>JAVJGI010000050.1:100745268-100798612 GCA_035590275.1 Ibycter americanus
CCCCCTTTTTTTTTTTTTTTACTGTAAAGGAAATATTAATTTCATGCTTGGCTTGGCTCTCAAGCAGGAACCTTCTCCCTCCTGCATCACAATGTGGGTGTTTTTCTCCGTGTTGGGAGCTGCTGAGCTATTACCTGCCTTTCCCTCTCCCTGGGGCCGAGGGGGTGGGCTGCCGGCAGTGGGATTTTGTGGCCAACATGGGGCTGTTTAGCACCAGCACGGAGGCAGCAACCCACCTCCACCTTCAAACCTGACCCTGTGTGCTGACTGGTAATGTTCCCGTGCTGGAGTCCCACCACTATGTGCAGCATTTTGGAGAAATGCAGCATGTCTCAGCTTTACTTGAAACCATGTTTCCTGTGGTAGAATCCAAATTATTATTTGATCATGCTAAAATCTGTTTGCATTATTTGCCATTTTTTTCCTGAGTGCTTGCCTCAAAATCTTCAAACATCGAATGTGCTTATAGAGCCTCGCATGGTTCATTTGCTAAAATAAATCTATATTGTATATATCCCCAGAAAAATATCATATTTAGCTTTTTCTTAATTTTTCTGAGTGGCATAGTTCCTAACACCTTTATAGCCCTCTGGTTTTCTGATGTTGCTTTCCTTAAGTAAGTACAGAGAAAGCAAATGCAGAAGCAGCAGTTTCAGTAGCTGGCTAGGCTACTGAAGATTTCTGCTGACATGCATGCTGTGCCTATGGCTGAATTAATAGGGCCACTGAAGCATTTGTATTTTCTGCTTTTTTTCAGTCTGTATTTAGAAATGGAAACACAGCCACACGTGCACACAGGGAGTATGGATGTAATGTGTATGGAGTTCATCTGCAATTTTAACTTATTCTCTAGAATAGGACACTGTTGAGGTTACTGGTCCAGAAATGTCATCCAGCTCCCCTGTGCTTCTCTCCTACATACGTGAGGTTTTGTCTGTTTGTGGAACTGGGCTTCAGACCAGTTTTATGCCAAGATATTTTAATTGTCTTCAGTAATAAAGTTTATCTTCATTCGTAGCACTGTAACTGAGAGAAGAATCTAGCCCAGATTAAGGAACTTTTAATTCTTTCGAGCAAATATGTTTACCCACTTGTTATTTTAAGAAAAACTAAATCAGAAATACTTTCTTCCATGAAAAAAAATAAAATTATCTTTCACCTCCATAATTCAGTATCTTTCAGAGCCAGAATTCAGCTTCCCACACAGCCACACGAACCACTCGGAGATGTGAGCAGTCTATTCATTGCTCAGATTGTATTTTGATGTTGCTCAGAGTTCCCAGGTAAGAAAATACACTCCATCATTTATAGCTGTGAACCACAGCAAAAGACCAGTGCCTTAAAGGGAAAAGAAGGAAGCAAAGAAGAGATGTAGGTTGTTAAGTGAAGGTGGAGAGCAAAACAGATGAAATTGATAAAGTGGAAAGCTATATTATTCACTCCAAGGCTCCATTTAGTCCCTCTGCCCTGGTAGTTTCAGCAAAGTGAAACTCTTGCTGGAATCAATACTGCTATCATTTCACAAAATTACAGTGGTTTGAACAGAAAACTAGTCATAAATCAACTTCATGCATGGACAGCTGGAGGAAATATTTCTTGCTTCAAAGATTTGAGTGCTTCAGAACTTGTAAAGAGGAATTTGGCTCTCCAAGAATCCACATTTACTGCATTTCTTGGAAACAGAGGCTGGTGTTGCATATTCAAACAAGGCATGAGTCAAAACAGCAATGTGAAAAAAGGCAGTACCGCCATTTGAATCAGATGAGGAAAGTGTGTGTTTGATTTCAGTGAAACTTGGGTGTTTTGGAGATGGTCCTGTTCTTTGATGCTCACTAGGCATCCCTTCAGACAAGACTAAGAATGTGTCCTTGTTGCTTCTTTTTCATAGACCTAGACTAGATTCTGTAGATTTTCAGGGAATTTTGCAGCCCACCACCTTCAGCTTAGCGACTTAATAGACATATGGATGGAGCCTTTCAAGTCATTGCCACTGGAAGATGTCCAGCGCTCAGCTCCCAGGGAAAGGGACTGGGCTTGGAGACTGACCTCGTCTTCAGTATTTCGGAAATACATCCTTGAAGATCCTTCAAAAAAAAGCATGAAAAGCAGGGCTGCTGCCTATCTTGGTAAGGTCTTACTATGCTCGTCTGTGTTTTCTTGAATACCTCTGAAATTCAACATTTTCTTGTAGTTCTTGTTTTCCAATGAACATATATCGGGTAGCAACGAATTATCTCTGCAGGTGCTGAAAGCTTCACAGGTATAATGAACAACAGCAAAGTAGGGAAGAATAGTGTCTCCACGGCTGCTTCCCTGGTCTGGGCAGAATAAACATTGGCCACAGCTCCATGACCAGAGTTGGTCAGCTGATGCATTAAGGCTGAAAGACTCTTCGAAGTCCCCACTGCTGCCGGGTCCCTTTTCCTCTTTCCCCAAGATGGAGAGCGGGGTGGTGTTGGGGCTGGGGCCACAGGGCAGGGCTGGGAAGGCAGCAGGGGTGAGGCACCCCTGCTTGTGAAACCATCCCCAAACCCTGAAAACATCTCAGGTTTCTAAAATACAGCCTCTATCACTGCTCTGTCTTGAAGTGACAGACCTTTGGATGTGGTCATCTTTGCTCAGCTCTGCTTGTGGTGAAAAGGCCAGCTCACTGCATCCTAACTCAGTGCTGCCACATTGAGGAAGTGTATTTGCTCATTTGTTGGATCTGAGGTAACTCTGTGCTTGTTTTTCCTCTCAGGTGCTTGTGAAACACACATTTGTGCAATATCTAAGCACCATATAACTGTAATTATTTGTAATGGTCTCCCCTATCCTGTGCATTTAGTGCAGTGGAATTTTCTTTTAAATTTGACAGATATTTCTGGAAATTACTTAGTTAAATTCGAATTCATTAAAGAAAGCAATCATAATTATTTGATAAATAGCATCATTAAATCCATTTACACAATAAAATATTGCAAGTAAGAGCACAAGTAAATATTTGCAAGAGTATTCACACTGTATTTCCTCTCCTGGCATTTTGAAAAGTCCTTTTATTGTCTCATAACAGAATTGCCAAGTAGCTACAAATGTTCATGCATCATCTGCAAACAAGAGAGAAAGAAAGCTGCTATTTAATAAAATTTAATTCATCCAATCAGGGAAGGGAGGGAATAACATATGATGTAAATGGCCAATTAGATGGCATGTGCTCTGATGACTAGCACCAGCCAATTTGCTAACAAGACACAAATAATAATCTGTAATCAAAAATAATTCAAGTGACTGAGGCTAATAGACATATTTACTCAAATGGTGACCTGTTCCTTATTTCACTGACATGAAAAAATGGGCTGAGGGTGTTGGGCGAGTTACTTGTTGTGAACGGCTTGGTCAGCTCTGTTTCCAGATATTTAGAAATTTGTAGATCAACAGGGAAGGCTGGGAAGTGCCCCAGGAGTGGCAGGGTCACTCTGGGCAAAGAGGGGAAGGACCCCTGCCCTTGGGGTCATATGGAGAGGACCTCATGGGACCACTGCTAGGATTGGTCCTCACCTTCAGAGTGCTCTTCTACTGCCAGCTCCCCATTACCCCCTCCAAAAAGGAGGCAGAGAAGTGCCTACAGCTCCAAAGAGAGTCCAAGGGAGGCCGTAGCCCTGTGGGAGCAGCATCTAATCTCATGTCCAGCTGCCTGCACACGGTGCTCCTTGCCCTATGGGGTCTGTTGCTGCTGTCCCAGGCGTGGGCACCCACCAGGAGAGACATGTGGCTGCCCACAAAGTGGGGTGGGAAGGCAACGAGAGGTTTTTACAGCTTATTTCAGCCAAACAGTCACACTTCGGGGCTGAGGCATTAGTAACAGCAAGCAGCCAGGATGCTTCCCTATGCTTAACAAGTCAAGCTCCACTGCACTGGAACCGAGTCAAGGAGGCAGGAGCCATTTAATTAGACCAAAGCAACTGACAGCCACTCTGCCGTAAATCTTCTCTTGCCGCCTTTGAGGTCTCTTGTCCTTTGCATCTTAATATTAAATGATATCTCAATGACGGGAAAGCAGGGAATAAACATGCCTCTGCATGTTGCTCTGATGGAGCAGGACAGCAGGGCTTGCAAGGGGTCACCTCACAGGCCAGGGTAACGATGGCAGGCTCCTTTCCTTCTGATACTCAAGTTTCCTGGGGAGCTACAAGACAATGCTTTAACCAAAAAGAGTCAATTCCAGGCTCAGTTGTCGTTTTGTGCAGGAGGAGGAGGGGAAACACTTTGCCAGCACGTTTGCAAAACCTCTCTGCTGATCTGAACCAGTCCTTTCCATAGGCTGCTCCGTGAACACTGCTGCTGGCACAAGTGCTGAAGGAGAAAAAATGGTATGTGGATAATAATATACAGCAGTCTGGCACAGCATAGGTATCCAGCCTGACAGTAATGTGGGATTTCTTTTTCCAGTTTAGGCAAATCCTGTGTTTTCTCTGTTCCTGGCAAAGAAATTAGGATAGGAGTACAAGTACTCCAGTGAAATTTGGTGAATACTGATGTAAGGACTGTTCTCGCTTACCATACTTCATCTGAGGTATATTAAAACAAATGTGTGCACCTAATTGCATAAAACAGTGAGCAATGGGCATTAATTACTTGCAGATTGCGCATCTACTGTATGTCAGGAGTGGATCACAGCTAATAACCTCACAGGAGAGAGGAAGGACTGACTCCTTCAAGTAAACAAATCCCTGATGTCTTCCCTTCAGCAGCCAACGGGCACTCATTCCTTCAGACCCCATGTCCTATCTTCTTGCCAGGAGGCAGAGTAATTGTTAAATATGCACCAATTTACATTGCATTGTCCACAAAAAGTGGCCTCGCAGCTCATTCCTGGCTGCTGCTGAGTGGTCCGGGTCCTCCCAGCACTCGGATAAGCTGTGTTTCCCACGCCACTGGCAGCAGCAGACTCCTCCTCAGCATCGTTTCCAACCCACACACTCCTTTCCCTGCCATGAAAGGACCAAGCCATTTGAGCGTTAGAGGGATGTATGCTCAGTTTCCTTTCAGGTCCCTTCCCTTCCATAAGGGCATTTTCCTTCATCAGCCCACCTGGGTCCATCTCTCTCCCCAGCTGACACCAGTGTAGACGTCCCCTGGGGCTGGCCGCTGCGTGGGTCACCTCCCAGCTGGCTCGCAGCTGCCTCCTGGGGAAGCCTTGAGCACCTGAGCTGGGTGAGGTGTCATAGCAGGATTTGGGACCACAAGCTTTGTGTTGCTTTTTTTTATAAATCAACTTCTTACCTCTGGCCTGCTGAGAGACTTATCACTAGGTTGGCTTTACCGAAATTCTGATTTTGAGCTCAGGCTCAGACCCCACAGGAGATGTAAGTGCATTTCAAGGTCTTGGCTTTCTACTGCCTTCCTTTATATTCCTGTCACCAGAACAGCACCCAGACTGTGCCCAGGACACTACAGTTCGCAATGGTCCAAGCTTGGCGGGGCACCATCTTCCCCTCCCAGACTCCCAGATGCTGCAAACTGCCGGCCAGGCAGCGAGAGGCTGCAATGCCAACCCACTGCTTGAGGGATGGCACACCGTGAGGCTGCAGGCATGCCATGGCATGGCTCTGGTGTCCTTGTCCTTGTCCTGCTCCTCGCACCATGTGGCACCTCCACCGATACATTACTTTGATGCAAACAACCTACAACACCCTTTGTTTGGTTTTGGTTTTTTCCCAAGGCTTTTCCCCCAGGGCCAGCTCTCCTTCCACACAGGCTTCATTTTTGCTTTGCTTCCAAAGTAATTTCCCTGAATTTTAGAAGCTCATGAAAACTTCTATCAGCTGAGGACAGGAGGTATCTTCTCATCACCCACTGCCATGGCCGCTGGCACTCACCTACACCTCAGCTCCTTCCCACAGTACCCTTCCAGCCCACAGAGCTTTCCAAGGTCTTGCTCCACCTGCCCTCCTGCCCTCCAAGCCCCCTTCTCCCAGCCTTGGCCGCTTCCCTGTCCCTTACTGCCCTTCCCCACACCTCTGAGTCACACTGACACTCGTTCTGGTGCTGACCCATCCAGCATATCAGGAATTACCTCTGGGAGTCACTGAGTCACTGTTTAAATGTGATATTAAATTTTCCTTTCAACCTTTAGCCTGTGCGTTCCTCACCCCATAAGGCATTCAGTAGATACAGTGCATTCAGGCTGATATAGATGTAGATAAAGGAGGTGTATGATGTTGCAATGCATAAACATCACCTCTTGCAAGCTGTCTCTCACAGCACTTTTTCCTGCTCATTCACTGTTGGTCTTATATAAAATAATTTGCAATCAGTGTGGGGGTTAAATTATAACCTTTCAAGGCAACCTTGCTTAGGAGGATGCAGACAGATCAAGCCCTCTGCCTTGGCGTGGTCCCTTCTCGAATTCCTGAAGTAGTATGTGCCTAATGCCACTATACCCAGCTGTGCAGGGGATGTCACCCTGGTACCTGCTGGAGGCACATGGGGAATTAGGAAAACCAGCCTTGGCCACTGCTGGATAAACACACCCTGAGTACCTGCCCTGCCTGAGACTTTAGCCAGCCCTGGCCGGCACAGGCTAGCACAGTCCCCAAGCTGCAGTGTCATGGGAAAAATAAAGTGTAGCATGAAGGCAGGGAGACAGGCTGGAGGCAGCCAGGGGACGGGCTGCCAAGATCCGGCTTAACGTGCAGGAGCACTCCAGCTGCAGGGGAGCAGCAATGGGGGCTGTGGGAGGTTGCAAAGGGTAAGACAGGGGGACTTAGGGACTCCTTATGCTGTGATGCCTGCCACTCCCTGGTGATTTTACAACATTTCCCTGCCATAAGACATAGTAAAGCCCTTGAGGCACTTGAACATCCCAGGATGGAGGCCAGCTACATGGTGCAAACAGACTTTTTGGAGTGACAACCGTTCAGTCCAGCCTTACATTAAAATATCATATGTAAAGCAGTGGTGAAGGTGGCCTGCTGGTCAAATCGCCACCAAAGGCCCTGAGTCAAAATCTTCAGGGAGAAAGTTCTTTTTCAGCTGTTTTTTATGGCTCACCCCATACAGATAGCTTTACAGTGACAAACTGTTTTCCCTGCAAATGTCAATACATAGCCAGGCTTTCAAGTGCAGATAGACATCTTGCCCATTTGTTTATCCAGAGACAGAGAGAGGCAGGGCTCTGCTAGCTCCAACCTGGCAAGGAGACCACACCACAGCATTTCGGATGGCTTCAGCCTTCTCTCAATATCAAAACTGAATAGGGCAATAATGGCAGGGGTGCTGGCCAGACCACAGCTCTTGCAAACGGTGTCAGTGTTTCCTGGAGGTAAAGCAGGAGATGGTGCAAGGAACTTCTCAACAGACAAGCCATTTTGAGATTAATTTGGGATTCAGTGGCCACCATTTCCAGACCTATTTTCCTTCAGGGAGGAGGAGGGCATCATCCAGATTTTCTCCTGGCTGTCCCCTCCCACATTAGCCCTCTGAAGGAATGGCCCAAGCGGCTGTAGCTACTGATTTTCCCATGCGTTAGGGCACGAGGCATCCATCCTTTGCCACAAAGTGTTACACAGTCAAAGCACAGCTCTGACAGGCATGAATTTTTATTTTTGGTGCTTACTCTCCCTGGAGGACCTGCAAGCCTCCCTCACTGTGGTGCAGAAGGTGATAAACAAGCAGGGAAAGCCTAGGCAAGCAGGTGCTCTTCTTTGTCTGATCATTTGAAATAGTATAGGCAGTGCTGGCATGTATCTGAAGCGCAGTCATTATATTTCCATAACTTTATCTGCAGAGGACAGAAGAGTTACAATGCAATCAGTGCTATACAATTTAAAGTGTAGCTGAGATGTATTATAGAGTCAGCTGCAGCAAAGAACATATGGTACAGCTTGCCACCCCACTATAGTATTTCTTCAAAAGACATTTTTCTTACAAAAATTTAGACATTATCAGTCAAATTGTAAGTAACCCATTTCCATTTATAGCGTACAGTCTACCCTCTGAGTCACACACACGATCAGCAATAGCAGCTGTGAGACTTCTAAAAGTTTGGGGTTTTTTTTCTTTTCTTTTTATATTCTTGATTCTGAAAACATTCTGCTTGACTGGTGAGTATTCCCTCCTCTTGGATGTGAAAGCAAAGCATCGCCCCGGCTGTGCCTCGGCTGGCCCAGGCAGGCAGGCAGGCGCGATCCAGCTGCTTGCGATGCTTGGTGCTGCCAGCCACCGTCGTGCCTGGAAGAGCACGTGGGATGTGCCTAAACTGGGGCACGTGGCAGATACCTCACTACCTAGTGCAACTGAGGAAGCATTTCTGCTGTGGCTGGGTTGGTTTAGCACATAAAGCCCCTCAGAGATTTGGAGGAAATCACCCGAAACCACAAATTATTTACTACTGTTACTGAATCCTTCCTCCCACTGTCTGCGTCACCTGGAAGAACGAAGTCTCCCTTTTCTCTCTGCAGCAGAAGTGCTTTTTCTGATGCTTAGCAAGACTTTGGTGCCTCCTGACATGGAATTGCATTCATTTATAGCATGTTTGGTGTTTGCTCTTATTCCAATGTGTTTTCATTCAGAAGCCACTCTTAAGGATTGCTCTGCAAAGAAAAAAGGTCAAGGTAATTTTGTTGGGGAAGGAGGGCAAGAGGAAGGTCAGAAAATTATTTAACCAAATAAATGATGCGCTGAATTGTAAGAAAAGTATTGAAGCAGAGCAGATGGGCTGTGTTTGCAAGCTCATTTGCATCACAAAGACTTTGGCATCGCCCAGATTTACATAAACTTTCTCCTTAATATTTTGTTACTTTACAATTGTCTTTGTGCTCCTTTACACACACACACACTTTTCAGACAGATCAGATTAGGAACTAGAGAAAGATGATGCAATTACAGTAAAAAAGGATTGCATGTTTAAGAGGCTTGAGACAGTGCCTGTGACTGTCACCTATAGCCCTAGAGCCATATCCCACAGGGTGCATTTAATAGGGAATTTTTATCTGAAGCTCGTTTATATCTTGAGCAAAACTACGGTCTGAAGCTTCAGTCTCACCTCATTAGAAGGGGGTGTCTATTCTTTCCACTGGGAAAAAAAGCATTATTTCCTGTTTAAGATACTGAAATAAGATTTGGCATAAGAAAAAGTCTTTGATATTTCACTGTGGAGATAAAAACCATGAAGAAGCATCTGAAAGAAGATTTCAAATCCACACTGCAATATTTCGCTGACTCCACCCATGTCCTCTTCTCAGGTTGAATCAGCAGAATGAGGTTCCTGAATAATACTGGAGTGGCCAAGCAGAGTTGTCCAACACTCAAAAGTGAGAGGTACACTCGGACCTCACCAAAGACCTCTGTGCTGCAAACACTGTCTTCATAAGTATCAAGTTTTTCCGTGATGGATAAATTGGTATGTACATGTGGGTCCAGCTGTGGGGGCTGAATTGCAGGAGAGCCTTTGAGCACAGCACAGCACCTCAAATCACAAATACCCGGGGAGAGAAGTATGCAACAAGGAGCGCAAGCAATGATGAAAGCGCTCAGTGCAGCACAAAGGACCAATGCTCTTTCAGTGTTAGAAACTGAAGCAGACATGAGAATCCTGCATCATCTGAAAACTGTGGGTTTACTGAAAGGTGGACACTGAAACCTGGGACTTCAATCTGCTCATTTTTGCTTCTTAGATCCCACTAGACTCCATCAGAGAGATGAGCTCTACCAACTTATCCATCATCCTCTTAAAAAAAGCCTGCTTAAAACTATCTGGAAAGAGACAACAAATTGGGCCACAGCCTTTCAGGGTATTTGAGATGCCTATCAGCCTCTGGATAAGGAGAGCGAGGAAAGAAAATCCCGTGACTGCATGTGGCATGCTATGCCTGTGTCCATGCTTTACACTGCTGCAAGGCACCCGGGCAGGGATCTGTGCCGCCCTCTCAAGAATAATGATTGCAACACACCTTGCTGCAGCCATTCACTTATTTTATGTTAAGGAAATACTCAATGGCAAACTTGGCTGCTTTTCAGTACAAAAGATTTCAATGTATAATTCAGTGATTCAATACGCTCCCATATAAAATGAATCTTTCTTTACTGGGGAGAGGGATGTCCAGTCTTCATCTTAGCAGGTTTTTAACTTCTCTAGAAGTAGCTGTAAATGAAACTGGGAAATTATTTTTGCATTTGCTAGTGAGAGGAACTGCATGGAGTTTAGGATAATGTCATGTGAGCTACTTTAACAAGAAAAAAATGATGGTTGGATGTAAAGCCCCACATCCTGGGTTTAAGACCTCAAGTCCCAAATGAGACCATATCAGTTTTGTACAAAAGAACCAGCGAAAGAATTTGACTCCAAGGGAGGAAGCGAACCACAGAAGGTACCATAACCTGAGTTACGCACATGAACTGGTAGAGAAAATGGAGCCTAAAACAAAAGTTTCACCCTTGCCCCACTTTGTGGGAGCCTCTACCAGCAGCTGATGGGCAGCGCCCTGATGCTTCAGTGCCAATGCGAGGGCCCAAACTCTTCCGTACAGACCCACCTACCCATGACAGCTTGGCAGTCTGCAGCGTGGAAATCTCTCAAGAGGGTGGAGAATTTATCTGGAATGGATCCAGGGGTGGTCCAGGACACTGGGCTGAAGCCTTTCACTCCTGGCACACTTTTTTCCTGTTTTCTGCTTTCTGTCCTGGCTGTATGCTCTAACGGCTGGGGCAGATGCTGCTCTCCACCCTCGAAGGGTAACCAGTGTATTTCTATTTGCAAACTTCTGGATGCAAGTCCTTCACATGGCTGTTCTCAATTAGCCCTTCTCTTGCAAGGGAAAGGAGACAATATAACGAAAAGGAACACAGTTTTAATTAAAATATTTGCTAGTGTTGTCACCATTGGATTAAGACAGCAGACCTTCTTTAGTGAAGAGATTAAGTTAGTCTGTACCTGAAGAATGGGGGTGAGAGCAGGAACTAGAAACTACAAAGAGAGAAAAAGAGATATCCATGAATGGAAGGAAGGTTTTGTATTGCTATTGGCACATTTAAGTAGGTGCATGAAATAAAAGTGGCCATCACTGCAAATGCTCCTGTCTTGCACTAAGACTTGCACTTGCACATCCTCCTCTGGTCTGGAAACAAAAGAAGCCACATTTGCAAAAAGTTCCTCTTCATATTGGAGAAACAAATTTGTGCTAAGATCTTCCAACTCTACTGACACAAAACTAAAAACACATGCAAAAAAACCTTTTAATGCCTTCCCCCAAAGTGAAATCTCTATCCTAGCTTTCGCGTCTTGCTAGTTTGTGATTCGTGCACATTCTTTCAGCTGAGTAGGCTTTGAAAGATTCACACCCCATAAGAACCTGAGCCTGGGTGCTCTCACTTGGTTGCAGCAATCACTACAGAGAGGCGGGTTTTATTCTTCTTTGCAAAGTGTTCTGTAACTAGATATGGTGCAACCATGCAAAAGCTCCACATGGTGCTTGGCTGCTGTTGTGCAAAGCCAGGCTGTGCTGCCATTTGTGAACTTAAGGCCAAGCGCAGAGGGGTCTGCCTCCTCATGCAGGAGATGTCTTTTCTTCTCTTTTGCTTTGGTCTTTTTTTCTTCCCTTTAGCAGACAGAAGACTTGTTCATTTCCCATTCCTGCCTACTGAATTATTCATCCAAAATGTTCCACTGGTATCTTCTTGTCTGCCAGGGAGCTCATCATCCAACAATTCCTCTTTGGTCTTGACTTGTAATCAGAGCAATTAGCAACCCATTAAAGGTCTCAGCACTCCCATGGCTGCGGGGCTACAGAGCGCAAATCAGGAGTGGGCCCACTCTGACTCTGAAACTCGGGCAGAAGACCCACTGGCTACAATCAGTTGTGAAGGACAATAAACCTACGGTGAGAGGAGGGGTTGAGCATTCGGAGTAGAAGTTTTCAGTCGGTACAGTGAAATCATGGAAATCAGCACATCGGTTTGGGCTGATCTCAGTGGCAAGAGGACGAGGTACCCGGTGCTGCCATGGTCTGGCTGGAAGGTGCGATGAACTTTTCCTGTGGGCACTCAGCCTGCTCCAAACAAGGTTGTTCAGCATCCAGATGTATGGGGCTTCCTCCCTGCACATAACAAACCCTTTTTTGCTGGAAGGAGCCAAAAGACAAGATGAAGGGTTGTCACTGATTCCCTCTGATGCTCTGAAAAGGATAAACAATGGTAACCAGACAGGAGTGGAAAGCAAGGTGGTGGGGACAGGCTGTTCATCCCTTCAGTGGGCTGGATGAGTCTGCTTTGGGAAAGCCCACAGTGCATTGGCCACTCAGGACAAGGTGCTCCAGGGCTGCAATGCCACTCCTCTGCCTCTAGAAAAGCACTTTACCCTGATTCAGAAAAGGGCGCACGATTCCCCCCTGTCCATGAGCTTGCCAGCTCCCACGGGAAGAAGCTGCTGAGCCGTGATCTCTCCCTGCCTGCTGTCTGCACCAGTGATTGACTAACCAATATGTAATACGAAGTGGTGCACGACCTCAGTGTGAAAGGTCAACGTAAACAGCGTCCTTATAAACGTTCCCTACAGAAAATAGGTACGTGGATTTATTTCTTATTCTATCTTCCAATCTGTGCCGTGGGCTTAATAGGTCAGGACCAGAGCAATTCATCACCTTTGCCCCCCGTCCTTTGGCTTCCTGACGTATCGGAGATGTTCTCCTGCACTTCTGGGCTCTGCCTCTGCTAATGTCTCTGGAAAGATAATCTGTCAGGAAAGAATGTGAGAATTATTAAATCAATAAACACTGCTAACCTTTCAACTGTGTCCGTCGGAGGAGATCTTCTCACTCCTGCAGCAACTGCTTGCTTTAACAGACTGAAAGCAAAGCGTTCTTATTGTATATGTCAAACGGGACAGGAAAAACCATACTTTTTCTCCATCAGGAGAGTGGAGGTGTCCATGGGCTCTCACAGTGTGTTCCTCCTGTGCCCCAAGTCTGAAAGGCTTTATGACATTATGGGGAAACACAAGCCCTAAACCCCATATGAAATTCTTCCATGCATACCCAGCTGTTATTAGGGGGAAAGCAAACACATTTTTGAATAGCCAGATCATCATACATGAATAATGCCTCAAATTATTTTAATGACTTTTGGTAGATTTGGTGGGAGGTTCTTGAGCAGGAAAATTCTGCATTTTTTTTTTCCAGATTCTCTTCTGGAGGTCAAAGTGCAGAACTGCGGCAAGTGCTTGAGCCTAAGCCTGCCGGGAGGAGCAGTGAGCTGCTGGGGCATCTCCCAGCTCCTTAATAGTGAGGGGATGACTGAACATTTTGCTGTTCTCATGAAGGCCAAGGTCTCCAACAAGCTGTTGTGAATATCAGCAGGAATTGGATGTGCTTATCTCATTACACAGTTTTAGCAAGTTTGTTTCTTTGGTCTGCACAAGAGGTATCTGTTCTCAAAGCTGAATCCGCAATGTGGCTCTGCAATAACAGCTCGAGAGAAGGATTTGGCTCTTTCAGGAAATTTCTCCCTTCTCCAAATATCAACAGGATTCCTCAGCTTCCAGGAAAACGCATGAATGAACTGTTAACAGGTCTTGTTTCTCGTGTTAGAAAAACATAATATAATTTGTATTTGAGGATCACCCCTGTTTACATGCCTGCAGAAATTGAAACTGCTTTCCAGAAGCTATTTCCAGACTGTGCCAGTGTACATTCTCCCAACTTAAAAATAGTCAACTGACTGTTTAGAGCGCAGAGTGAAAATCTTTCTATCTATAAAAGAGATCCCAGAAACATTTCTTTTAAGCTGCTGTGAGATCCTCCTAAATCCTGTTGTATTTATGTTTTCTATAACAGAAGTGTGAATCTGAGCCACCTTTATCTTGCAGCGTGAATGGGCCAGGCTCCTGTGTTTTGTGTACGTGTCTGTGCTGTGCCAGGGAGCTTCCCAGAGACTGCAGGAGAGGGATTTTCAAGAACAGTATTATCAAAGCTAATCCTTCTGGGGAAAAGGACACTGAAATCCACTGCAGCTCTAAATGATATAAATTCTAGCAAGAAGTGTTTTGGGGTTGGGTTTTTTTCCCTTCACACATTCTGAGGACCAAGCATGAGAAAAAATTCCTTCCTGTGTGGTTTTTTTTTGCTTAGATCTGGTACCACAAGAGTGACGTGCACAGTGAACAACAGGGCAACACAAAACATTTCCATGGCACGGAGTCCTTTCCCAGCATCTGGGGCTACCAGCTGCCATGCACTACACTGACTCACTTTCCCTGGCTTGCCCCGGCTGCGGAAACGCGTTGATATGACTTAGCATCATAATTCCTCAAGATGTCTTAATACTGAAAAGGTGTACCAAGCCCTTAGTCATATTCTGTGTACAACACAGCATTTGAGTTCCACAGGCCAGGCCAAAGCAGCAGTAATTTGTTAAATTGGTGAAATGTCCAACAAAATGTATTAGCGGTCCAACAGCAATGTAAGCATGCCAGATGTCTCTCAGGCTCGCTGGGGACAGGCTGATGGAGAGCTGCACTGAGCCCGTGCTTAGCCTTGGTGGGACTTGCCCAGGCCCCACAGGACGGATGCACAAAATGCCTTCCCCTTCATTAAATGCAAGTGTATTTAATGATTGCAAGATCCCATCACCGCTGTGCAGTTAAGACTCTTCCAAGCAAGCAGCAATGCCAGTACACTCCCTCCTTCCCCTCCACACCACCCTCAGGAGACACCAGCCGGTGCCGGTGCCCACCTCACTGGGGCAGAGCCAGCCAACTCAGCCCTGGCACTGGAGGCAGCGATGGTGGGACCCATGAAAGCATCTTCTGCCGCCCGCTCCTCTCCCTGCTGGGGTGCTGCCTGAGGGCACAGCCACTTTGGGGATGACGGACATCAAGACTCACAGTAGTGTCTGTCGCAGACATACCAGGGTGGGCTTCTCTGACAAACCAGGCGCCCTTGCTGCCGTAAGCGTCATCAGTGGTTTGGTCCGGCAGTGCAGCATTTGGGCAAGTGGGAGGCGCAGGCGGGCACAACTCACACTGAAACCTTTCCAAACCCGCTGCCGAGCAGCAGCACCTCCAGAGACTCCCCTTCAAACAGGAGATCCACGAGAGCTATGTGCCAAGCTGCAATAAGGAACGGAGGCTGTGAGTTGTATAATATTTACATTTAATACAATCCACTGACATCTGACATTTTTCTGGTAAATTTTACGTGGGCCATAAACATTTCTGGATCACTGAGTAAATTTTAACTCCTCCGAAGGTCTTTTGCGCTGGTGGTATCTGCAATGAAATATTTCGTTGCTTTCCCCAAAAAAACCTCGTCTATCCACATCTGTCCCAGCATTGGGATCTGTCATGAGACTCCTTATGCATCCTCAATGTGTCAATGTTGCAGAGGTATCCCCCCTTCTTGTGTTTTTGTGATATCCCTCACTACCAGTTCCCGCCCCTAGGCGCAAACAGCCCACAGGCGGCAAACCCAGCCTTGCTGCACCCTGGCCTCAGCACAAGTAGCATCCTCCTTTGGAGGGCTTTGCTCAGGCCATCCCCTCAGCTCTAGCAGCGCTACGCTTTCTCTTGGTGATTTGTACACAGCTGCCCTGCCGATGTAATGGTGTCACAACGAGACACCTTTTAAAAACCAATAAAAATTAAAAAACAGGGGAAAAAAATTAATAGCTGAGCAACTAATCCACCTCTGGTAATGAAACAGAAAGTTGATAGACAAGGAGAACCTGAGTCAAATGCAATGGCTCCATGCTCCATCTTCAATCCCTTCCCCTCAGACCTTGGAAGGAGACCAGTAGAGCGTCCTGGTATCTGAAACAGTATCCAACCCTGAAGTTTGGATCAATTTGCACTCTGCAGCCTATTAACTTTTTGTTAACCATCCCCACATTGTTTTACATCTTGCCTTCCATCACAGAGAAGGAGGGTTCATGGCAGTGCCAGGGTGACTAATGGTGAGTCCCCCCTTGAAACCAGGGGATGTTCAAGTTACAGCCAGGTGCGGGGCTTAATGGGCTTTGGCGATGCTGCCAAGACATAATTGCCGTAAATCGGTCTGAGCCCTACGGAGACAATTCCCTGTGTTTTGAAGTCCATTTGCCCTTATTGCTTGTTCAGCTCCTTAATGCATTAATGATAAGATAGCATGGGGAATATGTAGTACAGCTCCACCCCATCCCCCACCCCCCCCACCCTGCCTGCCAAAATCCTGAAGCAATAAATCAATATTACGCCTATCTTGTCTGACCACAGAGGCAAGGAATATAGGCAGTGCTGGATGCAGAGGAGATCTCTTTTTTCAAAGGTTTCTTTGCCAGTCCCACGGCGGGTTGAGCATCTTTGAGGACCATGGGGGCTGGTTTGCATAAGCGTCCCCCAACTTTGCACATGACTGCAGTACTCCTTCCCTTGCTGCCTGTCTGCATGGATATATTTTTATTTGTGCCTACCAAGGCTTTCCAAGTGCCTTTCTTGACTGAAATGTGCTGCATTAACAAAAAAACAGGGAGAGTACCACGGAAGGACTGGAATGCTTTCTCACATGTCAGCCAAGCTCTGAAAATCAGGTGCTGAGTGGTACTTTGTGGCAAATAACCCAGCTTTAAATGGGCCCGACTCTTTTCGCCTTCTAGAAGGCGAGGTGGTTGGGTGTCTGAGGTGAGCCCAGAGGACAAATGAAGGCAGCGTCCCTGCGGGTGGCTCGGAGGGCCGCCTTGATGCTCACCAGCACCATCGTCTGCTGCTGGGGCACCCAGGGGCCGTGGCATCCCTTGGCAGCACAGGGGGGCTGTGTGGGGGCCAGGGGGGCTGAGCAGCCATGAGCCAGCCAGTGGAACCAGGGATGCCAGCACTGCCTCGTTACTGAGCAACTCCTGGGAAGTTATTGGGCTTGCCTGCAGGTGAAAGAGCCTGGGCATTATGCACTAGCTGCAGCTCCCTTTGAGCTGGCTGAGTCTTGGCAGGGTTTTCTCCCCTCCACCCCCCTGATTAGTGCATTATAACCGCCTGACAAATCGCTGGTGCTCTATTGACACGTTTACGCCACTGCTTTCTTCTCAGCCAGTCAAGAGGATCCCGGCTGCTGGTAACGGGTGCTCTTGGGCATTGCAAACAGAGACTGATGCAAGTGTCACCCTGTAAGAGTGAAAAAAGCAGACATGCACGCAGAGACTATTATCCTTTTGATGCTGACATCGTTTTCATTCTGCCTCATCTCCTCTTTTTCATGTGAAAAATTTAGAAGCAGGAAAATCCAAACAGAAAGGGCAAAGAGGTAAAAATCACTGCCTGACTGTTCTTCATCACCTAGCACAGATTAAGGCAATGAACAATTTCTACCCACTTAATGACCAGAGCAGTGAACTGCCCCTGCCTGTGTCTGATGGCACATCTCGTTCCTGTCCTTGTCACCAGCACAAGGTGGGGGCTGGTCTGACCTGCACCAGCCGGCACAGCCCCAGCAGGATTGCTGGGATGGATCTCAGTGTGGGCACAGTCTAGCTCATCCCTCTTCCCCAGCACCTACCTCCAGCTGGTGGGATGTGTGGTGGGCTTGGGAACCAGCTGTCATCAGATAACGGTTGTGAAGATGTTTCTTAGCTTGCCAGGGAGAAGGATGTCCAGTCCAGTTCTGCTTAGTTGCCATCAAAAAAATAGATGAATAATAGGACAAAGTCTGGACCCCTGTGTTTTTTCTCTAGCACAAAAGGCAATCCCGATACCCTTGTTCTGTTTTGATTTTGAGAGATTTTTTAACCCCTGCCTCCCAAGAAACTTTATGTCCCAGATCAATTTGTGTTCTGAGTATTACAATGTACTTGAAATGACTCCGCAATTTGGTGTCACTGGTAATAAGGCTTATTTAGTCAAATTTAAAAAGTCTGCTCTCCTTTACTAAATTGCATGCATTAACTCCTCAAAATAACTGTGGACTAGCTAACCAGGCGGGTCTTTCAGCAGAGGTCCATGTCTTTGGAAGTGAAGGTCAAGAGTTTTGCTCCTGTTGCTGCTTGTGTGCAACTGGCTGTCACCCAGGGCTGGCTCCACTGGTGTGTGCCAACAGACTGCTACATCTGCTGCTGCTGCCAGCAGAACTACGTGAAAGACAAGAGATGCTATACAATTAGCAAGCGACACTTCTTCTTGCAGGGTACAAAGCAGAGAAGTTGTCTCGTCACGGTGTGGCATCAGCTCCCTTTGAGGTGTGACTCAGCTCGGAGAATCTGCTGTATCAGAGCACAGGGCTTGACAGGGCTGGGGCCATGAGTGATGCTGAATGCGGAGGACCAAAGGGTTGCAGGCAGAGGCTATAGAAGAGGGACAAATAGCCCAGCACTGTTAAAAAAAAAAACAAACAAAACATAGTATTTAGACACAGAAAAGAGTTATAACTTACCCAGTGCACCCACTGTGGATGCAGTTTTGTGCCTTTTAGCGTATTTTCAAGTGCTTTTCTAGTCTAGTGCTAAGTAACCCAAGATTTCACCGGTCCCCTTAGGAGGATATTTCACAGTTCAAGAAATCTCTCCATAAGGAACCAGTTCCCATGTGCCTCCACCTGCATTTTCATTTGTCCAGTTTTACCCATTTCTCCCCACTATATAGCTCCCAGTCTTGTGTGGCCCTGGGGATTCTTCTCATTCCTTGGTGCCCAATCCTTCAAGTCCTTGCAGTCAGCAATGACGTTCCCCTGAGATGTCATTTAGCTGAGTGATGGGTGTTTAGTTACTTTAACCTTTCCCCATAAATCAGTTTATTCAACCTTCTCTCTGTTTCTCATTTATGAGTTTTTCCCTCTCTGCCATCCTTCCAATATTACTGAGGCACGTATAGGTGAATTTACCATCATATTTTCAGCCTTGTGGGGGAGAACCATCATTTTCTTGAACAATGAGATGACATTTACTATATGATAGGTATTTTCTGAGCTATATGACTCTTCACTACCATACTTCTTTTCATATCCATTATCACAGCTGGGTTTCTCTCTGCAGTACAGATTTCCTATTAATTACCCGCCACCATCAACTTTGCTCCTTAAATTGGACAACAGGTTCTGGAAATGGTACTAAACTGATTTTTTGTGCCCTACACCAGTCTGAATATCAGAGAACAAGGTGAGCAGCAGCAGGAGATTATTTGACATCTGCCTGTCTTGCTTTTCTTGTGCCTTTCTTTGAGGCATCTGATGCCGGGCTTGCCCAGTACCCAGTCTCCAATGAGGCTGAAGAATTTGGCCGTCCCTGCCAAACCCAGTTCATCTTAACTGAGTTGATTCTTTTTGCAGATAAATCCACACTTGTTTTTTTCCAAGTGCAGAACTGAGACTGCAAAAAGGTCCACAGGTCGCCATTCCCCTCAGTTACAGGCAGCGGCTTGAAATAGATGCTTCATCTGGAAGAGTCCACCACACTTCTAATATATATTCACACAAGACAAGGCTCACTCCATCACTGTTGCAAGCACAAGACTTGTAATACAGAAGACCAAAAGCTACACAAATAGCAATATGCTTCAAGTAAAGAGCAATGAGGGACACTACTCATGTCCTAAATCCCCACACCAGCAAGAAAATGTCCAAATGAAAGATGGATCTCCATCCTCACAGTATTTCTAACTGTTTTTCATTGTGTTTTGCCCAGATGACTTCAGTTATTTCATAAATCACTGCAGCTCCACTGAAGACAAGCAAGGCACCAAGACATGCCCTTGTTCTGAGATGAGCAATACTGAGTTGTTGACGCTGGCGCGGAGAAAAAGGGAAAGACTTTTTTGATCCTCTGTTCAAGGTGGGAAGTCTAAACCCATGTACTCAAACCTCTGCAAAGGCAACAGACTAAGTGACCTACTCCTAACCTGGGCATTTGTAACTCCACTTTTTAAAGCCCTTGTCTAGCAAAGCACATAAACACACATAAGCACAGTGAAACAGAAGCAGGTTCATAAACATTGGTAGATCAGGGTCTACCTGTCAAAATGTGGTTGTAAATTTGTTCCTTCACTTGCTACACTGCAATGAACTTCATGTCCATGTACTTACTTCTTCTGGTCTGAAATTCTGTACAGATCATCACCATTTATGCAGCAACAGAACTAGTGTTGAAGCAAGGCACTTTACATTTTACCCTGATCACATAGCTGCAAACAAGTATTATGGCAAATGTAGCTTATAACAGGAAATCCTTGGTGCACTGACAAAAGTGCAGCCCTTTCTGTGGAAACATGGAATGATAGTTCACACACACACTGTATCATAGTTTGGGTGTCAATAAGCCCAAAGGACACGCAATAACAGCCTGTGTCCCCTGTTGCAGAAAGGACTGATTTCTTTCCGCTGGAACACCATCAGCAGAACAATGAAAATAATTGATCAGATTAAAGCACAAATAAATCCTGTCTTGACAATTGGATGTTATCACGTTCAATTCCAACTTAATTATTTTTATATTTAATTACAAAATGGTTAATTGCTTCATTTTAATTATGTATCTCTTTTAATTAGATTGAGGCTAAAAAAAAAAAAGATAAGGCTGCTGCTATCCCACAGCCCTTCCATTCTTCATTTTATCTCACACCGTATCGGTTGCTTTCCCTTGCTTTGCTGCTAGTTTCTGGCGCCAAGTCTCTACCAAATCCCTTGCTTCGTATTTACCTTCGCTTCGGCAGAGCCCTGGCAGACAAGCAATGTGGCGAGCGGGCTGGCCGCAGGGAGATGGTGTGCCCGTGCTTGCACAGGGGTGTGGGCTGGGCACGGGGCTTTGCCTCCGCTTTCCTCCCACACCGTGGGGCCAGACCCATTTTCCAGCCTCTGAGGTTTTGCCCAGCTGTGGGGACGGCTGTCGGTGAAGCAGTACGATCTATTATCCCTTCCTCCAGAAGGGAGGAACACCCCAGAAATTCTGTGGGGCGTGCTGAGGAGCCGCAGTTTTGTCTTTGCTCAGGCTAATTTCAAAACCTAAGCGTGCCCCTCGCCTCCTGCTTCGCGCTGCACGCTGGCCGCCAGCGCCTGGGAGCCGGCGGAGCGCACGCGTGTGCGCGTGCACGTGTGTGCCTGTGTCGCTGCCGGCGTGTGCGTGTGCACGTGCACCTCACTCGTGCACACGCCCTGCCAAGTGCTTCCTCAGCATCAGCGGGAGGATGGAACTGCCCGCACCCCCACGGACACCCAGGGGGTCCCCTCTGCGGCGGAGGGCACGCTGAGGCGGGTATCTGCATGCTGGCTCTCCGCGAGGCATTAGGCCAGAAGGGGAGGTAGGGGGTGAGCTGCCTGCACGGTACGTAGCAGACCGGCATTCACCGGGCGGGCAAGAAGGAGCCGAGCGGAGAGCTGCCTCCGGCTGCGCTGCAGGGCATGGGCGAGCGGTGACCACAGGGGACAGACAGCAGATCCTCAGGCCCCCAGAGCAGTGACAACTGGTGTGTTACAATCCAGACGGCTTGCCTTGGCTTTTAGACTAACTTCTACGTCAGCATTTACTTTAACTTTTGCATTAGCATCTCTTTATAAATGTTGACTTTTTGGTGGAGGCACTGAACGCCAAACCTCAGCGTGAATGCCGAAGCAGACAAAGGTGGATAGTAGAAAGGAAGGTCCCTTTTTAGCATGCATTTCAGCAGTGCTTCTTTTCTGCTTGTCAGCATAAAAAGGCATTACTGAACTTCTCACACAACGTAAGTCATAAAAGCTTATGAAGACACCCTTGGACCAAAACACAGCAGGAGGATGCTCAGCTGTCTCCTCAAAACTTGCTATATGAACTCTAGCAATTCGTGTTACCCCTACAGGTTTAACACAAAAAAATAAAACAAAAATAAACACAAAAATTTTGGACAAGGTTATTAAGACTCCAGTTTACTAGGGTGTCTTAGGTGCAGTCTCAGACCATCACCAGTTTTCCAAGATTAGCATCTAGGCTCCCAGAACCAGGCAAAAATCTGCCAATTTACCATACTCCTAAACAAGCAAACACTTTGGCCTGTTTAGTTCTATTAAAACTAATTACTAACCAAAAAAATACAGGAAATGTACAAAAAAAAGATATCAAGTAAACAAAATTATTATTAAATGATTAAATCCAGTGAAGTATTCAAAAAGCTTTTGCTTTAAGACTGATGCCATTCTCTTGAGCTATAAAACCCTTTATAAAACCATGCACTTCCTCCCTCTTTTTCTCTGGCCATTAACTACAGTACGAATGGCTCTTGTAGGGAGACCAAAACCTGCCTGACTTGGGAAGGAGTAGCTAGGACAGTAGGTGTAGCCTCCTTCCATGTGCCTCCCAGGGACTACTCATCCCACCAGGAGCTCTGAGACCCAGCAAAGTTGCGTCAGCCTGGGATTTCAGAAAACATGGCTTTTAGGTTCTTGTTTTGGTGGCAGGTTCAGAGAAGTGTCGTCCCCCTTTCCCTGATATCCCTATCAGTTATGTCCCAGCCTGCCCATCCCACAAGGCTGAAGACCACAAAGGGAAGCACCAGCCTCACCCCCGCTTCCCACCCTGACCAGTGACCCCTCTGCCTGCCCTACTTGCAGCCCTTGCATTCCCCACACTGGTCAAAATTAAGTCAGCAGGTCTCTTTGCATCACTGAAAAAATTAAAAGGCCCTTAAAATCAATGGAAATGTTTAGTATACAAAACCTAAAAGTTTTCTTTGCCACGGGATCCCCCAGCCCAGCACCCTGCTTCCAATGGCGAACAAGAGGCATACAGAAAGGTTAGACAGAAGTGTCCAGCGTGATTCCTTCTAGCACTTAATTCTATCTCCAGCACTTACTAAGTGAGGGATTTGCCGTGTCAAAGGTTGCATTCAGCCATAGCATTCCTGGATCTATTTCCTGTATATTTGTTTAAACACGCTTTTTAATTCACTTGTGGTTTTGGGTTCCGCATCACCTTGTGCTAGCAATTCTTTAAATTCATAGAGCACTTGGTTAATAAAGGTGTGGGGGTTTTTTTGGGGGGGGGGAATATGCATTTCACTTTCATTAATCTGATCTCTAAATATTTAATTTTGACTGGTAATTTTCAGTCTGATGATTCCATAGATTTCTTTTACAAGACCTAGATGGGTGAGTAATGTCCCTTCGTGCAGTGTTTCCCCACTCCTGCATCTCCTGTGCTCCCCATGGTCCTTTTCTGTCCCTTGCTGGCAGCAGAGTCCTTCTCTGCTCTCTCTCTCTGTGCCTTGCGGAGAAGCTCTTTCCTGTTTTAGCCTTTCTTTGCCTTCCCCTGAACCTTTTAGAGTCCTGCTATGCTCTTGTTGACCTGCCTGAGCAATTTGGCCTGCCACCCATGCAGTCCAGCTGCATACCAGGCAAGCGGGGCTGATTTGATGCAATGCAATTTGATGCATTGTATTTGTCCGAGGTTTTTTTATCTCAGCCCATCTGGGTAATTCTAATATCAGGAGAATTATTGAAATATTTATGCTGTGCTTTTGAAGAAATGCACCTTACATTTAAGAACTGGTCCGGCTGAGGTTTGTGTCAACTGTTTAAAGTCCTGGCTCTTCCTTGGCTTCCTGCTGCAAGCAGGGATGAGTTTCAGACAGTTTGCAATCTCCCTGGAAAGTCTCTGATGCAAAGCGCCAGAAATGGGTCTGGGGCCATGGGTGAGCACCAGCGGCATGCAACCCGCTCCCACATCTTCCCCACGGCCTCTCCTATTCTCTGCTCTGAGACCAAGCTAAACGAAGCATATGCCCTTGCAGCATTCAGGCTCAACAACTGAAACGCAGGCAGGGCTGCCTCGTCAGTCCTGCCATGCCAGCTGTACACACCAGTGGTACCCAAGCAGCAGCCTGATGGATTGTAAATAAATATATAGATTGTAAGTAAATATATGTATGTAAATATAGATGTGTGTGTGTGTGTGTGTGTGTAAATACAGTTTCACTATCTTCATCAAAGGGTAGTGAACGATTATAAAAGCATTCATGGTGGAGGGAGATGACCTTTCTCACAGGACATTCCCCCTTTCCTCTGAAGCTGAGTAATAAAATAGGTTTTAGGTTTTAAATAGAAACCCCAAAGTAGCTAAGGTGTCACCAGATAAAGCTTTCAGAGAAGACCCTGGGCTGGCAAGGAGAAGGATTCTGGTGTTGTGCCAGATGTAGGCAATATTTTAAAGAAAAATGTATGTCAAAGAAAAGGGTAGGTTTTTCTCAGTTTCTGTTCTTTTTTTGTACAAACACCAGCAGACTTGCAAGGTGCTGGGTTTTTTCGTCTCCTCCCAGAGGTGTCTAACCCTGACCTGGGGACACTTTCCAGCTGAGTCTTGCTGGAATTTCATGTCTGCAGAGATAAGGTTACATCTTTTTTGAATAAACCGGGCCTTTAATAACATGCCTGCTCTGTCCTGCTAGCTAAGCCTGCCCATGGGAGTGCAAAACAGCCAGCTGTGCTGGTGGCTCCCCCAGCACACAGTGAGAAGGGGAATTGGGACAGTGGCGGCAGTGGTGGCAGCAGCTCTGGTCCCGGGCTCTGGCAGAGAGTCCCCGAGCTCCCTTGCACACACAAGTGAACAGTGGTGAGCACAAAAGCCAGGCTTGAGCTAAAGCTATGTTTTCTCTGCCAGCTCCCTGCCTCCATGCTGGACTAAGCAGAGGGTCTGACTGTCCCCAGCCCATCACCGCTGTTTTGGGTCAGCCTGACCTGGAAGAAAGAAGACAAAGTTCTCAGCTCTTGACAGCTTAGTGCCATAAAATCTCGGTGGCTTAACCTTCCTCACTTGTGACATAAACCTTATTGTGACACGCAGCTTGGCAGAGGGTCAGGGACCAGCAAGCTGGTTTCGGGGACCAGAGGTCAGCAGAACCCAGCGCGGCTCCTTCCCGCTCAGCCTGCAACTGCCTGCGCTCAGCAGCACCACGGCTGCAGCTGGGCTGGCGTCACAAGCAGCTGTAATCCGATTAATAGATGTGACATGGGGCAGGGGGAAGAATGGGCGGGAGGGGGAATATGGTGGTGTCATGAGGGAGTTTGAGTGAGACACTTTTTAGCCACCCCTTCAAAGAGCTCCTATCAAGTGCTTTATTTTTAATTCTTCAATTTGCTTTCCTCTTCTTGATTATAATACCCTTCTTGAACTTTGCAAATAAAATGTGCTTTTCCTTTTGATTTTTATCATCATCTCCCTGGCAAGTTATCAGATTTTTAATTCCAAGCCTCCATTTCCGTCCCCATCCCCATCCCCAACCCCCACCCCCAACTACCAGCAGGGTGAGAAGTTAATAAAGTATTTCTGCTGGATGCCCTACTCTCCAGTGAATCAGTGCTGTGCCCACAGCCCTGAGCAACGTATATTAGAGCAGTTGTACTGCCTCTTCTCTTCAGGAGAAGAGAAATGAGATGTTAACCAAGGTCTGGGAGTGAATAAGTCTATTACAACCTGGATTATACTAACCCCTCCGCTGCCAAAAGTCCTCTTCAGCTGAAGCAAGGTCATAAACCAGTGTCTACAAATGCAAAATATTCCTTTTCCCCAGGTATCTCAAATGACTGGAAGGAGAAGAGGTGCCTTTGGGAGAAAACAGGCAGCGCTGGAAACTAATACACAGCCCTTAATGACAACCTACAAGGAAGTCATAAGTGCCTAGATGCTATCTATATAGAAACCACAACCTAAATCAAAACTACGGATGCTGAATTCTGGTCACTAAAGAGAATTGCAATAAACAAGATGCTTCAGAATAAGACTGGTCAGCAGAGAAGCAGAGGCAAACAGGGTAGCTCTTCTGCAGGTCATGGTATGGAGAGGAGGATGGCTCTTCCTCAGGTCTTAGCCACCGTGCCTGCCCTGCCTCCCTGCTGGCAGCTCTAGGCAGACCCAGTCATCAGCAAGGATCCCTGTCCAGGCAGCCTCATCAAAGACACTTCTGAGCAAGGCTATCACAACCACATAACAAGAGGAAAACCACCACAGGGTACTGGCGACTAGGAAGACCAGACCAGTGGGTTAATTTACTTGGTGGTGGTGGTGAAACTGAGATGTGGTGCTGGGGATGGTACGGGCACATGATACCCACTTCTTTTGGAGTCAGCAAGAAATAGGAAATGATGGAGCCACCACGCAACACATCAGCCAGACAACTCCACGGGACGTCAGAGGCAATGAAGCTGACCCCACCCCTACAGATAGCTTCTCTGGGGCTAGGGAGATGAAACTTCATTCTCTGGAGCATGAAGATATCTGTGAGGGCAGTTAATTGAACCAGTGTCGCTGAAAAGGATGTGGGTAATGACAGATAGTGTCAGCTCATGCTGCTCTTTCAGTTACTGGAACAAATGAGAAGAGGGCAGAAATAGAAACAAATGGAAGAGAAATTTCTACCAGATGTCAAGGAGAAGGTTTTATTTTTATCTCTCCACGGTTCTTCATTCTGAGCATAAGCAGCCTGTGCCACCAGAAGGACCTTGACTGGACACATGGCATTGGCACTGGTGCTATGCTGAGGTCCTGGACCTCCTATCATGGTGTGTTAAACACCTGTTATTGCTTCCCCGGAGCCTTTCTCTTCATTCCATACCTAGCCAGGGAGCACGCAGATACCGTGCACAGGCTGTGTCAGCAGTGGGGCAGCACCAAGGGATCCCCTGGAGAAGCAGCACCGAGCACTAGCCTTGGTGTGCCTGCACAACACTCGCATCTGGTGAGAAAAACGAGGTGAAATTTGACCTGTGTTGCAACCACTGGCTGAACATCCCCTGGTTTCTGAGGGACTGGGGTGTCACTCCTGGGACATTGCGTTTCCTTGGCTGACACTCCTTCCAGAGGGGACACGCTTTCATTTGCCGCAGCCGTCTCCTCTCCTTGGGAAGGGATGCTCACTGCTACATCCTGGGTGTTGTCTTATTGTACCTCCACATGAAATACTAAAATCTGACCTGGTGAAAGATAGCACAGAAGTACAAACCACCGAGGACTCTGACTGTCTCGCTCTCACTCTCTGGCTGCGTTTTTCCTGGCAGCCAACTCAAAGGAGACACAGCCTTGGTAGGACCAGTGTGCTCTTGAGCTGCCTGAGACCAGAAATGGGGGCATGTAGAGGAACAAGGGAAAAGCCAGTTCTGCCCTAGGGTAGCTTTGCTGTGCATGGCAGAGGACAAGCCAGCCATCTGTGATGGAGACGGCCACAGCACGGCTTGCCCACGGGACCCTGCCTGGCAGCTACCACTGAGACAAAACAAGAGAGTGTTGAGAGCATCCGAGTGAAGGACCTCTGTGCTCTCGGTGGCACTGAGGGTTAGCCTATTTCTGGCTCGTTCTGTGATAATGCAGCTTGTGTTTTGGATGCTTGCTTGCACTTAAGCCTTTTAATCACTTGTTCATTAAGAAAAGGTTTTCAGGACACCTTGCTGAGAGGCAGCATCTCATATACCTCTGAGGAGAAAAACCAGCCACTTAGTCAAACACTCAAAACACTCAGATCCTAATGATAGAATAGTAATGAGGGTGAAGTGTATTATCAACTTAATGATAAACTAAGAGATTTGGCACCCGTAACATGGGTTCACTCTTTAAGCTGCAGAGCTGGTTCCTGAAGGATAAGTGAGACGCAGTTGGTAGGGGCTGGAATTTTTTTTTTTTTCTGTTGGGAACTGGACCAACTAAATTGCATTTTTAAAATGGTTTAGTGATACACTGGAGGAGTGGTGCAAGGTGATGAAACAAACCCTAGACCTTCCTGGTGGTGACTCATGACATGACAGAATCAGAAATCAAATTTACAGAGGCAAAAATCCTTACCAGGTGTGTATTATTTCCTGGTTACTTCTGTGCACATCCATCTTGTTGTGTAAATCAACATTTCCTAACTCATGTGCTGGAGGAACCCATAGTTTCATGTGGACATGGAAGTAAAGGCAATGGCTAACCCCACCTGGTCCCCAGTTATCCAGGACTCATACTTAAGACTGACCCCTTCCCCGAGAAGCCTCCTTTTGTCATTGCTAAGTGCCACCACTGGCAAAGCTAGTAACAAGCTCTTATACAAGCGTCAAACCGCTGCTCTAATTGGAATAAATACCAATATATTTTTTTTCTGCCAAATGGTCAGAAATTGAGTTTATCAGTCTTTTCCTGCTCTGTTCATGGATCCTCACTACAGGGCAGCCGAGGTGCAAGGTATGAGATTGCCTGTCCTGCATGTACCACAGACGTTTCTCTGACTGTGGGGAGACAGGGAGAGATGCCCATGATACCACACCTCCGTGAATATTGCATTTGCTAGGAACTGATACAGCTTTACATACTTATATACACAAACATATTGATCCATCACACATAAAACACAATCTAATGCAATGCCATGACAGGCATTGCCCACTGAAGTGATTTGCGATTGCTTTAGAGGATTCCTTTCCTGACAGAGTGAGTAATTTCTAATCCACATAGACATGGGCCATTTGGCATGGTTTACCTTAAAGAGTGCTCCTCAGCTTGGCCAAAAGGCAAACCAGCTCTGCTGGAGGCCCAGGGAGCCCAGAGACAGCTAGCAGAAAATCTGGGCTTTAAGATCTCTGTCTCCTCACATACAGTGCTATTTTTGAGGTGAGTTCATCTCAGGTACTTGGAAGTCTGGCCCAACCATTTCTGGGCCATCCAGGCAGATAACATGCTATGAAAACAAACCAGGCGCGTACTGCACCTTCTTGCACACAGTTGTGTGAGCGCATGGGTGGCTGTTGAGGGCTGAGGGGGATAGTCAGGAGGGGGTAGGGTCAACCGAAATGCGTCGTGAAATACAGACAAAATTGAAACAGACTCCCAGCATGAGTCTAAATTTCTTAGCATAACTCTGAAATGCTCAGATAACTGCATTTTTTCCAGAGAGGGTGTTTCAGTATTGTTTGGACTGTGTAATTTCAGAGCCAAAACCGACCTCATGAAACTTCCCAGATGAGAGGAAAAAACCCACGTGTCAGTCAAAGCCAGCCTGCTGCACCTACGGATATGGGCAGCTTCAAAGGAGCTGGTTTAAAGATGAGGCTTCAACTCAAGATCCCTGATTTTTAGTCCCAAAGGAGCAGACGTGTAAATACACCCTGCCGGCTTGCGCACCTCATCGCAGGGCATGAGCAGTGGCTCTCAGCAGCTGGAGACAGGCCTGATTGCATGGAGAAATGCTGCTGCTAGTGGCAAATCTGTTGTGGGGGGCACAGGAGGCCCAGGGAGGCAGGGGTACAGCCAGCGTCCTTGCCGAGACATGCCCTGTATAATAGCTGTGCTGCTGGGGCATCACTGGCAGCAGAGGCTGAGCAAGTCAGTAGCTGTCATGCTAATACTTGTCTCCTGAGACATCTTCCCAGAAACGTCATCGATGCCTCACAGCACCCTGTCATCTCTCATCTCTGTGATCTCCATCTTGCAAAAGCCTGCCACACACTACCTACACACACTACTAGGCATCACAGGGGGCTTTTCTCCAGGTGGTGGGCTTCCTTCCTGGGCATGGTGTTCCCCACCAGCTCCTAGCACCACCTTTCCTTCTCTGAGCTCAGGCAGATGCAGCGCTACCTGCCGCCTTATTGCTTGTTTTGAAGGTCTGGAACCAAATTTGATAGATAAACACAACATTATTGTCATTAGTAATAAATACAATAGTTGATAATTTTATTCTTTGAAAATGAAGAAGCACCAGCTTTTACTAAGGTTTATTTTTTCCCCTCAGTCTCTTGCATGTCTAAATTCAGACCTCTCAAAAATCAGCTCTTTATATTGTGTAAATCACTCTAATAGAAGGGTTGAAAATGCTTCCCACCATCATGAACTATGGGCTACGGTGTATTTATCTTCTGCATCAATGTTTACCTTCTGCATACTCTAGGAGGGTGGTGCTGAGGTTCAGAGGTGGGTAGCAGACCTAGGCAATATTTTAAAGAAAAACATATGTGAAAGAAAAGGGTGGGGTTTTTTTTTTTTCCAGTTTCTGTCCTATTTGCTCTTCTGTAATTACCATTATTAAAGATTTTTTTAAATTGTATGTTATGTTCTTTCATCTCTAGTGCAGCTCTGACACCCTAAAAGAGCATCAGCCACCCAAGGCAGTTCCTCCTGCGGTGGAGGGACTATTCCCCACAGCGACTCTGAACCAGCTGCCTGAATTAACACTGTACTCTTGCTGGTAACCTGAAAGCACACCGTCAAGATTAAAAATCTGGGTTAAAAATATCGGGTGTTAATACCTAGCCCCTTTACTGGTGGCAAGGTGAGTACATGGGGAGGAGAGGAGGACAAGGCGTGCTGCAGGAGCACAGGGAGCCTCCCAGACCACCCGCTAGAGCAGCCTCCAGCATCCACGTCCCCCTTGTCTGAGACCTCCTTCCAAAATCACAGGACATGGAAAAGCCACAGCTCAAGTCTGCTTTATGATTGATGCGTTGCTGCTCTTTTCTTTTACAGATAAAACAGTGCAGCAATAATTAATGAGAAAAATATGAGGATGATGCAATCGGGAGTGAAATCCCAGTTTAACTGAAGCTAGTGGGGTTTTTGCTTCCTGTGTAGCCAGAGTTCACATGCCAGCAGGGAAACGAAGTAGAGGATGAGGCAGCAGTTAATTATTCTGGTGTTTTTCACTGTGATCAGTGGGCTGGGGACTCCTCTCCCGGCTTTCTCTTTGCACCCACATTCCTCCCTCGCTGCTGGAGGCATATTGTGCTTACAGACGCACCCCTAAGACGAGACCCCGCTGTGGGATGCTGCAGCCCAGCATGGAGTTTGTTGATGAAGCAGATTGCAATGCAAGGCTAGCTCAAACGTCTGAGGAATTTTTACCTTCAGAGGCTGCTTTTCCATTTCTGGTCACCAGACATAAGATAACGGGAGAACAAGGGGAGGAAGGACTGCAAGGTAGATGCACCTGGCACTAGGCACCACTCCGTGCTCTGAGTGTTAGTGTAGCAGGAGGTACCCATAGAGAATTTGTTCCCCCATCTGTTCCTCTGTAGATCACTTTAAAAATTAACTTACTCTATTAAAAAGAAAATGTGATTGTTACAGTTAAGTGGCTGCAGTGCTAGAGATAGTTCGTCCTCTTCCCCTCTCAAATTATATCAAAAAATGCACAATTAATAACACATTAGCTTAGCCAGAAAGGAGTGAGAGTAAGTTAAGGTTTTGTTATAAATACATTTTATTTTGTGTAATAAACAGATTTTTTTTCCTGGCCTGTAATATTGCAGAGGAGATAATTCCTCCCTACAGCACATTTCACACTTTCCTAGTTTCAGACAGATTAGCACAAATGACATTTCGTGCTCAACTCATCTGATTTTAGAAAGCACTCCTCCATCAAGTTACACTATGTTCAGATAATTATTCTACAAAAATATTCTTAAACTAATCGTATGAATGGAGCAAAAATATGATTACATCAGCTAGACGTTCTCTCCATGTCCAGCAGAAAATGTGGTGCAGAGGGAGCTGTCAGGGTCCTTCCACCGGTGGAGGGAGTGGACATCTGACAAGGTCGATATTTATGTACAGTTGACATATTAGAGTAGAATCATTAAAATCAAGGTAATACAAATAAAAATTGGTATTAATGTTTCAAAAAGCTCAAAGGAGACTTATAAATCCATTAATTTTTCAGCAAGACTGAATCCATCGGAGCCTAGATCCTTCTTTCTAATAAATTCAGTTGTCAGACTCTGAGTCATTTACTGCAGATGCTGACAGTGCTCTATCAGTATCCAGGTTAGGCTCTTGCTTTGGTAGGATTTCCTTTCTTTGTCTTTAAATTGATCGTGTGATAAAGCCTGCTGCTTGAGCAATGGGTCTTACACCAATTAAACCACTTAGTTTATCAATTTTTTTTTCTGTGGCTAAAAATAATAAAGGGCTTGGGGTAGCACTTTGCTGCCTGCAGAGCTGATCTAGGATCAGCTCTCTTATGAGAAAAACACTGCCTGAAATGAGATGTGGGCTCTGCCTTGTTACACTCCAGAGCACAGAGCAGCCTAGTAGTGCTCCAGAGAGCCATTTTCCAAACAGTTTCCTCGCAAGTATTACATTGGTATCTTGGGCAAAGAGAAGTGTAGAAACATCTTTGTGAAGTTATCGGTAAATCTGGCCTTTGAATGCCAAGTTCCTGTCTCCATTTCACAGGATGTTCTCACCACCGTTGGGTAAGTCTTACATGAAGGTCCCCAGCAGTGCTTGTGCTGGCCGATGTATTAAATCCTTCTCTGAAAGCTTCTTCGCAGGATGTCCCCGCAGTTCTGGGTTTCTAGCTTTTCTGATGCGATCACTTCAATATTGGTGGAAAAGTCACAAAGATACTAGACCTGTTGGTATCAATCCTTGCCCTGCATTGGGTTTGCAACCTAAGGGACAGAGTAGTTTTCACAAGTTAAAAGAGATGATGAGCAGCCATTAGCAGTCAGAGCAGCTTGCCAGTCTCTGGGCTGTAAATAGCCAGGAGGTTGTGATCATTCTTTTCCTGTTTCATGATTGTACCTCTGTGCAAGTGCATGGGCTGCTACACTTCAGGTGGTGGTTCCTCTTAAATCCAGTTAGCTGGCTAAGCTGGTGTAGCACTTGGTGGTAAGTGTCCTTTGCCGTAAGCAACATCTGTACTACAGAGCGCTGCACTGGCTCCTTGTTGGCTTCTGCGTGGCTTCTGTGGTGAGAAACTTAACTTCAGAAACACCTTGGCACTGATTCAGCTTGGGCAACATCTGAAAGTTCAGACAGGGAAGATATTTGGTGTTGAGTCTTCAACCCACCCAATGCAAAAGCAAAGCTCAGTTAGCTGCCCCAAAGGCACACAGGAGGTCTGCGGCAGGCGAGCCTTTGAGTCCACTTTCTTAAATCTAAAAAAATGCACCTCCTGTTAGTCTTAATTTGACTGTTCACAGTGTCTTTTTGCAAAGCACAGCAGAGGTGGCTTTGCAAATCCACATCCCTCAAACCCACGGCACAGAGCAGCCCTAACTCAGGCGACCTGGATGGACAGCCAGCCCTGTCCCCGTTGCTCTCACTGCAGCCTCCCCCCAGCGCTTCACATGTTGTCCTGGCGGGTCCAGAGGTCCCCAGCTTCCTGCAGGCACCGCTGCGGTGCTCCCTGTCCCCGCGCATAGGTGCAGCCCCCCACCAACCCTCCGCCAGGCTGTGCAGGGGTCAGGTTTGCTGGCCTCTTTGCCAGGCATTTGCCCTTTTTGTAACAGAGCCCGCAGGGAATACTTGCACAGGCAAAAATCTAAATAGTCAACAAATTCCCCCAAAGAAAAAAGGGTGAGAGAAGACAAGAAAAAGGTTTCATGGAGGTGTTTTCAGCAGGTCCCAGTGGATCACTTCACTGCAGGCAACTAATTTGTGTGGCTTCATGCCAGAGGACAGTGACAAGTGTCGCTGAGCTTCATACAGGTCCAGAAAAAGTCAGACCTCCATTTTAAATGATGGCAACATTCAGAATGACAATAGGTTTGCTTTAATCACTGACCAACCTGCTCTGGGAACGTAAACCCTGGTGCTCCAGCATCTACCCCTCAGCAGCCAGAGGCCGGTCTATGAGGAAACCCCTTGGTGGGAGGGAAAGATTTTTGCCTGTTGTCTAGATGCAGTCCTGCCCCATCTCATCCAGCAGCCCGGGCTCGGGTGCTGGCAGGCGCTGGGCGGTGATGCGATGGACAGAGCTGGTGTCCTCCAGCCTTGGCAACCCCTGCTGCTCCTCACCTGCTGGCCTCTTCCCACCTCTCCTGCCTCATGTAGCCAGCCCTGTTCGTTACAGGTACATGCAAGCAGCAGCCAGACTACGTGCTGTATTCCCAGCTACACAGTCATAGAGGGTGAAGACTATTTGGGTAATAAATGCTGGGATGTTATGTAAATGTATGTAATACATTTGAAGCACAAACTACAGGTATACTTAAATGTATATGTAAATAATCAGTATTCTTCAGCTGTTTCTGAATATGTATAAAGAGTAACTCTAATAAAAGCTATGTCAAATAAAGATGGAAGGGATAAAAATCCCTGTGAAATTTTAATCTGAGAAATAAAGAACATACTGTTAATACAGCATAATTGTTTCATTAAATATTTAAAATATACCTTCCATTCTAAATTTGTACTTTAAAAAATATCTTTTCTGTTTATAAACTTGTAACACATTTTATGAATATTGCATACAGCCAGGAGAAACTTCCTCAATAAAAAAACCTTAATCCTTACGTATTCATCCTCTTGATCAAGCATTTCTATTTTATATCAGGATACATTTGTATTATTCATTATAATTTATAAATTTTCTACTTCGAGATAATGCAATTGCAAATGTTTCTTGCAAATCTTTCTTACTCCCCTTACATACCATTTCATTTAAATATTATCCTGTTATTTACAATGGCTTCATTTTAATAAGAAAAGATGCTCACAACCAATTATTTAATTGAATGGTGCTTCTCAATGCACTATTAATCTCTTTCAAATAATTTGCATTTTGTGTATCTGGAGCAGATATTGGAAAACATTATTGTCATTTTGTCAAATAACATTTCTGGGATGTGCCACTATTTGGGGCAAGAGCTGATACGAGAATGGAAATCAACAGTCTCAGCAGCCTTACCAGGCTCATATCCTCCTTCAGTAGATGGAATAAATATCTTACTGGATACAGGCTTTCAGCTGGCAATTACTTTATGCCCCCGAAAACTGAGATGAAAATGTTAATTTGGCAGCGGGTCTTACATGTGCCTCATTTTTTCATGTTCTCGAAACAGTGGGCAAATCTTCCAGAAGCTCTGGCTGGGAAGGAAAGCTTCTCAGCCCCATCATACCTCAGTAAAGACATCCATACAGGATGTATCCATCATCCATACACACTCCTTTTTATTCTTTTTCTCTTTATTTATTTTCCTTTTTTTTTTTCCTTTTTTTCATTTATATTTAATGAAAGTCCAGGTTGTACGAGGAGAACAAAAGAAGGTGAGTAATGAACTAGAATTGTCTGTAGGCAAACAGCATCTCTGTAGTGCAGCAGCACCCCTCACCAGAGTTTTGGCATGTTTTTTTATGGTGTGTTTTAGGGTTTTCCCCATTTCTACATCATCAAACTACACATGAAATAGTAGTTGCAGGAAGCTGTCTAGCATTGGCTGGCAGAGGTGGTATTTGTGCCTTGATGTTTTTCAAAACACAAATGTCAGCTTTTCATCCGATAGAAAATTTCAGCGTTGATGCAATCATAGTATCTTAGACCAAGGGGATGTGCTCATACCTCAGTTCTGCAAACACTAAAGCAACTGGTGAAGTGTACTACGTAAGATCTCCTAAATGAGTGCCTAATTTTGCATGGCTGTCTGAGGAATTGTTACCGCTTCCTATGGGCATGTGGATTACGAAACATCTTTAATTATCTCACTATACTACCGGGTTTTTTTCTACTTGACCCCTCCCTCCTTAATTGCTTCTCAAAATCCTGCTCGTCCTCATCATCAATGCATGACTGTCTCATTTACTGCACACTGTTCACACCCTGCTCTGAAAGCAGAATTATTCATGCCTTCCTGGGCTTTGCTGCAGTGTGCGCTGTCAGAGTTTCACAAACATTTAACTTACTCTCACAGTGCTCCTGGTGAGATGAATTATCGGTGGAGATGGTTATGGACAGAGAACCAAGATACACTGAGAGTATGGCCCAACCTACCCACTAACTCAGGGTGGAAGGTTTGAAATACCTACGGCTTATCATTTCATAGTACATCATATTCTACAGCGCGTCACATGCTCAGAAAATAGCTTCTATTGATTTCAGATGCGACCATGCATGCCAAGTACTCCTGCGAGCCCGATCCCGAGATTTCAGGCTGGGTACTGCAACATGCAAATTGCCATCTCTGAAAAGCTTGGCTCCTGTGGCTTTCCACTGTCACAAAGGGATTTTGTGGCAGAAAAAAGGCTAGGGTGAGCTCCCAGGTGGGGATTCAGCTGCACCATAGAAAAGTCCTGTCTCTGCCCAGAGTGGCATGTCCCATGCGCAACCCATGCTCCCGCTGATGTAAGAAATGAGATGTAAATAACTGCTCAACTTGCTCCGCAGCTCTGATTCAGTCCCAAAGCAAACGCAGGCTGTGCACAACGCTGACCCACCGCATTCAACAATGCAGTTGTCCTTTAGAGAATACAGTTTAGTGCTAAGATGCTGTAGATGTACAACAAAGTCAAAAGAGAGTTGTCCGGACTGCCTTAGTTCTGGCAGCTTCCCAATGTTTGAGGCATTTGCTTTATCAGCTTTAAGACAGTAGCTGTTTCATGTAGTCTTCCTCATGGTTTTTGTAAGAAAGATTTTAAAAAATTAATCCCATCATTTAGCATCAGATAACACCAATGTGGTTCATTTGGGTTGGTGGGAACTTCCATATTCACCACATAAACCTGCAATGCTGGAGCCAACCAAGTAACTGATAGCAGTGGTAAGGTTTTGTGGACCAGAGTAGAAGAGGATGAGACAGGAAAGGTTCATAGATGATGCACGTAGCTGGGGAACAGCAGAAGTCGTGGATTTGGGAGTTCATTGCAAGCTCTGGATACCCATCCCTCTTCCTTGGGGGCCAGCAATGGGAGCGAAGCTGCTGAGAGCGCTGCAGAGAGACGCTGTCTCCTTTTACCCCATTTATGCAGGCACTGCAGGAAGTGTCTGGTGAAGTCTGTGACCACCAGTGGCCCTGGGCTTGGGCACACTCACGTGCTCTGTACACATGTACTGCAGTCACTGAGGTCCTGGAGATGGGAAGTGCCATTGCAGCAAGGGACCATCCTTGGTCCCCAGGGAGATTTTTAGCTGTTCAGTAGAACAAGCAGGTAATAAGCAGATGCAGCCCACAGTGTGCTTTTCTTTCATACTCTTGTACTTCAAACAAGTCTGGGATGGGGATGGTAAAAAGCATGTCCTTGAGACAAGGTCTTGGCTGCAAAAGAATTGCCAGCCCCTACCCTGAAGCTTTCAAATGTCAGCTGAGAGGTATATGGTTTTCCCCAGCTTCATTCTGAGAAAAAAAAAAATCAGTGATCGGTAAACATCCAGCATAGAAAACCTTAATGCAAATACTTAATATTGTCCTGTGTTCAGAAAGGAATGTTTTATCACAGAAAATACCAGGTCTTTTCAGTAAAAGGTAATGACCCTGATGCCTTCTGTAATTAGAATAACTTCCATAGTCCTAAATAGTAATTTTAAATAATATTATTTTTCAAATAATTTTGATTAATTAAATAATGAGCCACAAGCAGGAATGTAGAAAGATCAATTAAATAGTTGTTAATAATTTGATACACCACCCTGAGCCTGTGAGCAGGTGAGCGTGCCCTGTGTTGCAGCAGGAGGCCAATACCTTCTAGGAGCACTGCCTCAAAGTGATCATTGAAATCCTTTTAATCTAATATTTCACCTTTTACCTTTCTTTTTACACGTGGCTCTCTGACCAACAGCATTAAGTTGGATCTCCTGTAGACACAAGGCACAGACAGATGCCGGCTTCATTGACAAGATCCCTCTTCCCCTCCTAGTCCCCTATTTTCAAGCAGATTTTAGAATCTACCTGCAAGACCTCCGGCAGATTTTGCTGGAAAACTTTCAAAAGTTAGCAGAGAGGTAAATTGACACAATAAGGTCACATACACTTTTATTAAGGAGATGGAGCTAGGAAGGGGTGTGTGCCTATAATCACCATATACAGAAGGGCACTGTATACAGCACAGCTGGAACAGCTGGAGCCACGCCAGTTGACATGAGCCGAAGATTCTGCAGGTATTGTGCATTCCAGCCTTTTATTTGCGTGGCAGGAGGAGAGTCCAAATGGTTTGCTTTTCTTAAAGCAGCACACCACTTGAAGTAGATTTCTAGGACATAATTGCTGTAGCTACTCTCTGTATTTATTATCTTTGCACAATAACTGACTCCAAAGCTTAATAGAATGGGATATAATTTCTTGCACAATAGTGACGCCTTGTTAAATTATTCACATTATTTACTTGACAGATGCTAATAACCATTATTTGGTATTCAAGAGAGAGACAAAAATGACTATTTGTTACATTCCTCCATTATCTAATATTCATAAAATTTATGTGATCTAAAATGTCTTTCTGATGGATGGCCACCTAGGATGTTTTGCTTTATTAAAGGAGAAAACAGCTACTGAAACTTATTTACAACTGTCCCCTGGTGCCCAGGCCAGCAAACTTCAATTCCAGTCACTGAACCTCCCTCTTCCACATTCAGAAAATATCCCAGTCTGGACCATGTCCCACTCCCACACTCCTTGGCCTTTCCCTGTGTGCCTGCCAGCCTGCTCTCGCGGCTGCTAAAACGTGGGCAATGGATTCATGCTGTGACCCCTTCGCACAGGGCTGAGATCCCTCAGGAGGTCTCACTTATCCCGGAGGTAAATTGATGTTGACATTTGCCTTCAGAGATGAAAACCTATTATATGGATGTTGGCTGTGTTTCCCACCTCAGCCGACACCCCACCACGAAACTGTACCATTCATAGGCTTGATTCATATGACAGAATGGGCTGCAGGCAGGATTTATTTTCCCATTGTTGTTTCCCATTGAGGCAAGGGGTATTTACATGTGTTAATAGACATTAGTCATGTAAATCCCCGGTTCATCAGTGGGAAAAAGCACTCTGAAAATTGTTAAATCTGATTTTCCAGAAGATTAGAAAGAAGCTGCGCTTAATCTATGCTGCTATCACCATTCCCTTTTTGTTTTTAAGAATGTTATTCTGATTATTCAGATATAATGACCAAAATATATTCAGTTATGCAGAACAATGAAGGGAAATCAAGTGTCCTTGATTCCCTGACATGCTCCTATGGAAATAACTGATTAAATCTTTCAAAGCAACGTATTTTCTCCTCTTCCATTTTAATCATCACATTATATACCACTACTGTTCAAATGCAAAACCAGAAGTTGAGTTTTAAATGCACATCCAGCAGCTTCCTTGTTTGATTTAATCTTTTTAAACCCCACAAACAAGTCATCAGCTGATTCTATAACCTCGAGCAACAGGCTTTCACTCTAATTAGAAAACAGGAGCAAACAAATCCCAACAAAGAAGAAGCGTTCCAAGTTTCCTTGCCAGTACAGCCCATTCAGTGAACAGCAGCCTGGCTGTCAGCTCAAAAATGGGAATTCCTCATATTCTAATGAATAACTTAGACATTTATTTTACTTGCAGATAAGCTCAAACTAAATGGGTTTACAAGTAGGCTGCAGGTTGGCAACAGAGTTCAAAACCATCTTGGTAAACCTGGGATCCTTTCTCCAGCAGAACATGCGATCCAATAAATACAAGAACAAAGTAGGAATAATCCACTGTACAAGCAAAAGGGCAGTCAGGCAGCAGCGCTGCAGAGGGCTGTGGGCTTGAATGGGCTTTCGACCCAGGCATTAATCCTGGTGGTGTGCTCTGGAACAGCCAAGGCACGAAACCACCCCTCACAAAAGAACCAGTTCCAGTCTTAGATACTGTCTGGATGCCTCTACTGTTCGTTGTCTTAGACTGCAAAATCTGGGGGCAGAAACACACTTTTTTCTTTATTATTGCCTTTGTACATCACACAGCACTATGTGACACACAGTGACGAAGAAGATGACATTTACCGACTCCACAGCCCCAGCAGGAGACCAAGAGATGGTGAGGTTTGACCTACAACTGGGAGCCCCAGGTGGGCCATGTGGGAGCCACAGGGCAGGTGGCTCTCCTCTCCAGCCCCTGCAGAGCTCGGTCTGGCTCACACACAAGCGTGAGAACAAAACTCTGTGCATGTCATCCAAACTGTTGCTACAGAGACGCATCTGCGTGCTTTCCTCAACCCCAAGCAGACACTTTGATTAAAGACCTGTCATCAGCTTTTGGGGAAGGCAAATATGCTGTGTACAGAGGGTCATCCTCATCCACAGACGTACCAGCTCATCCACAGACGTACCAGCTCTTCTGAAGGACTCTAACAGACCTGCAATGCAGTGCATCCCTCCAGTATCAGCCCAACCTATCTGTCCAGTATTTTTTTCATCACAGTGCCTGACAATTTGTTTGGTATGGAAGGCAGACAGACAAGACTGTGGTTTCCCAGAGCTCTGTTTTATTAAAAAAGAGTATCCTATTTACCACCTCCATTTCCTGGTGGATGACTGATGGAAGGTAGGGATTACACCATCATAGTTGGTAGTTCAGCAGTCTTGTAATTGAGTCTCCTCGGGAGCCCAGGGTGAACCCCAGCTGGACTCAGTGATTTGTTGCTATGCATTTCATCAACTTGCACTAAACCTCCTCTTCTGACAGTTCAATCTGAGGCAGTTTCTCGCTCATCCCCAGTAGGAAAATGCTGTGGCATGGGAGGCTTCCCGAGGCTCCCCTCCAGCAAACACCAGCACAGAGGGCTTGTCTGCCTCTGCTCTTACAGTCCTGTCATCTCTAAGTGTTCCCATTACCCCACAGTCATCTGTTGGCCCTACGTGTTTGCTGGCAAGTGGCCTCTGCCTGATGTAGTTGAAAAAGGTTTTGTTATTGGGTTTTATGCCTTTTAGTAAATTATTCCACAAAACCCATTTTGGCTTCTTTGACTGTGGTTTTGCATCTGATTGGAGAGCTCGTGCTCTTCTGCTTTCCCTGGTTTGGGCACAACCTACACTCCTCAAGGCCATCTTTGACAGCCTTCTTTATCCAGCTGCTTACATTGTGCTTGTTTTAATTCCTTTCTAAACTATTTTCTGATAACTGAAAATACCTTTACTCCAACCTGGTAGAAGGTGTCTTTTGAGGTAACCTCGCCACCTGCTGCACTTTACCCATGCGTAACCTTGCCATTGCTTTTAATTTCCTTTTGACAAGCTGCACACCCATATGTCACCCTTCCTGTGTGAACTGTGCACACCAGTTTCTCTTGAAGCACCCAGATGCTCTACAGGCTGCACTATTGCTGCACCTGGTGGACACCTCCACCAGGCATGATGACCCACCTATCTGCTAAACAGGCTGAGGATGGGCACCACCACCTTCCTGCTGGCCTCCTTTCTTTGCTCTGCTGTACCTGGGGGGAGGATTTGAGGAAGAAGGGAGAAGACTGTTTCTTCTTTACCTAACCTACTTTAATCCATCTGGTATGGACTCTGGAAAGTGAAGGAATCTCTCCTTTTCTGGAGTTGGGGACTGAGAGTCCTCTTGCCCCTTTCTTCTCCATCGCGTCATCTCACTCAGCTGGAGCAAGTGAAGGGACCAAGGCTGCCCCACAGCACTGTCTTGCTCCTCTGCGGCTCCACACCACCACGACCCAACAAATGAATGAGCTGGCAAATGGCACCGCATATGGAAACCAGCCCGCTCCATTGCAAAGTCTGTGGTCAAAGCAAGCCATTACCTCTTCATGGTCTTTAGTTTTGACTCCTGTAAATTCCTCTGTAATGATGCCTGCTCACTAAATATTAATCTTCAAAATGCAATGCCTCATCTCTTAACATGCATGTGACTGGACTCATCCCTGTGTGTGGGAGCGTTCAGTGGCTTCCTGCACATTTCACAATCCAGTAGAAAAATCTGCTCCCCACTCTAAATGACTTTGTGATTTATCGACTTGCCTATCTTTCCTCACTTCAGCTCACTGACCTTTATTTATATCTTTTGTACATCATTTCAGGGAAATAAACACCACATGCATCTCCTTTGCAACTAAACAAATGCATGATGGTGATACAACAATGAAATCATCATTAAGAAAAGTCCTTCCAGGTGCTCACATGCACTACTTTTTCGGCAGCTTGCATAACCAGGCCTACCAAACACTGAGTAATTAGCCCTACTCAGGACTTCTCCCTGATGCCATTATCCCTAATGGCACTGGCAAAGATTTTGCTTCATGTGCAGCCTTCATTGGCTGTGTAATCACCAACACGTTCATGCAAATTGTCTCCTGGACATTGGAAGAGATGTCTTCGTGTAAAGTAATGAAATCTGAAAAGCTTTCAGCACAAAATTTCTTGAAACTTTTTCCCTCTGTGATGGTTATCCACAAAGCAAACTATTCCTTTTTTCCTCAAAAGAGCTGCACTCTCCAGCTGTGATCCCCAGCCACACTCCCAATTATTTCCCTCCCCAATTATTTCACTTCCCAAAGACCTAAACTGGCTCTGAATCCACCAGTCCCACAAGGTCCCTCTACACTTCCAGGAAACCGTGTTTGTTCAAAGAGATCCTTCCCTGGGTGATGTGGACATGGTGTGATGCTTTCTGTGCTCAATTCTGCTCTGGCTGTTCATGCACTTTGTGTATGCTGATTAGTCTCGTGTGTAGGAGAAAAAGAATAAAAAACAAGCTGTTACATCTATGTTCCCCAGTAACCCCTTGCTTTCACAACAGAACAGACACTAAAAAAAAAACTGACCAGGATTAAGTAAGTGCCAGGACAACTCACTGAACTGGCCTCACAGCGAGGATGGGGTAAGCCAGCCCCAAAATCGGAGGAGAACAGATCTGTACCCTGAAAAAGGTGTGGTGGCCATGGGGACCAGCAGTGCAAGGTGAGGTGCAGTGAGATCAGATGGGTAACAGAGCTGACACATCCTCTGGGCAAGTACAGGACAGCTGAGCAGAGGCCCTCCTTGAGGCTTGCATGTCCATATCCTGGCTCCAGAGGGCCAAAACTTGAGCAGAAGTGTTATTCCCATTAAGTGTTCTTTTATCAAAATGGGTCGGGGTCAGCCTCCTAGCTGATCAGGGCAGGGTATTGATGCAGGCAGCTCAAAACCAGACAGCAAGCCAAAAATAACCTGCAACCACATCTTTCCTTCAAAAACCACCTCTGGCTATTTGATGGATTTTGGCTGAGGAGGCATTGACAACCCTACACTGAACACCCTTGGAATACCTGGGATTCCTTGATCGTGGGATCAGAAGGAGGCACACTTAAACCTTGCAACCCTCCCTTGCCGAAGCCCCGCACCGAGTGTACCACCCTGGTCACGTTTCTCCAGGCTGCCCTTGTGTACACTGCGCTTCACCGATGGCACTAAAATGGTTGGGGGACAAATAACACGCAGGTAGACATGAGGCAGGCCAGATGGCTTGGACTGGAGGGTCCCTTTCAGTAATGGACAACACATCTAGATGCAGCAGATGCTGGTTACTCCTAGAAAAGAAAAGTCTGCAGCATGGAATGGGTTCTTCAGAGAAATCCAGTGACCCCAGTGGCTAAGGAAGAAAGGGCTATTTTATAAAAAAGTAACTAAGCACATCTGTATGCAGCACTGGTAAAACTAAACCGGGAATAGCAAGTGTACTTCTGACATCTATGTTACCAGAAGTATTTGGAAAAAGTCAGTAAGCACACAAAAAAGAGAGTCCCAAACCAATTGGAAAACCAGAGGGCTATTCTCTGGTGAAATGCTGGGAGTTCAATCTGTTTAGCTCATCAGAAAGAAGACTCAGGAATGATCTGATCGACAGCAGATAAGCACTCTAAGGGAGGAAAAATCCTGGGTATTAAAGAGTTCTTTTAACCTCATGAAGGAAAGGGACAGCAAGTATCAAAGACTGAATAGCGAGCTCAGACCCGTTCAAATCAGAAATGCGGCACACATTTTTAGCATGAGGGTTGATGGGCACTGGGAGCAAACTGCCACGGAAAGTTATGGATTTCCTTACCCTTATATATTTCAATGAATTATTAACGTCTTTCTGAAAGATATGCTTCAGGCAAACATGAACAACCTATGCTTCATACAGAGATGTGTGTTACACAGAGAGGCAGAGGAAGCAAGAATAAACGAGAGTAGCCTTCTGGCCTTGGACACAACCACCAGGACTAACCTCCTTCATGCCCTTAGGGGCCCTGGTTGCCACCCCAGAGGAAGAAGACAGATTTTTCTGGATGGCAAGTCAGACCTGGGGGCCTGTTTCTGTCCTATACAGGGGCTCTGATGACTCTGCACCTGGACTTACTTCAGTGCCTGAAGACCTTTGGCAGCAATGCAGAAGGCAGGAGACCCTTCTTTCTGTTTGCATTTTGGGTATTTGCAAACATGCCTCTTCAGTTAGCCTCCCCCTCTAACATACATCCAGTCAGCTGCGACTTTTTGAATTATTGCCCTGTGGGTTTTACTTTCCTTTTTTCTATTAAATAATCCACTTTGTACCTCTGGCTTTGTAAAACTAGCATTATTTTGTAGGACTTTTGCTGGTGTTTACTTGGTTACCCTTTAAAAATCTGCTAACCACCAATACATGGCAAAACTGGTGTCCACACGCTGCTCGCTGCTGTTGGATGCACTCGACAAACACTAGCTGGCAGCACCACATTTGCTGCACGTATTAGCATATTAGCCTATAAAGTTATTCATAACAATGTGCATTTCTGCTGTTTAGTCGAAACCCTATCATCTTTGCCCTTGCAAGGCTTTTCTTGGCTAAAGATGCAGTTGTTTTTGTTGCTTCCTCGCCAGGCACAACACAAAGGCCTCATTCACTATTCTTGCTTGAGTGAAGGAAGATACCAAGAAGAATTTGGCTTACCTTGTGGGCTCCCGCGCAAAAAAGGCTTGTGCTGATACCATTTCCAGCACAGGGGGAATCAGAGCTGCTGAGAGCCTGGCTTAGTCATGTTAATTTTTAATTCTTTATTATTGCACCTAATACACTTCAGCTGTCGACAAAAATAGTTCTTTGCGCACACATTTTCTACCCTGTTATTTCCACCTTTGGGCAGTCAGTGTCCACAGCCCTGTGAACTGGGAACTGCCTCTGGGAACACAATTTTCACGTCTGAAAGGATGAGAAAGCCGAAGCTTTGCTTCACCATGTTGACGAGGAACCTGGCAAAAGGTGTGCCAGAGCTGGGGTGCAAGGCAGCAGATATCCTATAGATGCTCTCGGGGCTGAAACCCCAAGAAGACACCTCTCCTGCACAGGGAAGGATGCTTCGCACTTACTGCGAGCCCACTGGGGGACCCCCTGCATCGCCTAGCAGCAGGCATGTGCTGGGGACAAGCTCGGCTGCAGATCCTTGCTGCCTCTCATACATTGTCCCATACAACTTCCTGATCTATACATAAAATCCCCTGGCTGAAGCTAGCTGACATTTCTGAACAAGGTTGGTTGGTCCAACCAGGGCATCCGCTTCCAGCTGAGCTGGTGAGGATGCAGGTCATAAGCATCTGTGTTGTGCTGGTCCCTCAGCACCTGCACAAAGATGGGTACTACTCCTCCCCCACTGAAGGCAGGAGGGAAGAGGGAAGGTTAGCGTACAGCAGTCAGGGCAATATGGGCTTCGTCCTGACCACTTCTCATCACTTGCTTACTGGGATGTAGCCATGTGAAAATACTGTATCTTGGAGCTGGAAATTGTTGACGTTAGCTCTGAACATGAACACAGACACAAGAGGTCAGAGGAAGGTCCACATGGCTAATGGCAGAGAAGCAAAGTCAGGTAGCGCTCCTCCATTAGACACACTCAGCTTCCAGATACCAACAGCTTGCAGGGCACCTGAGGCTGAGGTGCTGTCTTCATATTTAACAACCTTTGTGGGGACTTCCTCCCATCAATCTACTTTGCAATCCCTGGGATTTCAGAGGCATCATGTCCTGAGATAATAGGTTTTTCAGCGCACCTGTGGGCTGCGTGAGAAGCATCTCCCCCTCTTTGTGTTGAACCTCCTCTTCGAGATTTCAGTTGGTGCCCCCTAATTTTCCTGCTGGAAGAGCTACCACAGACATAATTCTTGCTTTGGAGGCAAACCATACCACCAAGACTTTAAGCCATGGTATACATTAAGCAACCTTTGGGCCCTCCAGTGAATGCCAGAGCCAGGTGGCAGAGGAAAAGGAAATTGAGACTGGTCTCTGACACCCACCGTTATCCCCTTTGCTGAGCCACCTCCAGCTTTGGCTGACAGTCAAATTCTGTAGCAGAAAAATCCTGAGACCTTGTACGTGTAGCTCACGCAAGCAGCCCTTCCTACTGAAAAAGCCCCTTGCAAGCCAGGGAGCTGGCCCAGGAACAGGTTCTGCTTTCATGAGAAAAGGTTGCAGGTTCAGGCTCTAATTTGTTTGATAATTTTTTTATTGTGCTGGCCAACATGCTAAAAAGAGATTTATTCATGAAAAGGACAACGTCAGCATCTATTCCCTGTGCAAAGAGATGAGAAAAAAATATCTGTAAACAGCAGAAGTAAGAGAGAAAGCATGAAGAGCAGCATACTAAATTACCCCTGCCACGTGGGTCACTTTGGAGCACATTTTTATTTTATTTATTAAACAGCTTCTGCATAAAGTGTGTTTTGCTCGACTAAGGCATTGTACAGTGAATACTAAAATGATGCTGTAGCTGTTAAGCACTGGGGGCAGGGGGAGAGTGGAAACGCCCCTTTTATTCCTGGAGTTATTGTTTTATAAATAAAAGGTGCTGATGACACTGTGTGTACAACACAGATAGGGCATAAAGAATCACTGCAGTGGCTTGATAGGGATGATCTGCAGCTGAAAACCTATTAACGCAGACAGTAGGTGAGGCAAATGTGCTGAAATGTCAGGATGTGGAATGCCAGAACAACCCTTAAAATAGTTCCACCAAAAATAGCCTCTGTGGACAATGGGGGGGGGGTGGTGGTGGTGCGTGTGTGTGTGTGTGTGTTGCCTTCATTTATTTCTATTACCAGCTCCTTGACAAGCCATCCCTCGAGCACTCCCAGTCCCAGACGGAGCAGGAGGCCAGGCAAAGGGCACACTTTCGTCCCACGCATAGCTGCCACTGCTGCAGTCCACGTAGGGATGGAGCACCGATCAAAAAGCAAAGCCCACCGCCCCTGTCATGCCGGGGCTGCCACAGCCAGGGGAGGAAGCGGTCACCTCGAGTGGCTGGCAAATATGCCGGGTAAAAAAACTACAGCTCCCCAAATGCTTCAGAGCAGCTCTCTGCAAACAGCAGCAAATCCCCTGACAGAGCCAGGAGCAAATAAATGGAATGGTGCCTGTGAGCTGACAGGGTCTGCACAAGAGGAGGGGACAAGCACTGATGGGGCAGCTCCGATGGGGAAAGACTCCTGCGCTCCATCATGCCGAGCACATCCCTATTCAATAACCTGGAAAAAAATCACCTCTTCCCAGCACATATGTTACCTGCAAAGTTGGACCAGCCCTCAGGAACTGCAGGTGGTGCCCACACAGTCTTCATTTCTCTGGGCGAGCACCGCTTACATGGTTCTGGCAGAAAAGCCATAACTCAAGGTTAAAATACCACAAAGCTTCAGGGTGACTCCAGAGATGCTGAGCGGTACCAGTGTGACCTAACAAGGGTTAAAAGGAAGGACCCAGCAATGCTTTTGAGCTGCCAGGTACATGCCCCAGCCACAATTCACAAAAGCATGAGACCTAGAGCTCAGCTATATTTCCCCACCCAGCTTTGGTTTCTGCAGGGAAAAAAGTCCAAAACCCAGGTGTGTAGGCAAGAACCATGTCACCACTTGGCCCTGAGCATGATGGCCTGAGGACTAGTTATGCTTAACTCTTGGTGCACACTATAGGCATGACCCAAGGCAGGGAGGGGAAGCCTCCAAGGAAAAGAAAACCATAGGAGAAACTCATGTTTGGGCACGTGGTGAAATACAGCTATGTCAGCAAAGTTTCATTTGCAATATGTGCAGTGATCATAGGTGGGAATTCAGTGGATGGATTTGCAGCCAGCAGCTTGCGATTCAGTGTGATGACTCAGGACTTTTGGATTCTCTGCAGGCAAAGGCTGCTCAGACCTTACTCGGGCAGAATCTCCATTTTTCATGACAAGAGGCCATGCCTTGCTCTCCTAGCTCTCATAGTGATAAAAGTAATATTGCTAACTCACAGCATTTCACAGATTTCTTACATGGTCATCGTAGCCCTGAAGAAGAGTTGTAACCATTGTTTGTTGGCTTTATAGTCACCTCTTCCATGCTTAGAAGTGATGTTATCACACTCTTTCTGAAGCCCACTGATCTGATGCTGTATGTACCAGATCCCCCCGGGATCAGGAGGTGAAACAGTCATTCCCGCAGCCCCCTCCCTTGGGTACAGAAGTTAAAGGCAACTCTTAGTCCTGACTCCAATTTTGTAATGTGGCCACGGGGTATGTCCATGTATCACCTGTGCAGCATCACTCCATGCAAGTCCAAAGGGTCCAGCCTCTCCTTGAAGCAGAGGGCATCTAATGCATCCAACACCTCCCATGCTCTGCCTACCTCTAGGTGACAGCAGAAGACGGGAGGAAGATTTATACCTAGGTCAGGCATAGTTAAATAACACGGGATTTGAAATAAACGAACAATTCAAGTGTTGAAAAGGACGAGGTGGAAGTAAATCTGAGTGAAGCTCTGGCTCAAGAAAGAGCTGAGTGAACGCAGATGTTGCAGCACTTGGGAAGGTACAGGAGGAAGGCAGACTGCAGCCTTCAGAAGCATAAATCATAGACTGTATCTATCTTCTCCAGTCATTAGGAAAAAAGAATGAATGACAGAAAAAGAGAAAGGAGAGGAGGTCAACAGAGAAGGGTTAAAGGTTAATTTCCTGATTGCCAGGATATGAAAGGTAATGGCCCCAGATGCCTGTGAATTTCCTTTCAAAAGAGGCATCATCATTTAATGCACTCTTTTATTACCGCTCTTATGTCAGCTTCCTTGTGTTCCAAAATGGTCTTTTCTTTTGCTATTAATATGATAACAATTCACATACTGTGGTCTTCTGATGGACCTTGACATTTTTGACATGTTAGGTAAGGGCTGTAAATCTGTTAGAAGTGTAACCTGCTGCTGCTGATGTCAACAGGAACTTTGCCACCGATGTCCACAGCGATGTGGAAGGTCCGATTCTGATGACTAATGGCATTAGTCACATCTTTACTGGAACCTGTTGTTTATGAATGATTCCAAAATGTTTGTTCAGAGAGCTCAATTTAGATGCAAGCACTGCCAGCTTGCACTCCATTTTATGACATCAGGAGCTCTCAAACTCCTCTGTGTGTCACCCGTAGTCCGCAGGCTACCCACTGCTCTCATTTTAAGTGAGGGATTTGCATTTTGGAGGGCAGGTAGCGTACAAAGGGCTCTTTCTTACAACAAGCGTTGTACAGCATTGCAAAGCCAGAGAAGCAGTCTATGTCTTAGACCAAAGGTTTCAAGGTTGAAAGGCTGGTGGTAGGAGTCATGGTCCCTCCCTGGCTATTTTCTACTGCTAAATGAATGGGCAGTCCCACTGGAAAGGATGAGTATCAACACCTTAGATTCAGCCAATTCACCTCAGCCATCCTATAGAAATAATAAATTTTTATAGACCCTTTGCTATGGGCAACAGCCCCAGCTTCATCATTTCCTGATGGAGGTCAAGGGACATGACAGGGGATGTCCCCTGGGCCACCCTGCAGCTATGTGGTCACAGGTGGATTGGTACCTCTCCCTGGGTTTCATAGGTCCTGCCCCATAGAGGGTTGCTGGACCCACACCTGCTGCAACAGGGTCCAAAATAGGTCCTTTCTGGGGTTGAGGGAGGGAAGCAGGGGCAGTAGCAGCTAGCAAGCCTCTGAAGGTCTGAGTTGCAGTCTGCTGCTTTTAGCTCTGCTCTTACACTAAGCACGTGGCCCGAGGATAGTAGACAGGGAAATCATTTGTGTTACGCCTCGACCTCTAAGCTAAGCTCAGGGCCCCGTTTTATATATATCCTGTTTGTGGTCATAAGTATCTAGGACATAAACAGAGGTGGCAGAGCAAGGCAGTGTTATTGCCCTGTTGCAGGGACAAAGGGCTGGTGGCTGGCAGGACAGCAAGACAATGGTACCCACAGCTCAGGATAGGAACTAAACCTGAATCTATGAAGTCTTGCCCCCAACACAACCACAAGCTCACGCTTCCTCTTTGTAAGGCTTTTCAAGCCAAGCTCCGCTGCTCAGAAACAAGAGAGAGCCCACGGTACTGTAATGGGTAAATCGGAGTTTACTGGCTTCTAACTGGGGTAATACAGCACTTACCCTTTTCTCAAGTACAGCAAATAAATCAGAGTTCACCTGCTGCTTTTTGGAGAGCAGCTTGAAGTGCCTGGGTAATCAGAAGGCAGCTCTGAACATGTCCTGAGGGTTGCCTGACGGCTGAACTGCTTGCCCCCATAGGATGTTAAAAGCCAATGTACAGATCCAGTGCATGCACCTTATTTTTGTATCCTCCAACTATGCCAAAACAGTATTTTGCACTTCACCAGAGAGCTAGTCTCTATGTAAATGGGCCACCAAAGAGAGTTACACTGTACTGGCATTTCTCAGAACATCAGGCATGGATATTGCCATTTTTCAGGATGTGGGATGTCAGATGAATAGATTTCATACCATGACTTCCAAGCCTCCATACTGGGACTTCTGATCAACTGCCCTATTCACCACAGTTATGGAAGTTATTTATGTTAAATAGATTAAAGGCTGAGCAACTTAGCTTTTCTCTGAGTGATGTGCTGTTTCAGCTCCTTTTACGTTAAAATTTGTTTGCATTAGTGAGGAAATACCACACTTGCCTTCCCCTGGAATAAAAATTTGCTCACGGACTCAAGTTTATCAATTTCTTGTTAGAGTGGGAATGTCTTCTGGTGAGGGGCCAAACAGGCTGGCTCCCGGTGACCGTTATTTATTAAAACACTTAATTCTTTGTGCATCTTGTAAGGAGACCTCCATGGCAGAAGCAGTGGCAAAGACTTTGTCATCTCCCATAAAAACAATTCTAACACATTTTCAGCTCAGCTCTTTTCCCACTGAAGTCACCAACCTAATTCCTAGAAATGCACCCTATGAGGCAACTAGTACTTCTTTATGTACCGTAAGTTGCAAGACTCAAATGTAATCAACTCCTCCTGTTATTTGCAGCTTTGCTATTTATTGGGATTAGAGTCAGACTCTTTGGAAACACTTTACAGCACTGTTTAAAGACTTTCAAATTTTCTGGTTTATGTAATGTAACCACTTGGAAGCTTTTGTTCAAAAATAACTCTGCAAGTATTCTTCTACCATAAGTATAATGGGATGATTACATTACTACAGAAAGTCTAGAAATTTAGATAAATATGATGACATATCTTCTTCTGATTCAGGCTGCTTGTGGATGCTTTCTCTCCCTCTCCACACTCCATACCACCCCCCAGTTAATCTGTGCTACTGGTGAATTAGTAGATTGGTTCTTATTTTGGTACAATTGTCAAAACTTCTGTTGTCCCTCTTGTAAGAACCTCTTAGGTGAGGAGGGATAAGCCTCAGGGGTGTCACACTCAAGCAGGGATGCAGCCCTTGTTCTTCAGTGCCTTTGCCAGGCTATGAAGCCCCATGTCCCCACCATGGGCAGATGTTTACTTCTGCCAGTTCTGCAGCCAGGCTGGGAACATCTGGCCACGGGATGGGGAGAAGAGCTGGCAAAGGGGTGCATCAGATGAAGGTGAGCCAGAGGCTTTCCCCAAGCAATGCCAGGAGCAAAAGAGAGCAGGGGTTTACCCTATACTACTTTTGTAACCTGCTCCTCCTGAGCTTTGCTGCTTCTTAGTAGCACTATCCGTGCACCAGAAAGCTTTCCTAAATCAATAGTCTCCTGTTGCTACACAAATACCTAACTGGAGCAAAGATGTTTATTTTCGAAGTGGGAGATGTTGCTCCTGTGACAATGTTTTATTATAATGATTTTGATCCTGAACCTGCAATCTTTACACTGAGACAAGACACCCCTTGATTTCAGCACAAGCTTTGTCTGACTAAGGATTTCAGAATTAGCTCTTTGATTTTATTTTTATTGAAAAACAAGCCTTCACTTGACAAGGGAAAAACAGTAAGTGGATCATGTCAGGGAGATAAGCTCCTATGAGAAATTTCTAGCAGGAAAACCACAGCTTTATGATTACATGGCAGTAAGTTGCAAGGTTAAAGTTTTAAGAATTTTCCAGGAGAAAAAAATGCTAATGCACTAATGTGAAGGGTACCTGTTCCATCAGGGGGAAAGGCCCAACCCAGCACATGCCTCTGGTACCTCTCTGTCAGAAACTACACAAAAAAAGGTTGCAGCACTCAATAATAAAGTATTTCCACGAACATTTGAAACACCCCTGGAATTAAACACATTTTGACCTAAGCATTTTTGAGGGAAGATTGCACATCCGTTTGGCCATGCTTTATGCCCCTAAAAGGGCCCTGATCCCAAGGGGGCTATCAGCCCAGCTGGGAGAGGCAGCCCTGCATCAGCACGCATGCCTCCACGAGAACCACCTAAAAACGTGCCATCCGCAGGAGGGAGCCACATGGCACCCAAACCCTGCAAAGATGGGGAGCATGTAAAGTTCTCCAGCTAACAGCAGTTGCAGAGGCCTAGAAATGGCAGTGGAGGGGCTGGGGGGGGCCTGCCCAGGGTGGGGGGCTGCCCAGCAGCCCTGCTGTGCCGTGCAGACAGGCAAGAAGTGCCAGGGGAGCAGGGCAGGCGCGGGAGGCTGGGGGCACTTGGCGTGGGACAGGCAAACAGGGAGCTGGGGCTTCACTCGGTGCCTTGACCCCAACCCCCTGGCATCAGCGGACCCCGAAAAAGCCTAGGACAAAATGCCAGTGGGCCAGGGGCATCTACTGGCTGGTCTAGCAAACAGGAGCAAATGAGGTGTTTGGATGGGTTTGGGGTTTTGTTTGGGGGGTGGTGCAGTTTGGGGAGTCATGGGGTTTGCTGTGCTTTTTTGTTTTAAACCAAGAATTCCCACTGGCAGCTGTGGGTTTTGAGTGCATCGCTCAGCCACAGCCGCCTGCTGAGCCCCGGTGTGTGCTTCCGTGCCCTGCTGATGCAGGCGGGTGCTCCCAGAAGTTCACCACAGCTCTGGTGTGACCAAAATCAGGGGATCGGTGTTGCTGCAGGCAGGGACACAGCAAGGGTGAATGTGGGGATGCGTTCTCTGTTCTCCAGGGCAGGGTACTACACTCCAGAGCAGCAACTCCGTTGCCCAGAAGGGGTGTACGGGAGCCTGAATGCGGGAGCTCCGCGTTCTCAGGCACCGGATTTCAAAGGTGGGGAGCAGTGGGGGCCGCACGTCGGCCCAGCCTGCAGCCCCTCCGGCACCCTGCACGGGCGGCAGGCAGGGGGCAAGGCCCCTGGCTGGGCTGGTCCGTGCCCCACCCCCCCCGTTAGGAGGCTGCACCAAATACTGATGTTCAGAAGCAGAGGTGCACCCGCATCACCCTGTGAAAACGAGCTGCCCGCTCACCCTTACAGCAGGCTGCCAAGCCGTCTAAACGGGATCTCGCAGCCCCTCTCGATCCTGCTTTTTACAAAGAGGTAACACCGGGGTCACTACGTTTAATTAAGCTCATTCCTCTACAGGCGCGAACCGCAGGCGCCGTCCCCCCGCCCGAA
>JAVJGI010000050.1:100800500-100811909 GCA_035590275.1 Ibycter americanus
GGTCGCCAGCGGGGAGCCGCCAGAAGCCACCTCGGCCGTGCCGCTTCGGCTGAAGCGGTTCTGGGGGACGCGGGTTGCGACAAGCCGAGGGCAGCTGGAACCGGCAGTGGCGGGCGATGCTCACAAGCCCACGGCGGAGCGCCGGCTGCCTTGGTGGCACAGGTGTTCACGCGCCTCATGCAGCAGGACAGGTTCTTTCTCCTCTCTGACAAGCTAAACCCATAGCACGAAACCAGCTGCGAGGGGTGACCTACTTGGAGGGGGAAGAGGAGGAAGTGTGTGAGGAGACCTTGATTTCGAACATCACCTTGTGTGTCCTGCCATTTGTCCTAACCAAGCAGGGTTATTGCCTCCAGAAGGTGTGAAATGCACGGTGTAAGGGTTTGGTTGGCTGGTTCCCCCCCCTTGCTGCTTTAGCAGTAAGGGAATAGTTATTAATGAATATGCATTTCAGGTGTTTCTTAAACTTGCGTTACAGCTGTAACATCAAGAGGTTAAAATACCTAGAATGTTTCTCCTTATCCCGGCTCTCATAAGCCATATTTAAAACCAGAGCGTCGTTAGCAAGATCATAGGCGGTTCTGGGGAAGCGAGGGATGTTTTATGGTTGAAAGTCATAAAGCCAACAAATAACATCTTCACAAATACCTGGGTCTTGCAGGTCTTCCAACGTAGTTGGCACTGCCACAGCGACCTTCCTGCGTGCGGCTCAGTGCAACGTGTAAGTACGAGAGCTGTTCCTAAGAATTTTTGTGCATGTGGATTTTGGTAGATTAATGGTTTCTTCCCTCCCCTCTTTAAACAGGCAGGTTGATTGCGACAAACAGGGATCGTAGCATATTGCAGATGTTTTGGGTTGGGAGGCATTATGGGTAATATCTGAAAGGCTCTGCTTTTCATTTCAGAAAAGAAAAATAGTGACTAGGAAAGAATTTGCCTGTATTTCCAGTGCTAGCATTACCAACACCTATTCCCTGTGAAAGTGTGAGATATATTATGATTATTTTCAGGCAATGTTATGGCCTTTCTTGAGTCGTTGAAATGTTGGAAGGTAGGTACCGCAAGGATTTCGTTAATACTGCTCAATAGTCAATGAATAGATGAAAACTACAAAGCAAAACTAAAGTATGGTAATAAATACAACTTTTTTGTGTGTGAAAACAGTGTTTTTAATGCAGTAAGAATATAAACTGTCTTACCAGCATGAGACATCTACGTATTAAATGCCCGTTCAGAAGGGCAGAGTTGGCCGCATTTCACCACAGGTTAAGTAATTGTGGGTTAATAGGATTCTGTCAAATACATGCTGGGAAACATTAGCGTAAGAAGTAATGATTTTTCTTAATATGTCTGTATTTTACCTCGAAAAGAAGTCCACATTTCTGAAAACTTTAGTAACGCATAGATGCGTGATGGCTGTCTGGACATGCAAAATAGGTTTCAAAAAAGATGCTGTGGAGGGGAGAAATAATGAATGCTCATAAGATCAGTTTTAGAAATAGAAGGGAGAGGAGAATTGGGTCATCCCGTGAAAACCTACCTGATTATTTTCTCTTTAATGCATATCAGGCTAAATGATACTCCATTTTGACTTGTATCAACATATTGTTGTTGGCTAGTCTTAGGCAGGGTTGTGTTTTAAAAGATAGATGAGGGCTACAAGTTCTCTTTAACTAAAACTGAATGTATGTAAGGAGACCTAGGAGAATGGGATATTACTTAAAATTGTTTTGAAAACAAAATACTTTCTGTATTTCAGTGGTGTCGCTGGTATTTCCTCATAGTGTGTACTTGGTATTTAATGTTAAGGTATGGCTGCCTGATATCAGTCACATAAATAGTGGTTAAGTAAATATGATGTTCTTTAATGAGAAACTTGTTGTTTGCTCTTTTTATGAATTAGGTGGTTAAATTCATGTGTTTATTGGCAATCATATAACTTGGATTTCCTAAGTATAAAGTTTTCAACATTCTTTTCACATACTGTGCATCTGTGTAGTAGTGTCAATACATATGCGTGGTGCAAGGAGAGGAAACAATAATATTTAATTCATTAACTTTAACTGTTACATTTAATATGTCATATGCAGATAGCGTGAGGCTGATGCAGGGGGTGTGTGTGTAGAGAAATCCTTGTTCTCAAGATATTTTTAGGAAAAATAATTCACCAATATAGGCTTGCCTGTTCTTGGCGGGGAGTGGGTGCTTTGGAGAAGGGTTAATTTTTTTTATTTCTTTTTCATTCTGGTAATTCTTCATTTTGAAAGAATTGGTTTCCTAGTTTGAGAAACCAGCAAGGGAGGGAGAGATGCGAGACGTTATTGCAGGAAAAGGTCAGTGCTATCCTATTCCTTCATTGTTTCATTCATGGGGTTTTCCCTTCTGGTGTCTGACCTGCCAAAAGACAATTTGGGAGGGAAGGGAAAGATCAGAGTGTGTTTTTAAGGCAGACACAGGTATCGGAGGGGATGCCTAATAAGAAAACTGTAATACAGCCATACAGCCTAATGGAGTGAGAAGATGACAATTCTAGCCAGCTGGGTGGGGCACGATGCAGTGCTAACTGTAAGCCTTTTGTCTAATAAAAAAATGTCTGAAACAAAGTGATTGTCTGGCAATCAGCATCCCACTTGACCTTTTTTTTTAAAGACAGGAAAACAAAGTTAATGAATGTATCTTTCAGTTGCCACCCAGTATGTCGCGATTTCTGTGCATTACTGGAGAGCCAGGACTCTTGCTGCTTTGGTTCCCATCGCAGTGTGGCTATTCAGAGTTTGAAAGATTATTTGTGAAATAGTGCCTGTTGAAATTATTACAGCCTCAAGCAAAAGAAAAGCCCTGTATGCAGCTGCTGAACTACTTTGCCTGACTGTTTTTTAAGGTTTCTTTTCTTGTCGGTGCAATGAATTAACTTAACCAGAGTTTCACAGGGTTGCTGGAAAATACAAATCTTGCTGTTACTAAGCTGCGCTTTAAGTCTCCGGTATTACTGAATAGTTGGAATTACTAGATAATTACAGAAAACCTAGTGCATTATGTAAGTTAAAGGTAGGCATTGTTTTAAAACTTTATTTTAATGAGATGAGGCATTGTTAAATGCTGTCCCTAGAAAAATTAATTCGAGCTTTTTTAAATGCTGAAAATACTGCATGATTATTAAAGAATTTTTAGCATTTTGTAAGCAGAATACTTGCAAGACACTGTTGGGTTTTTTTAAGGGTCTAGAATGTAAAATCAAGCCTAACAATCCCAGATATGTGTAAGCAGCTATTTATGTTTTGCTGAATTTGAAACAGTATAAATTGTATAGCTTGTGTAAGACTCTGGCAAGCCTGCATCTATTGAAAACTGTTGTACAAGAATCTGATCGTTCTGATGCAGATGATTATCAATGTGAGGGAAATTTTATATGGTTATGAGGTACCTTGGAAATAATAAAACTAATATTTGTGCTGGTTTGTTAGTCCATTAAATGCTTAATTACTTCCTTTGAACACAATTGAGGAGGTTCATTTACAAATTAATACTTGTTTTTAATGCTAGGTGACAGTATCACCACTGAAATGCAGAATTCTCTGTGGCTTACACTTTCTGTAGAGACAATTTAATTTGCATGTATCGAAAAGAAAATGGTGGCTTCTCTTCTCTTGCTGAAGACTGAATAGGAAACTGTTGTGGTGATGTCTTAACATTGGGGCACTATTTTGCAAAGAATAATGTCTACGCTGAAGTGTCATCATAAAATCAGACAAACTTTACAGTGAGCATTGAATGTTTTGAGATGCGGTGCCTTTCTGCTGCACTTAGTATCTGGATCTTATAATGGGTGCCTGTGTTAATAGAACACACAGACTTATGTATTGTATTATAGATAAAATAGGGAATAGGCTAAAGAGGGGGGACTTAAGTACTATCCAGGAACTGATTATTTTAAGCTTACTGTGGGATATTCAATGCTACGATGAAGAAGTATAAATGGTAAACGGTACATATTTATCATCTGTGCAGTATTGATCTAGATGAAAAGGAAACAAGTAAAAATCAGCATTTTAAATGGAACTTAAAAATTAATCTCTAAGACTTTGAAACCTGTAATCAGTGTAAATTAGGGGGGAGGAGAAGGAGGGGGTTGGGGGAACAGTGGCAGGAGCAGAGCACATGCTCTGCTTCAGCTCTGTATAAGGAAGTAGGTATTGTGATGGAGAAGATAAAGCGACCATCTAAATTTACTGGATTTCAAATCAACTAGTAGCACTTGTGAATTATATGGGGTATTTCTGCAAATCAGTGTGTTGCTGCTGTGCTTTGTTAGAGCAGCAGACCTGTTTGCAAAGCTGTTTGTCAGACTGTCGTTTTTATTATAATAGGGCTTATATGGAAATATTCCTGCAATGCATCTAAAGAAAAGACAAATGGCAGCATTTATAGAAGGTGGCAGATTATACCGCAATGTGTGTGTAGGGAGGAGGGGGTTGGTGTCATGTTGTTCCCCCCAACCGCAGCCCCCTTACTAAAGAGGGATTGACACTATTTTGTTTAAATATGGTGCATGTTACATTGGACTAATGTAAAGATTAACACAATAGGGCCCTTAACCTGGTTAAGGACTCCGGGTCCTGCCCCAAGGTAAATAATGAATACGGTTTTGTTTGCCCAGTGTGTCTTACTGTGTGAAAAAATAGCTGGGAGTCTGTTGCTTTTTTCCTTCTTTCTAACTGCTTGTCTTACGTCTAAATCAATTAAAATTAGCGGTGTTTTGGAAGGAGTTTGGTCTTTCTAACAAGCAAAGACACCTGGATTTTGTTGTTTTATTTCAGCTGAAGGGCCTGATCCCATGTTAATATTCTTACACTTAAAGAGCAAAAACATCAATTTCAAGATAATATGAATGGTGACATCTTTAGCTGATATAAAGCAGCAGTTGCTCTTGTGGACTTGTGCTGTTCATCGCCTGTAGTGAATATGGCCCTTAGTAATTCAGCAATATACTGCGAATTTTTGTGTAAATATAGAATTTAATTTTTCTAAAAGCGTAAGAAGGAAAAACATGAACAAGGAAGGCAGAGATGAGGAAAAAAATATTTTATTCCTCATTGGGAAGGATTGCTTTCCCTGCTGAATAGATTTAATTTCTCCATCTTTCCCACTAAGGGGTGGCATATGTAGGAATGCAAGTCTTGCAGGATGATACAGCTTTTATGTGCAGGAAGGTGCAAAGGTGGATCCAAGTTCCTTGGTGTCCTGATGGGTCACACCTTCCCGCTATGGACCCCGTCTGGTGACGGATAGGTCTGGCTGAGCTTTTGGCTGCTCTTTGTTCTGGTGAAAACCAGTGTTCATCTCAGAGGCTGACAAATAAGATGTAATTATTTTAAGGATTTACTAAAGTGTAAGCATAAATTAGAATGCTTCTGAAGACAGATCTAGTCTAGATTTAGACTGCAACTGAAAGAAAAGTTGTAAATTATTTTGTTTAAGTATCAAGGTGATGATGCCATGAGCAGTTTTGGAGTGTGTTGCAGGAAAATGTCTGCCTCATGTTTCTTAGCTGTGCGTATAGCAGCACAAGCTCTGTACCAAATCCTGCGTTGGTGCCAGTTTGTTGTCCTATCAGCCAACCTGAGAGCCCTTTGCTTCAAGATGCACCTTGTTCTTGCATCCTTAAACAGCTCTGTTAGCACAAGCCCAGTGTTTTCACTCAGCTTGCCAGCGTGCTATGGACTTTCATCCTGAGCTGCTTGACTCATCAAGATCTCTTAAAACAAACATTTGTAAGGTTGAGGCAAAAAGCAGTGGTGTCACTGCAGCCGGGGGAACAGTGCTATTGACTGCAGCTGAGCTGAGACATGCCCCTCTGGCAGTCGTGTCGTGGCCCTGCATCCCCTTCCCCTTGCACGGTGTCCTTGCAAGAGAGGAGCGTCTGCGAAAGGCACCGTATGAGTATTTTCCTACCTGCTTTCCAATTCAGAGTTAGGTAACTTACCACAACAGGGTTACTGTAGCCTAAAGAAAGAACACTCTCTGTCTAGCAGTTAGTGACTCATGCCACGTGTCACACAGCTGCTTGGAGGCAATCAGCAGCCCCGCTGTGCCAGAGCAGGTACCAGAGCTTCGGAGCTAGCTCTGCTTGCAAGTCACACTGGAGGTCTCATGGGTTTACTGGAAGCCAGTGGAAATACTCTTGGCCTGCTGTGTAAGGTATGGTATTGGTGAAGATGCTGGTAGCTCTGTCTTAAATCTCTGCTGTTGACTGATCACCGGGCCCAAGTAAGCCAAGGAAGGACCAGACAGAAAACTGGACAAAACCCAGGTGCTTCTAGTGTGAGTTATGCCCTGCTTTTCCCCAGCCACAGTCCTGGTATGCTGCTGGTTGCCCGAGAGCCATTGAGGGTTGGCACAGCCTGAGGAGCTTGGGGGCAAACTGCCCTGTCATGGCCAGCTCCAAAGAGGAGGGCAATTTTGCAGATGATTTCAGAAGCCCAGCCTCATCACATCTTCCAGTGGTTCTCTAGCTAGGCTGTTAAAAAAAACAAAACCCAACAAAACAAAAACACAAACAAAACCCACCCCAAAACCAAAAAATAAATCCATTTTCCTTCAAAGCTTCCTCTTTAAAAGTTAGAGGCACTGCCTGATGACTAACTCTGGGGTTGAAGGCTGGATGTGCAGGGACTTAAGACAGCTCAATCTGTCACAGATGCCAAGCCTGACCTTGAACACAAAGATAAGCTTCCCTCCAGCATCACTTTTTCAGGAAAGAATTGGGCGAGATGGTGGAAATGGCATTTATCAACTTCTTGTGTGCTGTGAAGTCTAATGTTTGTTAAAGGTGTTTTCTGATCCTTTGGGAAAAGTGCAGCGTGCTCCTGACTGGCACTCCTGCTTCATAACCCCTTTGTAGGGGTGAGGTAGGAAGCATGGTTTGAATCTCCACTCCTTGCAGCCTGCTCACTGTGGGCTCCTTTGAAAAACGGGGACAGCTTTCCTGGATAAAGGGGCTGATCCTCAGGGTGTCTGAATGCATTATCCAGTTGGCCGTCAATATCGGAGCTGCTGAAATGGGGAGTGTAGAGAGCTGCATGCAGCCCTCTGTTGGAGAAAGGAAGGTGTTTTTTTTCCTTGTTCTGTGTTTTTAAGTGAAAGCAATGTCTGCTGGCTAGAGAAGACTGGGAAGCGCTGTGTGCTCCATAAGCCTGCAGAAGGGGCTTTGACACTGCTTGGAGCTGAGCAACTGGAGCGTGGATGGGACTTATTGCTGTGAGTGATGTGCCCACTTTCCTCTGTGCTGCGCTCAGCGGGAAGGCTCCGCATCTGCCTGTAGCTTTCGCCCCTGGACAGCATCACTTGCTGGATTATGGAGACTGTCATTTATCATCACTGTCTCTGACTGTAAAAGACAGTCCAGCGCCCCTGACAAAGCGACTGGAGGATTGGGTATGGTTGAGAAACAGCTTGCAGGGTTGGCAGGCTTTTTCAAGTAGGGAGGTGACTTCAAAGGAAGAAAAGGAGGTTGGGAGGGAGGGAAAGGCTGCCAAAGACCTACAGCAACGACTTGATGCTTGCACAGAGTTGAAATTTGCGTGAAGAATGAAAAGTGCTATAAATAAGCGTGCCTGAACACAATTAGAGACAGAGGTTTTTTTTTTAAAAAAAAAAAGGACAGGAGGGTTTGTATTCAGAAAGGTCAGCGGGGTTAAGATTCCATCCAGGGAAAGCTGATGGGAGGTGAGTAGAGTTTTGTGGGAGAGAAGATGCAGCATATGTCAGAAAAGGGAACTGGTGGGTCCCCTGGATGCTACAGGGGGCTTGCTGGGGCTTGTGAGTGTACCAGGCACAGGGGACCTGGGAGCATGCTTCTTGCTTCTCTGTGTGCCAGGAGGCTGGTATCCAGCTGGACAACAGCCTGTTTGACGGGTGCAAAGGTTGAATAGTAATGTGACTAACAGCACATTTGCAATCTGAAAATTAACAAAGTCCTGGTACTTACTAGTTCAATTGTGCTTCTATTAAAACCTGCTGATTTTCTGCTTTTGGTTTCAGCAGGTACAGCTACTACATTGAAAGAGTCACCTCACAGTGAATGAACTGCAGGGCTCACTATTAGCACCTCTTTGGCGATGAGTATTCATGTACCTGTTTATACTGATAGCTGTGGTGCCCTATACTGCTTTTATTTTATTTTTTGATTTATTTTTTTTTATCTATTCATGCAATGTCAGTACTCTGGACACCTCCTGGTTTTTCTTCAGATATGTTTTCAGCAGCGTTAAAGTGACTGTATAAAGCCCGTTTGCCTAAATCTTTAGCAGGGTTGATCAGTTTAAAAGATAATCCAGCAGCGTTAGGAAAACAAGTTGGAGGCACCACGCATTCAGCAAACCCTTCCATCAGCAAACAGAGTGCAAAGAGGCACGTAGCAGTATGCAGCATGTTGCACAGGCAAGTGCACGGGGGAAGTCTTTGCTGCCATCTGCTACCTGTACTGCCCCAGTGACACATGCAGGACCTTCAGTTGCTACTGGCACTTTGTGCTATGTGTGTCTATTTGTCCATTCCACATTAAATGCTTGTGACACTTCGCTGAGATGTAGCAACCTGCAGTGGAGCAAGCCTGCAGAGTTGGGGTGTGAGTCCTTCTTGCACTGCACTGCCTTCACCACCAAGGTGCCTTAAAAGCTGCTAATCTGCTGTTTTGCGGACAGTGTGTTTGAGGATTTTCCTATTGACTGTCAGCTCCTGCCTAGTCACATTGGTGTCGCATAATCCACTGCCTGCATGTGTCTCAGTTGCCATCCTGGTCTTGATGACTTCCCTTCGTGGCTCACCTTGCTGCTCTTCCCTGGCTGCTGCTGTGCCTGCAGCAGATCTGGGTGCTGCGCAGGCTGGCATCTCAGTCCAGTGGTGCTGCAGATAACAGATGGCGTAGAAACTTGCATCTCAGGGGCATCCCGGAAGAGGTGCAGGTGCAAGCTCGGGCTCCTTAGGATCAGGGATTTCTGAAAACACCCGATGAGCAGCAATAGCTGCAGTAGAAAGCTTCAGTAGGTATCTCCACCCACACCCCATTTCAAAATAGTAACAAGAACGTTCAGCAGTTGGTAGTCTAGTGTGTCCTGGGATATACAAATTTTTTTTTTTTTAAACCTGGCTTTGCTGGTTGCTTAAGAATCGTGATCAAAAGTTAAAGGGGTTTTGGTTTTCTGTGTCATGAAGGTCAAAGTGGCAACAGTTTCTTTGTGCTGTCTGAAGCAGAGTTTAGCCATAGCACTGTGGCTTCCCTTCAGTGGTGCATTGCTGGTGGTTGATAATGTATCAAATACCCAGGAACAGCTGAACAAAAGCTCTTTTTAAAACAAACAAAAAAAAAAGCCCTATGCCAAACCTCAGAGAGGCCATAGCATTGCTGGTTCTTAAACTGTTTTGCTCTATTGGGCTAGGAGTGGAAGGCATGGAGAAGGCAGAATAAACCCTCTACTCCTGCTTGCAAAAATAATCCAGGCTAGGTCAAGCCGTTCCTTAACTCCACCTGCCCTGAAACTTGGGGAAAAACACCATTCCTGCTGCTTTTGTTAGGTCAGAAGGTGTAACTTTTTGATACCTCAGGAAATGTAGAGGGGAAGGGCTGCTTTGCAGGCATCGTCACAGCCAACAGCTTACCTGCTGTTACAGAGCTAACAGAAATGCAGCCAAATTATTGCTACAACCTCATGAAAAAGTTGGCGAGGGTGATGTTAGAAGCTGTGGTGTTTGATTGCCTCCAGACTCGTGAGACTAGAAAATTGACGTGATGCAGATGTTTCTGACGGGCAGAAAAGGGATGCGGGTTGCTTTGCAGGTACCAGTTCTCGCATTGTCTGCATCTTGCTTTATGTTGCTTGCTTATGTTATAAATAGATCAAGTCAGGAATATGCGTCGTTTATACAAATCTGCAGAAACCACTGTATGCTTCTGGGTATTGTGTAGCTAACTTACAAGGGTTTTTGTTCTTGTATCTGTTTGTGGAGGGGCCAGGCACTGCGTGTGATCTGCAGTGCTAATGGGAGCGTAGGCGAGAAACGAGAGGCAGAAGGGCCTTCACGCAGAGCGGTGGGGGAGCAACCTTTCCATGGCGCTCGCCCAGACCGAGAGGAGTTTAACCTTGCAAACTCTGAGCTGTCGGAGGATTTGAGGGGGCGAGATGGGGAGCACATCGTTTGGCAAAACGGCATTAGGGGTTAATGCCACCCAGATCGTTTTGACCCCGCAGGCAGGTGGCTGGGGCTGGTGGCAAGAGGAGCCAAAGGAGGGGCTTCCCCTCTTGTGTTTGCATTTGTCTGTATTTTTTCTTTTTTTTTTTTTTCTCCCCTTGTCTGCCCTCGAATCCCAGGATTGATCAGCCCAGTCTAAAATCATGCTCCAGAGGCTGTGCCTTCTCCCGTAACTGAGTGAGTGGGGTGAGACCCCTCAGCAGCATCTCAAGGGGAGCCAGCTGCAGGGTGCTGAGCCATCCCAGCTCAGGGACCCCCTTGCGCCCTGGGAAACGCAGCTGTGCCCGCAGCTCCTCTCCCTCCTTTAAAAGCAAACCCCCAGGAGATTCAAAAAAGGTGAAACCCAAGGTAGTAATTCTAGAGAAGGGCTAATATTTTATTACTGGGATGAAATTGTCTCTCTGTGTGAGCAGGAAGAAGGAAAATGTGAGAAAGAGCATGTTCTGTAAGGATGACAGGGTGTGGCTCAAGCATCAGTAACAAATGCTGGAAGAAAAAATGCTCTTTGTTCTGCAGTCAGGTGGGTTGACAACTATTCTCACCCATCCATGGCATGCATAACACCCAATGCAATTAAAAGATCGAGGAAGGCTTGATGTACTGAAACTGCTGGAAATGGAGCAAGCTAAGAGATCCAGCCTAGAATCTGCTTTCCTTTTTTTTTTTTCCTTTTTTTTTTAAATGATTAAGTTCCAAAGCCTCATCAGTATCAAAATCAGTTTATTAGTTTCATGCAACTGAATTGTTTTAATATCAATGCTTTGTGTGTTTAATGCTTCACATGGTAAGTTAAAGCTCTCTAGCACTAAAATTTATACTGGCCTATGCCTGACTAGAATTGGACCGAAGTGTGCATTAAAGTGTATTAAAAATGTGTACATCCATATACATGTGCACGGTACAGCAAATTGACTCATAATGACAGTCTTGCTAATTGGAAAATAATTTTAAAGCTATTCGCTTTAAACTATGCTTGTTTGTCTGGCAGGTTTAATAACACTTTAAAATAAATAAATAAATGGAAAATAAAAGCACATTCACAGTTGCTTTTAGATTGCTACAGGCTGAAGCAGTATCTTGAGCTTAAAAAAACTATTAACCTTTTTTTAATGCTTTGTTCATTCTGCTGTAAGTCAGTTTGATTAAGTGACTAAATGTTGT
>JAVJGI010000050.1:100814422-100838534 GCA_035590275.1 Ibycter americanus
CACGGGGGGGGCGGTGGGCTATTTTGTTGATTTCCCGCCCCCCCCCCCCCCCCCTTCTCCCCTTCCCGCTCCCCCCCAAAAGAAATAAAAGGTAAGCATTTCCTCCTCCTTGTGGCCGCAGATTATTATTTTTTTTCCTTTGCATGGGAAGGAAGAAATATTTCAGCTTGCAAGAGCGTGTAGCGTATTGCTTGAGGTGAGGTCTAGCTCCCAGTGGGAAATATAGTTGCTGTATCCCCTTTTTTCAAGATTACACTTCTCAGTTTTAATTGAATATATTCACGGTGCTGCCTCTGAATAGATAGTGCTGCATGTTCTTTCTATAGCTGTCTGCGTTTAACTCGGAGAGGGTGGGGTATACCAGAAGGTCTTAGAATATTTCAATTTTTTATGTTATTTCTTTAATCGTAGATTACTATGCAAAAGTAGTGATAAAATATTAGTGGCCATAGTGTATGGCAGAAAGTCTTCATAATCAGTAGTGTATCAGATGTATTCGCACCATGCACGTTTAGGATTGCCTTCAGTCAAATATGAGATAATGTCTGTCCTTGTGTGCATTTGTGTTGCAATATAGTCTTGCTGTGTGCGTTTAAATGTAGAGGTATGTACTCTTGCTAGCTTGTCACAAATGAGGGAGGGGGGGAATCCTCGTATTGGGTCCAGATCCTTTTCAGCTGCTTCCACCAGCTGCGTATTACAGTTAAAAGTTTAGAAACATACAGAAAGGTAATGTAACTCCTTGGGAAGGAACAGACAGAACAGTTATTTCTCCACCTCTTTTATTCTTCTATTACTATGTATGCAAATGACCATTAGCCTCTCACTGTGAGGAATAGTGTATTTTATGGGGAAGCGTAACTTCTGCTGTATATCCTACAGTAATACCCTTAGCTATGAATCAGGTTGCATCTGTCTTTTTCAGAAAGATAAAGATATATCAGGTAGAAGGAAACAACAGAGGTGTGAGCAGGGTTTTTTTGGAAGTGCTGCGTAAGCCAGTCTATGGGATTTCAGCAGGCAGCCTTCAGAATAGGGTGGATGGACCTTGCTCTTCCCCCAGATTCATTGAAAACTTAAAATGAAATTTGCCTCTGACTCATCACGTACTTAAAAAACCTTGCTGTACTGTATTCTTCCTTCTGTGTACTGAGACACTGTATTAGCTTGCCTGCCCTTGTGAATGTGTGCTGACACACCAGGTGCTTTGCTGAAAATGGTACCGTGTGATTGTTACCAGACCTGTATTAAACGGGTGCGAGTGGACATGTTAATAACTTGACTACCTGGCATATTTTGAAAGCATAAGTAGTTATAACATTTGTTCCTCAATTGTTTTCTTTCTGTAATAGTGTCCAAATCCAAAAGACAAAAATCAAATAATAAACAAATTGTATGTAAAATTGGGGGCGAGGGGGGAGGCTTAAAAGCAAAACTTCCACTTTATATATATATATATGAAAACTTCTTTTTCTCTTATATTAGATCCAGGGTATACTTGTAGATGGTTGTTTCTTAATATATTGGTTGTTCCTCTTGTCTTTTTCTGATAGAATTCCAGTGTAATACTGTTAGACTTCAAATATAAACGCACCGATTTTACAAAACATCTAAATCAAGTAATTAAATGTGTGAAACTTTAAAATGAGTACACTTGCAAATAACTTTAAGAGAGCCATTTTTCTCAGGGAAAAATTGCTGTCTGTTACTTCTGGTAATTTTGTTTGCTGAATAATACGAAACATTTGCCCCTCATTACAGAAGAGGTCAATAAGGCTCATAACTGACAGGTTCAAAAGAACAATAAGGTACTATGTGTTTTTGATCAGATATTTGAGTCGATGTTCTTTATTGGTATTTTGCTAACTTACAGTCTGTTTGGTAAATTCTGTTATGTATTGTATCATTCAGCCTGTTTTTTATGAAATTGGTGTGTGAAGCTACGACTGCTGTTAATGCTTAATGATTCCTTTTCTCCTGGTGCTATAAAATAATCCCTTCAGAATTAATTGAAGACCCAAACATTAACCAGCATAAGGAGGGGTTGTAGGACCAGGCTGTATGTTTTATAGCTTATCTATTGTCTGTTAAAACAAAACCAACAAACCTGAAACCTTTTTTTTTGTTTGTTTGTGGCATCTGTCGCTTATTTGGGCCCCTTTTGGATTATCAATGGCAATTTTACATCTGAAATGCAGTTCAGGTGTGTAGTGTTAGGTGGTTTAGTATTTAATGACTGATTATGACCAAGATTATATATAATAATTCTTTGCCCTGGTAAGAGTTTCTCTGTGAAATGAAGACAGACTAGGTGGATTTTGTGGTGTTGGTGTACATCTTAGTGTACATTTCCCCTTATTTTCCTGTAAGAGGGAAATACATGCAGAGATACAATCAGTAATGGGAAACAGTAATTTTAATTACTTTCATACTAGGATTGTCATCTGGATGATCGAAACATTTTATTGTTTTTTAAGCTAGAATAATAAACAAAGCTAGAAGCAAAATTGTCCACTTAAGGAACTTTGCTGAATATAAAAATACATTTCTAGAAGTCAGGCTTCCGCATTCTTTGGGAAACAAAGGAGAGATCCTCTTGCCTTTGTTAATGGTATTTATCATCATTAACTCATTAGTTGCTGAAGGCAGAGATGAAATGTTGGAAGGATTAGAGATGATCCATTGATAAAATTCACATAGGCTGTCTGAGGAACGCCTGTGTACTGGTATTTTGCAGATAAAATACAAAAATACATAAGCTGCAGGCATTGCTTTGCTCCTCCTTAATGCTCCTTAAAGAACACTGAATTTTTATCCTGTGTTGATGTGTGTGTTTAAAGGACAACAATCACAGGATTCATTTTTATCTGAACTTTGGGTGCGCCCTTGTGTAAAATGGAAATGTTTTGTGAGGCATCCATGAGAAGGGAACAAAGTAGAAGGTAATGTGGAGCTACTTTATATGGCAAGCTGTGATTTGGCCTCTTCTGAAAATATATAATTGTAATTTTGGCTGAGGAGTCTTAATTTTTTGAAAAGTTAGCCTTTAAGTGTCTGCAAAGCAGGATCAATTATAGGTTGACATAGAGTAGTATATAAAAATATAAATACATCGATTTTTTTTTTCCCCTTTTAAAATGATCTCATTTTTCCTTTTTATTTACATGTTGAGGGAAAGGATGTGTCCAAAATGCAAGGAATATTTTTTCCCTTTTCTTTAGGTAGATGTAGCACTTCTGCACAATGCATACTGCTTGCTTTTTCCAAGTCTAGTCAGTTATCCTCTAACTGAATTTTAAAGAACAGTGTTTCAGTGGATGCTTCACTATGTTGTGTCTTGCTTACATAGGGCTTATAAACCCACAAATAATTTGCACAATTTTTTTTATTTATTCCCATTAAATCATAGACACATGTTACTTGAACTTCTTGTTACAGGCAAAAAAATTCTTCCTTCTGGTGACTCTTATGTTTTTGTGTGAGATCTTGCAAACCTCTAACCAGAATCCTTACTGTGGCTGCTTATGATAACCTCTAGCATGTTGATGTGAGGGGAGGAGCAGAAATCTAACAGCTCACACTCCAGACACCCACGCTGATTGCAATAGAGGAAACTCTGTACAGCAGCAAAACAGAATAGTAAATACAGAGTAAGAAATCGTGACAATGTGGCAAGTTATAATTAGGAAGAGGGGACCTACATGGAGCTGAATACTTTTTTTTCTATACATGACACCAGTGAGATTAGTTGCAGGGGGAAAAAAATCTTTGAATTTATGTATTGTATTTATTTTTTTATAAATTTTTGTTTCTGTGTCTCCTGACTTCTGATTGACTGACCTCAAAAGAAGGGCTTATTTTTCTCTGGATTGTGACTCGGGCTTTGTACTCTTTAAAAGAGTTAGGAGTGGGTACAAAAAGGTGCATCGGTGGTGAGAGCTGAAGAGCAGCAGTGATTGTCTGAGGATGTAACTTTCCCCATCTCTCTCTTTTGTTCAAGTCTGATATACACAACTGTACATATATTTGTGTGGCCTTTGTACGTGCAACAGAGCGACACCCTGGAGCCTGCAGGGATTCAACACACGGGTACCAAGGATGTGCAGGTACAGTGCTTGCAGTACCCTTTTTGAGTTTCCACATGTGGGAATTTGAATTGCTTCTCCCAGAATCTTCCACCAGGGAGAACATTATTTGGATTGTAAGAGGATGTAAATTAGTTATTCATCGAATGTGCCTGGAAAGACAGGAGGTTGTATTTGTGTACAGAATAGGAGAAAACTACTGATTAATTATGCTTTAAACCACATGTAGCTTATAAATGTGCGCATGATAAATGTCTGTATCATACACCTTTTCAGCTTTACCTGTGGACAGCCCATTCATTAGTCTCCCTGAGGACTGCTGCAAATATTCCAAACACTCATCCCTTTTTTTAAAAAAAAAAAAACCAAACTGCCATGCCAACAAAGTGGGGATTTTTTTCTTTCTCCTTGCTGAAACGGTGAATTTCCCCCTCGGCAGATCATGCCTTTGTTGCTGGTGAGAGATTTGAAAGTGATTGGCATGTTGAAAGCATCCTGACCTGAAGGGGGGAGGACAGCCCCCCCACTGGCTGTGGGGCACAGCCTTCGCCTCTGCGGGAGGGATGGGCACTGGGCTGTGTGCGGGAAGGAGCAGGGGATGATGCGTTGGGCAGAGCCCTTGTCCCCATCCCTTCCAAGGCCGCTGCTCTCTCGGTGCCTTGATGGGGGTGGGGGTGAGTACTGCCTTTTGGGGTTGAAGGAGTTAAGAAAACGCAACTTCGTACCAACTTGCCTTGCATGTCTGCATTTACAAAATTGCATTTTATTAAAAGGCGGTATCATTTTCCTGACACTATAGCTGCTTTGCTCTGACCTTCCCTCAAGGGCACCTGTTGTCCCAAAGGTATGGTTTTCTTTCTTGAGGAAACATCATCACTCTCCCTCCCTCCTGCTTGTTTTATGCCCCAGTGCTTAATTTCTCTGAGAATCAACGTACATCTTTGTGTGTTTAGACCATGAACACAGCATAGGGAGATTAAACTACTGTGCATGACAATTATGTGTACTTGAAACTCTTCATTAGCCTCCATACTAAAGAAAGGAGAAAATAGATGTCACAGTAAAATTTCTGCCCAGTTTTGCTTCTGCAGCAGATGAGTGGGAGTGTTGAAGTACCTCGTCTGACTCCAGAGCAGCTGTGTGTGGGGTTTTCAGGCAAACCTCATCTCCAGGGCTAGATGAACAGGGACTGCAGCATGCAACCAGGTGGTCCTGGTTGCACGGCCAAACCAGGAGCTGGGGCATCTTTCGAGTGCAGGAGGTATCTCTGGGCCTGAGCATCTCCATGCATCTGCATCGCTTTTGCCATGACCTTTTGCTACTGCTGAAATCAAGCAGTGGAGCCCAGTCCTTTGTGAGACCGTGGCCCCTAGCGGAGGGGCTGGAAGTGCTCGGCGCATGGTGAGGGGGCTCAGGTCTTGCGTTTGTGTTGAGGCACTGCCAAAAGCTGTGCTAAAAGCCTGCTGCGGCTGGCAAGGCGACACATCATTTTCTGCTTGAACAGCAGAGGGTTTTTTCTCAACATCTTGCAAGCTTCTTGCTCTGTTGGAGTTGAACTTTGAACCATTTCGAATTCATAAAACCTCTAGGAATATGCGGATTTTTGTATCGAAAGTCAAATCCAAGAGCCTATTAAATACTATAAGTACTCTATAATTGGCTTGATTAGGCTAATATTAACTCCAAGTGACACTTCAGTGACATCAACTGTGACAACAGAAGTGACATTTCTGAATCGCCTTATTTTTGGGGAGAATGTTGATCATGGCTTCTTCAATTGTTGCAGTGGCATAACACTCAGACCAATGTATTTCTGGCAGGCGTGACGTGTCCCTTCTCTCTGTTTGCGGGGGTGCGGATGGTCAGGCTTGCTGCTGCTCGGTAGGGTTCCTGTGCTGACAATATGCAGCAATGGCGTTTCTGTCAACAGAAACCATGGATTTCTGTTAACCTATTCAGAATTAAAAGATTATTATTTTTTGAGGGACAGTTCTTTATTAGGTATCAGTAACATTTGCCAAGGCAAGGAAGAAAAAGAATGCCAATGGTAAAGCCTATGAAGCAGTAGCTTCAGTGGTCTGAGCATATGATAAAAGAGCATGAACACTGCAGCATCCTTACTTTTTTCTTCTCTGCAGTGGACTGCGTGTTTTCGGTTCTGGTATAGTTTTCAAAGGATAAGTTTCAAGTATTTGGCATCTAGAGAGGGACAGTTCTTGCTACCACCTATATCCCTGGTCCCATATAAATCTCTGACTCCCAGGCTGATACCAGATGTGGGCGGTGATCTTCCCTGCAAAGTACTAGGCAAGCATTCGCCAAGCCCTGCTTTAGATCTTGAAGGTTGTGTTAGTCTCAATAGTACAGGCAATACTATTCTTTGAGCTTATGTCCTGGCAAGCTTCATTCCCAACGGTCTATGAAGGCAATCTCTTAAAAGCGTCCCCTAATCAAGAGCAATGACTGTAGATAATCTTTTTATTGAAGGGGAAATTGCAATAGTTTTGGTGAAACTTGTTCTCTTTTAATGATTGTTTAACCTACATTTGTAATAATGCAGAAGAAGATGGATGCAGAATAATTCTAGACATGAAAGAGATAGTTTAACTGACTTCTCATCTTGGTAGATCCCCATGGTTGGGGTACCACTTACTGGAAGATTCAGTGCAGAATTTCTGGTTTGTTTGTCATGTAGGAAGTGCAATGCGGATTGTAGCTAAGCAGATGGAGTACTGTCATTGTGTGTTCTGATTGACTAGAAATAACCACATCTGCTGTTTTATTATCTGTTTGCTTCACCTGCTAAGTCTTAGCTTTGAGGGCCCTTGAAATACAGGCTTGTACTTTCTCAGTCTCTTCCCTGGACCGTGGAGCCTTGGTCAGTTTGGCCAATAAATTCTACTGTAATATATGTCATAAGCCTGGGTAGGAACCTAATTAAGTCTGGCTGTGCTTCCTTTTTGCTTCCCATCTTTCAATCATTGATTCAGCTTTTATCCAATATCTTCTGCATAACTTGAAGGAGTGCAGCTGTCTGAACAGAACCTGGACTGCAATGCAACACGTCTTCAGCTTTTTGCAGTGTACGCAACCATACATGTGATAACTTAGCTTCATATCCAGATCTTAAATACCTTTTCTTGCTTGATGCATTTTACACAAAAAGAGCATTTACACACTTATTTTTCTTACTTATTCCTGTTGTATTTACTTTCTAATAGACTTGTTGAAATTAAGCTGTGATAAGTCTGTCACTCCTACAAATCAGAGATTGTCTGTCGTTCTCATGATGACATGAGATAAAATTTATAACAGAGATATTTACTACATTTTTGGTGTGATCCAGTTACTTGGTTTTGAAAATGGGGCTTTTTTGCGCTTTATGGCTTTTGTGGTCTTAAATTCTGATATTGAACATTGCCTGCTCCACTACCATTGCTGATGGCAAAGTGTTTTATTCATAACTTAATATTTTCTATATAAACATTCCAAAACCTCCTTATCCTTAGTGCTTTGGATGTGACAGGGTGAAATCACATGTACTTAACCAGGGCAGTATGTCGTCTTGTGTGTTTCTCCAATGATGTTGCCTGAGTCCATCTAATATGTTGCAGCTCTGAGGCTAATTATCCAAAGCAATAGTCACATTTAGTCTACTTGCATGTGGTGCGGAGTCTGTTCATTATTGTTGTGTGATCTTCCACAAGACCATTTACATAATGATAACTTTGTAATTTAAAAATTGTTTAATGGTTATGTTCAGGTGAAAAGGAGCGAATAGTCTATTCTGCGCGTCCTGCTTTATTTGAAATGTTTTTCTTGCCTCGTCAGTGAATTTATTTCACATCCTAATGTAAGACTCTCCAGTTTCTACCACAAAATTGCGAGGCTGTGTTGTACATGTTTATAGCAGCCTGGATTACCTGTGTTTTGGTGAATCCAGCTTTCCTTTCAGCTTGATAAAAACTGATTGCTGTAAAGCTTGGAACATCATTACAGCTGGAAGGATTGTTGCTATCTGCTGATGGCTGGAAACTTGTTTGCTACCCTGAAGTAAAGGGAATGTAATGCAATGCAAGAAGAACCAAACCCAGGAAATTTTTAGCATGGCTTAACATTGTAGTAGATCAGTAGCTTTTAGTTTAGTTGTGTGCTGTTAGGTAGACGTGGTATGTTCATCACTTGAGCTTAAATCTTAAAGGATTTTGTATGCAGCTCTGTTTCTGTGTGTTCCTTGCAAAGCTCGTTAGAGAACAGCAAAGTTCATGTGTGGGATTGTCTGAGAGATAAGAGCACCTAGAAGTGACCACCAACCCAGAAGAAAGCTATTATGAAGAAGTTTTCTGAGTTCCTGTTTTCAGGACTGACTTGTGTTTGGATAATGAAAGGCTGCTGTTGGCTGAGTGACTGACAGGTGTAAGCCCTGTACTATATGTCTATGTTACCCAATTTTAAATTTGTTTTGAGCACCACCACCAAGGATCCTGCTTAACTGTTTGTTTGGGGGTTTCTTTTAATATTTATAAAAAGAAAGATAGGTTTTTCTATCTTTAAAATGACTTGAAGAAGGAAATGGAGAAGCACATGGTTTAATGGTCACCTGGACTGGAACATCTGCTAAGTGTTCAAATGAAGTGCTTTTCTGGTTATTTCTATTGATCAGGGCTCACAAAGGGTTTTCTGTTTCAGCTGGAGGCCTGTAAAACCTTTGACCATGCAGATGATCTCCTTAATGTATTTGGTCAGTTGTCCTGGTTTTGCTTATATCTGAGAAAATCCTGTAGGAAATAGCGATAAAGCTGGGCTCTGTGGCCATGCCCTAATACTTCACTTGCCGAGTAAAGCAAACCCGTTATTACAAACTCAGCCACATTAAAATAAAAATTAAAAAAATGGGGGAGGCTGACATTTGTGCATGAATTAAATGTGTGATGTGTTTGTTGTGGAGGCATGAGGTTGTAATTACGGTTTTATATGATACTGTAAAAGGAGATTAATGTATAGCGTGTTTCCTTATCAGCGGGAAGCAGGAACCGGTTTCCTGTGACAGCACAGGGCTGGTCCCCATCCCCGGACGTGTGCTGTGCAGGCGCGGGCTGCAGGAGCCCATCTAAAGGGTGTCAATTAAATACAGTTTAAAAATACTGGCGAGGCAGAGGTCGGTAACATAGGAGTTGGGAGTACCTTTTGAGCCTAATTCCAGGATTTCCTAATTTGCTGAAGCAACAAGGTGCCCTGTCTGACCATGGCACAGTGCCCGGGCGCTTCAGCGGGGCTGCTGGGGGGTACCTGGTGCTCCTTCAGGGAGGACCCCCGGGCTGCTGTTGGTAGCCCTGTTCTCCAGGCTACGAAGCAGCACTGAGGTGGTCCAGCCAGCTCCGGGGCCAGCTGGACATACTGCACCGCTTGTGTTGAATGTCATGGAGCCGCACTGGATGCGACTGGACACCTTCTAGCAAAGTCCATCTGTCTTTTGTCCTTCGGGGATCTGCCGTGGTTCCTGCGCTCTACAGAGCTCACACACAGAAATCCCAGTTTCAGCCCCAACTTGTCACCAGCCAATTTTTTTAAGCAGTGTGCTCGTACAGCCATCTCCCTCTTTCTACACCTACACAAAAGTCTTTTATTGTTTTTCTTCTTGCTACCTTCTCCCTATATGAACTGAGCCACACAGTAAAGGTGGCTATGAAATCTTTTGCAGACAGGCAGGGCTGATGTTGTCTGCATCTGGCCCCTCCTGAGCCAAAATGATGTTTTTAACTTCATATGCAAGTCTTGCTTTTCACGTCCAACCCAATGGATGGGATGGGCCCAAGCCTCTGTGCATGCTGCCTGCTATTCTTTCTCTCCCTAGCCAGGAAGCCCCCGTTTCCCCATCCTGTTGACATAATTTTGGAATTCTTTAGAGCCACCCACATGCCTAAGTGGTTTGCAGAGCTGTGCATAATGTGGTCACTTGAATGCTTCTGGAATGCATAGGTATCATGTGAAGATAATGATCCATATAAACGCATTTCATAGCAAGAGACTCACCTATAGATGGTGTGCGTGTAGGTTGCCTTAAGCGTTGGAGCCACTTTTGTGTTTTGTTCCTCTCTGCTTGCTCAGCTTTAGATCCTTTTTTTCAGCTTTATATTTTTTAAAAGGTTTTCTTTTGCTGGTTGTGTTAGAGAGACTAATTGTGCTCACGGAAAGCCACAGCTAGGTGCATATATATCAAAAGCCACTATGCTATTCACCTAGAGGAAAACTGCAGATTGTTTTCTTCAGTGATTTGAGTGGCTGGTTGCTGCTCGGTGGGAGAAGAAAGCAGGACTGTTTCATGCAATTTCTACGTTCCTTTTTTCTGTTTGGGAAGAGTGTCAGGTTTCTCACACATGGTTCATCCTGGGTCTGCAACCCTCCAGAAAAGTCGTTCAGTTCTTAAGGACTATCAAAACAAAAAAGTGTAGGTTTGCAAAACTATTAGTGAAAATCAGCTCCAGAATACATTTTTCTTTCTCAGTGAGACAGCTGAGATGACTGACAGTTTTAGGTGTTGGTTGGTGAGGGGTGGGACTTGCTTTTCCTGTCTGCATGTATAGAAGCGTGGCCTGTCTTTGATGTGCCAGAACCTCGTGGTCGAGTCATCGCCAGGGCCCTCAGTCCTCTCACCCTGAGACTTTGCATCACCCATCCTCCTGCTGCACAGCCCCCTTGTTTCCTGCAGACACTGAATCATGCCCATCGGATGCCTGGAGCTGGAAAGCAATTTCTGCAACAAGTGAGCATGAAAAGTAATGCTGTCTTCGCTGTGGCCATATGATGACTGCAGTCTGATGTCATGAGTCAGGTCTTGGGTGGGAAAGAAGTCAGATCTTTGCTTAACAGGGAGCATAGATGCCACCAGTATGGTCTTGTTAGGGATTCTTTGAGAGCTAATGTGAAATAGGTCTGTCTTAAACACATTTACAGTGTTACACAAGTCTTCATATTGAACTCTGGTGCAGTCTGTCGTGCCTTTAACCCTGTTTGTTCAGGGACGCTGGAAGTTGCCGCTGCCTTTCTCTGCATATCCCATGTCTTCGGTGCTGAATGAAAACACTTCAGCTACCAGGCCTGCTGATGGGTCAGTAGATGTCATTAGTCTGGAAGTGCTTCATTTGATGGACATTGCGAAAAATCCTCACAATTATAGCAGTTCTTGGTTGGGAAATCCACACCTTCTCTGGCTTCATGTCAACAGGATTGTTCAATGACTTATTTATATGTTCTAAAAAAAAATCTCACTACAGACATGTGAACTGAAGGATAGGGTAAAATGTAAAATAGCCTCCAGAAGATATTTTCTCAGTTAAAACCAAAAGAAAGCAAGTTGTAATTTTTGATCGACATAATTTTGCCTTCATTTTGAAACAGCGTAGCCTATAAAACTAAGCCTGTTGGTCACAAACTAATGCTTTCATAAATGTTTAAATTAAAAAAAAAAACACAAATGCTATTAGCATAAATATGCTCAGAAATGTGAACAATAACTCAATTTAGAAAACCACATTAACATTATTAATCAAAATACTGAAGACAGACTGCTGGCAACACTGATCCGTGTGCAGCATATTAGTGAAACAAGGAATAAGGCTTGTATTCTGAGATCATCTTTATACTGCAAAGCCAGGATGCATCCATCATGTCACTAAATGTCATTTGTAATCCATTGTAGAATAAACTCCTGAGTTAACGTTTTTGCACCACAGGCTGCCAGAAAAAGCAAGAAAGCTTTTTAACACTTGCATGTTTTGATGCATGATTTGAAAACATTCATAATTTGGGATAAGCATAAAAACACTGATAAAGCATTCCTATCAGAGTCTATGAATGAAGAGGATGCACCCCAAGAGAGTTCCTGCTACACAGCAGGTTATTGGGCTCTCAGAAGAGTAAATGGATAAGCTTTTCTCATAGCCAGATAGCCACGAAGGCATTCTTCCTGGGGCTGAAGCAGCACTGGCATGAAATCAGTTTGCAAATCGCATTGTGCACCACGCTACCTCAAATTATTGTATGTATTCTAACTTCCAAATAATCTCTTCTCCAGAGCCTTCAAATACTGCCTTACCTAGCCAAGCAAGACCTTTTTTTAATGATTCAGCACATTCACATGGATGAAAGGAAAGCTGTGACAGGGGTTTGTGGCTCCTGAGCAGGCAGGTTTTCCTCTACCAGTTGACCCAGGAGCATCGAGCAGGTAAAATACCTAAGCTTTCCTGCCTGGCAAACCCTGGCTGCGTTTCATCTGGTGCTGCAGTGTCAAACTTCTAGCTGCTTCTTGCACATAGACGTAGCACTGGAAAAAGGTGCCTGCCAGAGAGCAGTGGCAGGATTTTCGTATCTTCCTCTGCTGAGGGGAGAGGGAAGCCACGCCAGCTTCTTCTAGTGCATCATGCTCTAAAGAAACTGAAGGGACAAGGATTTAATCTCAAAACAAGCAGTCTTTGGCTTGTCTGCCAAGGTTGCCAGCAATTTTAGGGACGGGGCACTCATCCCCTGCAAATGCAGTAATCATCCTGCTGCATGTGATGATCCACCAAACAGCTGCTGTGCACTGGTGACTTTTGGTTTCTAGCAAAGTGCAAGAATCATACCTTGCTAGGTAAAAGATGCAGAGTTGTCATCACACTTTCCTGTTTTTTTCTTTACCAGTTCTGTAGGACACTTCTTAGCACAATCTGTGTGAAAAGCGATAGCTATTTGTCTGTCTTCTGTCTTGTCCCAGTATATTTATTATGTCATACCATGCTATGTCTGATGACATGCTCTTCATTTTCACTTTGGTCTGTGGATTCAGAACAGAATTCTGTCTGCTTTTGGATTTGTTGCTAATTCCTTTAGTGAGCAAGTAAGACCACAAAATTCATGGTAAACATTGTTATCAATGAATGATTGAAGGAAAACTTTAAATACTTGCCTTTAGAATGCTTTTGGGAGCCCTGTAAGAGACATGGTAATGTGTTCAGAAGTATAAAAATGTTATTGACGTGTGAAAGTACTTCAGTGAAGGATTCCTACCTGAATTCATCACATCCACAGCAGTTTCCATGTGTCGCTTGCAAAAGGACAAGCCCTGAACAAGCAAAGCATATGCAGAGAGGTGTTTGCAAGTTCTGGTGCCAATATAGATGCTGGCATTTGATACCTTTGTTTGACCATGTGGTTTTGCCCTTGCAGTGGCAGCGGACTTACACAAACCAGAGGTGGGAAACAAACGGGATCTACGATTAACTTACCTGAAGCAAGCAAAGGCACAAGCACAAAAAGCCTTGTGCACCAGGCAGTGTTTGCATTACAGCAATAATATCTTCACACATTCGATTCTTATACACTAATTAAGAAAACAAATCTTTTTCATGAAGCAGGTTTAGAGTCTGTATCTGCTCCTGTTGAAGTTGGTAGGGATTTTTCAGTTGACCTTGGGGCTGTGAGGGAAGAGATGAATGTGATGCAAGAGAGAGTGCTTGAATTTACAGAGGAAAATCCCTGAAATTATCATTACTTCTATTGGTATAACACTAAACCACAAACAATTTCTGTGAATTGTTAGCATTATGGAGGAAATCCCCAATAATACGAAGGTTAGCTAAAAATATGCTACCTGGTGTTTTTTTAAATGTGTTAAGGTCCTAGGGTTTTTTTTTTAAAGTGGTATTAAATTTGGGTTGAAATGCTGCTTTGCAATAGGACAGATAATTGAAAATGTGTTTTCACTTATATGCAGCTGAGCTAGGATTCAGTGTCCCCTTTACAGCTGGCTTTGTCAGTGTCGCTTAGGTCAGAACCCAGGTGTGTGGCCCCCATGTTACCTAGCTGTGACATCATTTTCAGTTGCAAAAGAAGTACAGAATCTGAAATGGAGGAGGAGGTGGAAGGGACTGCAGGCTCAAGTCTGTAATTGGGAATTTTTACTTTCATTGAAAGATGTCTCAGCAGAAGCTTTGTTGTTCATCTTTCCATAGAAGTGAATATATTCTCATTGTCTGCTGTTAAGAGGAATATTTTTAACAGCTATGGAGAGGTCTTTGGGGTACATGTGTGTAATAATAATTTTTTACTTTTAAAGGAAATAATCTGTAAATCCCATTAGTTATCACTTTTCAATTTTCATCTCTCTAAGCATGATTTAACTTCAAGCGTTGCAGTTCTTAAATCTAATTAAAGAATTGCTTTTAGTTCCCATCAGAAAGTCGACCTACTGTAGATTGTTTGATTGAACGTTGGAGATGAACAAATTAAAGCCCATACCCCTTCTGCAGGAAAGAACTATGGGGACATTCCTCCGGTGTAGAGCGGGGCTGGACGTGGCTGGCTTGCCTCCTGGAAGGGCAGACCCCATCTCCTGCGAGCGGGGCTGCACGAGGACCCAGTGGGATGAGCAGCAGGTGGATGGAGGAGGCATGTTTCCATCCAGCACTGCTCTCCTGATGCCTCTCTGGGAGATGATACCTGCTGAGGGGAGAGGGTTGTGAAACCAGCCTTAACTCTGCCCCTGTGGGCAGGGTCCCAGCTGGCAGCTGTGGTCCCTCTCCCCATCAGCACAGTGCGTGGCATCCCCATCCCCCTGCTGCTGCAGCCCTGCTCTGTGCTCTGCAATATCCGATAGCAGCATCCATGGAAACCACTGCTGATGTGGTTGCTTGTAAAAGAATTTGTTAATTAAAAGATGTTTAAAATTATAATAAAGTCGCTATCTGAAATCCAGCAGGGATATTGTAAGTGCTGTGCCGCTCTGCCGTCACTCTCTAAAGCCAAAATGCAACTGGAGATGAAGTGCCCCTTTGCACCCAGTTCTTGGCTTCTGTTTTCTTAGCAGGCAGGCAGAAGGCATATACCAAGTTGCAGCAGTGAGGACTTGACCCAACCCTGCAACTACCCGTAAACTGTTACCTGTCCCCCAAGTTATCACAGGGTGAGGCAGTGCGGGGTTGGTCCCAGCCCTTGGCGGAGGAGCCGTTCCCAAGAGCACAGAGAAGATGAAAGGGGGTGAGCAAGAAGGGAACAAAACTTGTAGTCTGGAAAACAGAGCAGAATTGCTGCAAAATGAACATGAGAGTGAAGATCAGATCACCTTCTCACAGAGGGAAGGGAAATAAAAAGCTAAAAAAAAAATTAGTTAGAAACTGGTGGGTGACTGAGCTGAGGAAATGCTACATGTGCCGAATCTGGGGCGGTCTCACGGGAAGTAACTAGAATTGTGTTTGAGGGCTGGATCCATGCTACATGTGAAACAAAACATCGTTTGCTGCCTTTGCGTGCAGGAATCACACGGCGCAGGAGGGCTGTGAACCTGAGAAGTTAGCAGTCTTTGCTAAAAACAGCTCTAAGTGTCAGTTAACCAGCACCTTGACCTTATTCTTCAGGAAAAGATGATGTTCTCAATATGTGGAACAAAAGCAGCGAAAAAGTAGAAGCTGGTAAAGGACATTCTTTGGAGTGGAAGAGTTGGTGCTGTTTTAATACCTGCCTCTGGCTGATTGCTTCCCTAGTGCAATTAGAGGTGGCAGCTGTAAGGTTACTGGAGAGCCTGGGAATAAGGTGGGCAGAAGTATCAGTGAGGCAGCACTTCTGCAGGAGCTCACTTCCAGCAGGGTCCATGAGATGCAAGACTCCCTGTAAATTCTGAGGAAAGGCTATTTGGTGTTCTTATGGACATGCAGGCAGGTGAGTTTAACCCCTGCTGCTTCAAGACTTCTTTACTAATGTTTTTGGCAGTTTTCCATTGATGAGTAGACCGTGAGTAGTTCTTGGTAGTGTAAAGTAGTTCTGGTAGCTGATACTCAGATGTGAAAGATCAAACGTGTGGCATGTGGAATAGGGAGAATTAATTTATTGATGTTTTCTGTCCAGTAAGAAAGGACAAAGAACCTGGACATTGAAAATTGCTTCCCCCCACCTTTTTTTAAGATTATTTTCCCATATAAGAGTGTAACATAAAGGCTGTATTTAAACTTTTCTAAGGAAAATATTAACTTAGTGTAAGGTCAAAATTTCTCAAATTCTTATCTCTGTTATTTCATTCTAATTCTTATCATGAATTGATCTTTTCTCCAGCAGAAATAATTGGTTCCAGCCAATAACAAATCCTCATCTTGATTTCATTGGCTTGTATCTCGGGCAACACAAGAGACATTCTGTAATGGCTCAAAATATCCCTACCGGATAATGTAAGTAACCACCAAATTAATCCATTTAAACTTTTTAACCTTTCAAAGTTAAAAACCAAGGATTTGGACCCTGCCCACCAACAGAACTACTCATGCTCAAATCTTTTTACTGTATGTCATTTTTACATGTTAACATATACACGTAAATGAAAGTGCAGTTATCTCTATTGGTTATTTCTGTTTACTTGTGTCACCAAGTAATTAATTTTACAGTTAAAGTGAAATATATTAAAATGGAGAACTGCATCCCAGCAATGTACCTGCAGTTAAACAGTATTACCCCTCTGTCTGTTGAGGATTCAAACCAGTCAATTTGCAGTTTGTTTCCTAACCTCCAGGAGTAACAAAAATGAACTGTACAAAGAACATAAATTGTATTGGCCTGTCTTGCTGAGTAGTGATGGATAAAGAGTAATTCTGTGAACAGCATAACTTACTTTATTGCGGAATGAAACAATGCACTCGGAAAAATGGTTGTGCTCTCCCTGTCTCTCTGGTGTGGTTGTTTCCACATCTGACACCTACCAGCGCCACTCACAAGGGCGCTGATGGCAGATGAAGGTTGCATTAAAAGGAAGGAAAGCATTTCAAGCTGACTCATTTCAATAAGCGAACAAAATCCCTGACTCCTCTGACAAGGGCATGTAAAAAGTGCATCTTTGTGTTTCTCCTTTGCTGGCAATGTGAAGTAGGAGTACAAGGGGGTTTTTTCACACCTTTTCCCCGCTCTTACATGCAATGAGGTTGCAAGTGGAGGAAGATGGCAGGGAGCTCCCTAGCAATGCCCCGTCTCATTCAGACTACTGCCTGCCGCAGGAGCCTCTTGTCATCTTCCCTATAAAAATGAGGCTCTCGATCAGTAACAGAATATTCCCTGAAAGTATAAGAATGGTGTGGTTGTATCAGGTACAGGTGTATGTTGATTTGACCCAATTCTATTAAACTGTTTTTGATTACTTTTTCTAAAATTCCATGTGACTCCAGCCGCGTCCAGCAGTGCTGTGTCAGGCACGAGGTGCAGCAGAGAGCTGTCTTGCTACAGGCTCAGCCAAGAGGAGGCTCCTTCGGCCCTGTAGCCTGGAGAGGGGTTTGCTTTCCAAATGCATTGTAAAAGTCAGGTGTTAAGTCAGAAGAAAAGAAGAAAAAAAAGAGAAAAAAAAATGCTTTTTGCCAGCCATCAAGGTTGTGTTTTGAGAAGGACCATCCCTAGCCCCTCTGCAGAGCTCCTGGCCTAGGCAGAGACCAAATCGCACAGGACTCTCATTTTTTGGTTCTTGGGAGGATGCTGAGCTGTTTGGTCAGCAGCAGTCACTTTGTTGTGGACATTTGCAGGGTTGTTTCGGGTCAGGTTTGGGGGCTGGGCTGTTGATGTGTCTCCTAGCTGTGCTTGCTGTGGCTGCCAAGGACAGAGCTGATGGTGAAAGGTGGAGTTAAGCACCGCTGCGGAGCTGTGCCTGCGGGTCAGGTGGCCCCGCCACGATCTGTCTGCAGCCATCAGTACTCGCTTCGCTGGGGACTGTGCTGTCGTGTAGGGTGCGGTTCCATGCAGCAAGTGAAGAGGTGGTGTTTAGGCTGCCCAATTCACCGGCCAAGCAGGGGGTGGCTCCTAAGGGGTGTCTCTTCTGCAGTCTGGAAGTTAGGAAGTGTCACAAACCAAACGCAGGTCACCAGTGATGTTCTTCTGCAAGAAGGTGGCTTGCTGGATGAGAGTGGTGTTGCACATGCAACACATGAACGAATTCTTTTGAGGTACCGATCAGGACTCATCTGGAGTATTTGTGCGTCTGCTTTGGGGCACAGCGCTTCAAGAAAAATATAAGGAAGGGCATAGGTTAACAACAAGGATGACGAGGAATTTAGAAAATAAGATGTAGGACAGCAAGTTGAAATAATGGAAGCTGTCATTGTGTCTCTTGGTGAGGCCATGCGACCCTGGGAGGTGTAAAAGCCTGGTGGAGAGAGAGGAGTAGCCTGTTGTCTGTCTGCTGTGAGCTGGTTAAAGAGCAGTAAGTTGCAGCAAGGAAAGTGTAAGTTAGATTTTAAGAAAAAGCTTTACGACAGAGAAAGGGAGAGGAGCACCAGAGAGTCTGCTTGTGGCGGTGCTGGGGTCTCCAGCGCTGGGGGGGTTGAGGAGAGTTGGATAGATGCTGGTGAGGAGGGGTCTAGGTCACCGGTACTGCCAACAGGAGATGGGTGGTGAGATACTCCCCACGGTATCTTTCGGCCATGTGGTTCCCTTGTTCTTTATTTTTATCATAGTTAATATTGGAAAATTATCATGGTAGATGTGGAAAGTGGAAGCATGCCTTAAGTCTGCCAACTGATGGGTACTGTGCGTGTGCAGGGACGGAGGTAGATGATGCGGGAAGGTAGCTCTCCTAAGCCGCTCACCCTGTCCTAGCAATTGCAGATTGCTGCATTATTGGGTAGTTCTGCTTCCCTTGAAGATGCCCCCTTCTTTGCATGTTAATAATTTCTTAAATTTTTTCAATGCTTTTGATTATGGGATTTGTACTGATGGCTGAGGAGTATTTTTGTATCTGATGTACACTGCATAGAAATAATATCAGTGCATCTTCCAGCCTGGATTCTGCATTGTCTCGTTGGGGTTTTTTGTCATGTGTCAGGTCACTAACGTCACTTCAGTAGGGTTTTATAATTGCATTTAATGTGTCACTTACTATGCACGCCTCATCTGATTTCTATGGTACTAATGAGATAATTTATCTTCACTGGGTTGCACAGTCAGTTGTGTGTTGATAACGCATTTAATTTTACAGAGTTACAAAATCTTGGCTGATTTTAGAGAAGGGTCAGAGCCAAGATAATTTTGTATTTTTTTAAAATACTTATCAACTCTAAACCCTTAATGTTAGTTTTCTTTTTGCCTTTTCAGCTAGGGCGACTCCATCCTGAATTTTATGCAGAGAATTCATAAAACTTCAGTCATTTGAGTGATAGAGGAAACAAAACAAGAAATTCTGTGCTAATGTTTTAGCTGCTTAGTGTGCACTTTGCGGAGAAGGAAGATGGTGGGGAGACAGAGCCAGCTTTCCAGTATCAGAGCTATCCAAACAGCAAGCCATCCTACCTTGCAGCAATAAAAACCCAACGAACAAATTAGGGGGTGATGGGAATATCTTCCATGACTACTTTTTTTTTTTTTTTTTTTCAGTTTGACGGGAATCTCTAGAGCAATGTTCTGTCATTTTAGCCTGAGCAAGGGATGTCACTTGCAGGAATAATTCTAGGTTTTGGCTACTTCAGGTCCTGTATTTCACTCCTGTACAATGGTTTTCTTGTGAAGTTAATTGCTCTTTTATTTTACAGTCACCTTCACTGTGTTTTATATCTGAAGAAAAACAGCATTTGGGTTTTCTAATTTAGAAGCACGAAAGAGGTAGAAAGAAACAGTGTTAGTACCTGATTCGCATGCTGAAAAAAGGTGCTTATGTTAAATTACAGGCTGCTGAAGCTGGGACCAAAGATAACATTATTAGACTTCTGGAATAAATATGATTAATGGGACAACAGGACTATCTTTGGGACACATCTTGCGTATATACCTTATTTATTTTCATGAGTAGGATTTCATCATTTAAATCAAGTACATGCATGCATGTATTTTTATTTTTTTTTTTAACCTCTCTTGTTTTCCCCCTCATTTGGAGGTTTAAAACATGTAAAATCATTCATGTTTTCTGAAGTGTCCACCCTGGCAGAATTTTTGGAAAGGAGGAACTTCCCCTCATGTATTGTCTCTCCCTCTGGTTCAGATCTGTCAGATTTAGGAGAATACAAATTGCTCTTTATCATGGAAGAAAACTCCTGAGATGTAAAAAAAGTAGTCAATTAGAGAGAGCTGGCATTTTTTTTAATGAAAAGGTAGGATGAAATGAGTGCTCTGGCTCGTGCTGAGCTCGCTGAGCTGCCATGCAGGATTCATCCTGAAAACCTTGTCCAAACAAATCATCATTTAAATACAGAATTGTTGCTTTACTAAAGTCTCAGTCTTGCAAGATCTTTCATGCCTGTGCTTGAGATGGATGTATTGTAGTGCGGAAGCCTACAGTACACCTTCCCTATAGTCTTTTAACCTCTGTTTGGTACGAGGGGAATCAAAGCGCAGAGCAACACTCAGCTTGTGCTCACACCTGTCTTGCAATGGCTTGGGTTTTGTCGAGGTTGTAAAGAAATTTGGAGTCCAGCAGTGATGCTTCCCCCTGCATTGCCTCTCCAGGTATGGATACAGATTGTATAAACTTCCCACTATTTTTAAGACTGAGATAAAGAAAAACTATCCTTTCACAAAACCAGGAATTTTATTTTAATCTCTAAAAAGCACATATGTGATGGACAGTGGCATTGGCGTGATGGATTGGCACGATTCCTGTGCCTCCCATGGGGTCAGCAGAAGCGTGCATTTTTCTGACATGCTGTTTTGGGGGGACAGGAATCTTACAGATGTTTAAATCCTCTTTTGTGAACAAAGATCAGAAAACATTACTCCAGCAGGTGAGCTGGACCTGTCGGCTTGGGGGTTTCCCCTAAAAACACTGCAGTGCACTTTGTCCCCACTTCCTTGCCCTGACTTCAGCCTGCAGGACAGACTGCTGTGGCTTCCTTGTGTACATCTGGTTTTGCACCAGCCTCCATCCTATTTGTCTTTTGAAAATCAGTGTGGCTGTCAGCTCTCCCCTGGGAGACAGCTGATTTCTTTGTTTTGGCAAACCAAAATAAAAGCTGAAAACAAAACAAGCACATTTCTCAAATACCGCTATGACCTGATATGCCAAGAGTTTTCCTTTATGCTTATGTCTCTGACCAAGATATTAATTGCCATCTCAGAAGATGAAAATCAGTTTAAGGGGGGGGGGGGGAGATTTTTGGCTTATCTGAAAGATGAAATATTCATGTTTTTTCCCTGAGGGGCTGGAAAACCCTTCACTGTTAGCAAGGTGAAGTATTTTGAAAAGCATCCTAATATTTAGCAAATGACCAAAAGCATTTAGAGTACTTTTCTTGTTGGTGAAAAAAGTACCTTTTGAGCCTGTGAATCTGAAATACTTTGTGCTTGTAGTCCTACCTGGAGGTGGTAATAGTGTGGCCTGAGTTCTAGCAACAGATGACAGGAGGTGAGCACCCATCCTGCTCGCAGTTCCTCTCCGAACTGCCGCGACCGCTGCATTTGGGAGTCGGAGTTTCACGGGGAGCGGGGGCAAAGGCTGTTGCTCTCTGATAATGTGCAACATATTCTTTTGTGTTTGTAAAACTCGTTGGGGTTTTACTAAAATCACTTTACTCTGGCATTTAGATTGTTGCCCCCTGCCATTTCACCAACCCGTCAGCAAAGCTGTGCTTACTTATCAAACAGGTTTTTGCTGAGGTGGTGGGTCAGCTCTGAAACCCTCAGTGATGGTCCCTTCTCCAGCCCTTCTTGTGCAGAGGATAAAATAGAAGGAGCAGCTTCCCCCAGTGTGTCGTCTTAGCTCTGTCATCCAAGGATGGATAAAACATGTTTTGAAGGCATGGGTTCTCTCCTAGTACGCCTGTTTGAAGTTGGTTTCCCTGCTGCAAAGCTGGCTGCCTTCCCTTCAGTTAAAATCCGGTGCCTGTTCAGGAATTGCATTTGTAAAACCAGTTTTAATCTCCGCACGGCGTGTTAAATGGATGTTAACCTGGCAGCGGGTCTGTCCCAAAAAGCGCAGCGGATTGCAATCCGTTCTGTAGCCAGTGCTGTCTGGTAGGCTCTCGTTCACTTAAGGCAACAGTGCTGAATTTAAACATGAAGCAGGAACAGCTTGGCTTTTTGATCCCTATGCTGAAAGACATCCTCATTTGAGGATCAAGGCAACTCTGGAAATTCCTAAATCTTGAGCTGTTAAATGATGTAAAAATCTCCAAAATGAATATACATGCAGCGCAAAGGTGTTAGCTAAGTGCTGAAAGCGGCATAACTACATCAGTCCATGCCAGAGCCCAAATGAATATATCCAGCCTCAGGAGTTCTCGTGGTGGGTCGGAGCTGGGTGATGAGCAGAGCTTGCTGCGACCAAGCTGCTCACCCTCCCAGCTCCGGCAGAGCTTGGGCTTGGGCATTTGCACGATGGGCCTTTGCCCAGTCGAGATAGGTACTCTAATTTACATCTGATATTTGAAGGGACTTGTCTGCAGGGAGACCCTTCAAAGAAACACCAGGGCTGGGTCGCATCTATTTCCGCTCTCTGCTGTCTTGGGTGAAGTGGTTTGTGGCTGATGGATGTGATGCTTCATGGCAGTGGTGAACGCATACGTATTTCCCAGGATTTCACTAAAGGGGGCGGGAGGGGAAGCTAAAACGTGGTGCTGTGTCTTCAAAAGAATGTGGCCCCCGTGCTTTTTATTGTCAGAAATACATGCTTAGAAAGGGAACCTGCCAGATATTTCTCATTCCAGATACTAATGTAGTCCTGTACCAGCAACATAAAAAAAGCTCAGATAACTCTCCACAGATACCCTCTATGTATTTGGGATTAGCCTTTTTTTTTTCTTTTCCCCTGCCCAAAAAGTGAAATATTTTCATTAAACATCTTTGTATTTGTCTCTGGCTGGTCTGTGGCCAGTTTAAGAAGTGTCATCACATAAAGAATTTATCTGGAAACCACATTTAGCTCTTAAGTGTATAAATATAAAAGAATGTAGGAATTTCCTGAAAACTGATGTATGATAAAATTAAGGAAGAACAGGAGGAAGTTCAATTTAATTTCTGGCAGGTCAAGATACAGAAATACTTACTTGTATGTGTTTTGCTTTGTAGCGTCGAAGGCACGCATATTTTTCCTGATTTAGGATCACTGTCAAATTATCAGCTTGGGAAATGAGATGTGCATTGAATTTTGACACCAGTGACAGCCCAAGGAAGGGATTGGTATGATTTTGGTACCAGGTGACGTGGCTGTACCGTAGTTTAGCAGCTGGCTTAGTGATCTCCAGGGTAAGAATTTCTTCCACTTCATTGCCAGCATCCTCTTCTGAGGAAATCAGTGCAGACTCTTGCAAATAGCTTTGTCCTTTCTCCAATAGGCTGCGCTCTTAATAATCAAAGTGAGTTGCAGGCATTCCATTAATTGTCCAGATAATTAGCTTTAGGCAATCTGGCATTTCATCTTTGACTTAATCTCAGCTAGTTTTAGTTCAGTCACTGGCATGTGTAATTCCTCATCTATTTTGACATTTCTCTGTCATGTTAGCATTTGTCATATTTCAATTCCTCTAGATTCGAACAAGCTTTAATCATCGTACTGGTTTGCAACTTACTTACGCTACATAAAACACATAGTTGTAACTTTTCGCATCCACCAATATGATAAATGTGCGTTTTTCTGTTCCTAATGCATGCTTGCACTCTTAGCTGGCTTGCCTTGTTTTTTCTCCTAGTGCCTCCACGTAGGTTGCTAAAACCTTCTGTAAGAATTCTCCTTCCCTGGGTGCGTATGTGGTACTTTAAACTCAACTTTGTTTTTATTAATCCGTAGAACAATGCCAGATGGCGAAACGCAGGGATATGCAATAGGGCTGCGTGTGTGCGCACCCATATGCACATGCATTTTATGTCTGTGTGCATGAATGCACAGGGCAGTTCAGTGCATTGGAAGGTTTTATTAGATAGTATAAGTTATGCAGGTCACTTCATGTGAGGACTGAAAAAAAGGATTTATTTAGCCCTATGCTGTGTGCAGCTTTATAGAAAAGCTGTTGTGCTGGTTTAACCCCGGCCGGCAACCAAGCACCACGCAGCCACCCGCTCACTCCCCTCACCCAAAAGATGGGGAGGAGGATCGGAAAAAGAATGTA
>JAVJGI010000050.1:100845618-100880951 GCA_035590275.1 Ibycter americanus
CATCACAGCCAAAACACAGCACAGCACCAACTACTAAGAAGAAAATTAACTTCATCCCAGCTGAAACCACGACAGGAGGCCATTTTTTTTTTTCCTGGGAATAGTGTCATCTTTCGTCTTTTCCAAGTAATTGTCAGAGTAGGCTTCTGTATGGGCTACTATTGGGGGTATTGGGCAGCAGTAAAACAAGGCATTGAATACTCAAGTGTATTCACCACCATGCACTCACTTTCAGAAGTACATGCAAAACTTTAAACCAGCAAATGTAGCTGCAGAAGAGCAAATCTGATTAGGCTCCACCTCTGCCAGGAATACCTTGCCGTTACATGGTGTTACTAACCTTCAGCGTGAGCTGTGACAGACCCACAGTCATGTTGCTGCCTCTGCTACTGGCTGCCATTTTTGATGTTGAGCAAGTCACTTAACATCAGCACAGCAGTCTTCCCCCATCTCGGGGCTTGTTTGGTGGTGCGTAGCTGTAAACCTACAATGTGGAGTGGAAACTTTCCTGAGTAGGAGCAGGGGAGAGAGTTAATTTCCCACTGGAGCTCGCAGTTGATGCTGCGTGATGGGGTAGCGCCAGGGAGTGGGAGATAGATAGATGGATAGATACACAGCCATCTGGCAGCCACAGCCTCCTGCATTTCCCTGACAGCCTCCTTGGAAGTGCTGCCTGGGCCATATGAACTCGCCCTGCAGGCTGGGAGGTGAGGGCAGTTACACTACTAAACCACACAGAGATAAATATTCACCTGTAGTCTTGGGCAGCCGTTACAAAAACCCGCTCCCAAAGGGCAGTTCTGGATAGGTACAAAGCAGCATTTTCAAGGCAATCAGAGTGTTTAATTCAAGACATCTAAGCAGCAAGTGTCAGCATAGAAACAAAAAAGCATGAATATTCCTAGTCCTGAGGACCAGCTCCTGCCCATCGGTGGGTGGTCTCTTCTGGGGGAAGCACTAGTACAACATGGGGGTGAGCAGGTCGGTTCCCGCCGGCACAAGGCTTTTGGGGTGTATCCCTGAGAGCTGCAGCCTGAGCACACCTTTGCTGTTGCCTGGGCTGTCCCCTTGGGAGTGGATGAGGGCCACGTCAGTGGCTTGATTGATGCCACTGGCACCCCAGCATTTGATGACCACCAAAGATGCTTTCCCACAGCGACTTCAGTCATCGTGATACTTACTGCTGTTATACTTTCAAAAATGTTCATAACTGAAATTCAGCTCAGAGTAAGTCAAGCTATCTGATTTATAAAAGGGAAAGATGCTATTTTCCACTGTAAACATACATCCTAGTCATTTTTGGTGCTGTATTATAATGAGAAGTTGTGTACAAGATTGAGTTCCGAACTGGTGACTAATGCAGTGATTCCTTTTGTGTGTGTGTTTACTCTTAATGTTTGCCCCTCCAGTACTGCTGGTAATAAAAACTTAGTGAATGTAAGAGATTTGTAAAGCTGCACATCTTACATTTTCTTTCCATCAACCGATTTTCTGTATAAAAGAGGTCAAATCACATTAGGTTTTTACCATTGAGATCCCAGGGCTTCAAACAGCTGGTTGAATCTGTTCAATGGAAAATTGAACTGTGTGCTTATATTAATGCACTGAAACCTGCACTGATATTTTTCCTTTTTCTTTTTTGCATTAGTTTAGAGAAGTTAATTATATGAGCATAAAAGTGCATGGTAAAAAGTCATGGATGGAAAATGATTACTCCTTTAAACATTCTGTTGGGCAGGGAGTTACACAAAAAGGAGGGATTGTTGCTTCAGAGTTGCTGTCTTGCTCCCCACTTGGGTATTAAATGCATTCAGATTTATACTAGCCAGTTCTTTGGTGTGCAATTTGTGTGCATGTTGATAGGGTTTCAAAAAGTGTTGTGTTTTTTTTTTTAACTCTCCAGGGACTTTTTATGTGCAAGCCAAGTGCTTCTGCACGCATGATAGAGCAATTTCTTCACTCTGGAAAGTGCTGCTAGATAGAAATATGATAGCAGAGCAAACATCGACTTCCTCAGAATTGTTACTTGTTCAAATAAGGATACCATAACAAAATCTTACACAGGGTCGAAAGTGCTTGCCTCGGTACTGATGAGATCTCTCCGAATTTTTGTTACGTTTCCAAACAGAGGGCGTAGTTTATTGATAGTTGGTGCACAGTGTAGAGAATAAGCTTATATACACTCCTGATCTGGAAAATCACTGGATGTAAACCTTAAATCTATTACTAAGTATTTCTCTAATTATTTAGGGCTTGTTCCCTACCTGAAATAGATTGGCAGAGTTTTATTTTGGTCAAAGGACTCATACTGATTCCGCCTCTCAGAAAATCTGAAGTTTGGTGGAGATGGTTTTGGGTTTTTTTGAAAGTTTAGCTCTTCATCTCACTGGAGTTGTTTCACGTGGTGCTGGCAGAGCCTGGAGGGCAAAGGTGCATATATATAGATACAGATATGTATGTATGTGCGCACATACACACACTTATAAGAAAAAAGTGGATTATTCGTACAGTGTACTATTCCACAAAAGTCTATCGTGAAAACTTGAACCCAAGCTAAGCATGGACATGTATATGCAGAACCCATTTCAAGAGCAGATTCACAGCACATACCAATTTTAAGAGGATTAATAATCTATGAATAATACATATCCAAGACATGTAGCAGCAGTGTGGGCTTAGAAATGGAGAAAACTTCAGTGAAAGGTGGAGGCTGTGTCCATACTGTCCAAATGGACTCATTGGGGCAGATCTTCTAGCAGTGCAAACCAGCACAAGGTCTTCTGGCTTTGGGAAAGGAATACTCATATAAAACAATGGAGCATCTAGTTCAAGCTGTATAGAATACAGATCTATTACCATTGCATATAAGTAACAATTGCATACTAGCGTTTTAAGCTATTAGTCCCATCTTAAACCGTATGCTAATTTTCTTAAAGAGAAGTCTAATTGCTCTCTTTATATGCATCTCCAAGTCAAAAGCTTAATTTATTCCTTCAGTTGGATAATTAAATCATACAATGTTCATCTCTTGTGACTCTTCCTGTCCCAGAAATCTTAAATTTTTCCTCTCTAGCTGTCTTCCACAGAGCACAGCTACTGACAAAGCTTTCACCTTTAATTTACTTGTGCCAGTAAGACAGCAGTTTGTCTCAATTCAGAAGCGAGGCTTCATTTTCCCTTCCTTGAGTTTCACTGTGTATTTCTTTTCTTAGAAAAGAAACCCCATCTCTCCTACACATACCTTTTTCAGGCATTGCAAAACAGGATTATTTTTTTTTTCTTCCCTGTGACCTGATTTTGCAAACCTGCAAGTATTCCCATTTAAATCAGCAGACTGGCTTGCATGCATAAGGTTTGCAGAATGGATTACCTTGAAAATCAGAAAATGTAATTTGAATTCCTGTGGGCAGTTAGCGCTAGAGCTGCAAGGGTGAAGCTGCTGCACAGAAACAGATGATGGTACCCGCTGCAGGGAAGACCTGGGAGTCACTGGTGCATAGCACCCCACGGGAGCAGGCTGCAGAAGTGTAGACTTGTATTGGAAAACAAACTGTGGACGGTCTAGAAGAGTTCACACTTCATGAGGCATTCCTGTTAGAATTCCTTCCTTTGTAGGGTTCAACCTGCTTGTTTCATTTTTCTTCAAAATGCAAAGTTTTTGAAAGCTCGGCTGTGGAGCAAGTGGACCTGGGCTTGAGCAGCCCTGCTGAAGTCAGGAGGACTGTGCACATGCCAAAAACGAAGACCGCCCAGTCAGCCTTGCTCAAACACTTTGTAGGATTGCATTGTATAAGAGGGATCCCTGAAGGGCTTTCCCTTTGTGTGCTTGTGGGGTTATAAGAGATGGTACAACAGTTAGTTTGCAAAGTGGCAATTCTGGTGTTGAAACATTGGTTCTGATATTATTTCTTGGGTCTAACAGTGCTTACACCTGCAATCACGTTAACTTTGATTGGCCGTAATGCTCTCAGTGGAACTGCTGTGTCAGTGCATGTTAAGGCAAGGGTTTGGCAAAGCAAGAGAAGCTAACCCTAAAAAAGCTAGCTGAGAACTGGCTTTGTGCTTTGCTTTGTGTTAGGGTACTGGCTTGCTTCTGAGGTTTTGCAGTGTGGTGTGTCTACGAGCAATGCTGACTTTTCTTTATTGCAACTGCAGATCAGCATCTCATACTTTCCCATTGATTCTTAAATGCTTCATGTTTTCCAGTACATTTCATTCATGTCACTATTCAACATCGGTATTTAAACATCGTTTAAAATGACTACACTCGTTTAGCAGGTGCTTGAGACACTGCTCACCCTCCTTCCCCATCTTCCCCAGCATCAACCCTGTAGGATCTTCTGTGTCTGTGCTGTCCCCCTCCCAGCTGACTCAGGATGATTTCTCAGGAATTCCTGGTGGAAAAGCCAAGACGTTCCTAGAATTTAAATTTAACGTGCTTTGTACCCAAATGTACGCAAAGTGCATTTATTTTGGGTCATGCAGCAGTCTTATCTTGCAATGCGGTACCTCCTTGAACTAAAGACATTGGTGCTGCTGAATGCGTTCGTAGCGTTGGCTCTTGCTGCTAAAGCCTTGCCCACTTTGAGCTTAAGTGTGACCACAGAAGTGATCAAAATTTCACTCTCCTTGCAACTGGCTGGAGAGCAGAGGTGGGACTCATCACAAATACAGATTATTTTTTTTTCCCCTTCCCTTTGATTTTGAAATAGCTCATTTGGCAGATTGCAGGTTAATGATCTTTGCTTGTGCTGAGGTTGTGGGTGCTGAAGTGAGCAGGTTTGAGTGCAAATGTGCTGCTGCCTAGTTTACAGGAGGGTAGGCTCTTGTCTTGGGGTTGGGTGGCCTGGTACCTACACAGGCATTCTTTAAGCATCACTAATGATACTTTAAGTGTTGTTTTATTTAAAACTTGTAGAAGAGTGATACTCAAAGAATAGGCTGTAGTTGAAGGAAGGGGCTGAATTGCCCGAACTAGTTTCCAGAATAGCGCACTACATGCTGTGGGTCAGCTTTAGTATCTACAAGTTGATTTTGTGTGTGTGTGTTTGCATGTTAAGCTTTGAGACAGCAAGGAGCCAAGCAGGAGGAAGTGCTGTGATATTGGGGCAGCAATTTTGTCAGAGGTCTTGTGTGCATCTTGAAAGGTCTGCTCTTGAGATTACCCAGATTGCTGAAGTTGCACGGAGATGTGGACAAGGAATCCCTTTGAATGCCGACCTTTTGCTTTTCCCTTTTTAGTGATAAAATATTCAAGGGAGCAGAAAGTGACCCATTTTGTGCGCTGCCTGTCAAAGCAAGCAGAGGAAGGAAAGTACAGCGAGGGCCCAGGTGGAACCCAGTGAATGCATATGATTTATGGAGTAGCTGCTTTAAGCATTTCCAATTACTTTATCATCATCCAGTACCGTCTATTTATGGGTATGAGCTTAAACACATTGCCTAGAAGAAACGGGTGGCATAGGCAGCTGTGGGACTGATAGGCACTCCAGCATCTCTCTTTGTCCCTCTGCTCACCGGGTATTGCCTAGTGATTTACACAGGGAAGAAAAGCCCTGCCAGGCAACCCCTTCGCTTCAGCCTGGCCCTTCCGCACTGCACCACAGCTAAGCAAGCAAGGTTAGGTACCTGGTGCATCCTGAGCTCAGAAATGCCTTGGCCGGCTTTAACAGGGCTTGTTGGTTGGTGTTTTTTTCTTGTCAGCTGGGAAGGAAGGCACTTCACCTGACCCAGCTGCCCATAAGCAAGGAAGATGTTTGATGTGGCCGCTGGTTACACAATGTGTGCTCTTCACATCCAGCCCAGAAGCATCCCTGAGCTCTGCCTAGCTGAGCAGTGTCTGAGCTCCTTGGTAAACCGCAGCCACACCACCTCATCCCTGCAGAAAAGTGGCGATCAGCTGGCTCAGAGAGAGAGAGAGGAGGCTAACTTATCTAGGCATGGTCTCTTATTTTTAGAAAGGTGCCAGCGTATACCTAGTGGTGCACACTCCCCGGGAACTGTTTTAACCATGTGGAAAGTGAGTATTTCATTCCTCCTAGGTGTCAAAGGTTTCATCTGGGGTTAAAACAAACACACAGATCCACAAAACAAACCAAAAGGGTGGGTGGGTGTGCTGGAAATAACATCAGCTTCAAACAGGAGTTTGCAAAAGGGGGAGGTTAGGTTGAGCTGGCAGAGTCTGAAGTCACCAAGAAACACCCAAGCCAAAGGAATCAACCATCAGACCGCCCATCAGCGCCACCTTTTACGCTATTTAAAGGGGGCTTGGCAGGTAGTTTGTGAAGTTGAAGGGCTTGGCACACAGCGGAGCTTTTATAGGGCTCCAGCGTCAGTAAGCAGCACGCTTCACAGTCCTGAGAGGCTTGAAGTATTTTTCCCTCCCTAGTGCAGCTATACGAAGAACATATGTACTTAAAAAGTGACAGAGCAGCTAAAGGTAGGACCTTTGGATGTGCCTTAAAGGATGTTATTGGTATTCTGCCTTTATACTAGAATTCTTGTTTATTTTCAGGAGTGAGAGCTGTTTCAGGGCATCTTTTTTATCTTCCCTGCTGCTGGTTTTTGCCTTTTTTTTTTTTTTTTTTAAATTATTAAACTGTGTCCTATTTGTTTAGTGCACCAAAGAGCAAGCATTACACTGATGATATAGCTCTGATTTCTTAGCAGCATCTTTAGGAAATGAAAAGTGATCAAATTTCCTTGTCAAGGAGAATGCTGACTTAGAGATCCCTCTTTTCTTAAAAATACAACCTAGAGATAAAACTTAAAAAAACCTTGTAACCCAGATAGTAATTATGTGCATTTAAAATGTGAGCAGAGACAGTTGTATAAAACCATTCACTAGCCTCCAAAAGACCACTGTACTGTCTTTTCTTCATGGGCAGTTAGGTCCTATATAGTAACCAATTTTATGAAATACAGTATGTCTGTTAACCAACAGAACTGAACTCTTCAGTTGCTTAGTAACTAATCCAATCCAAGGAAGAAATAAAAATAGCATACATAATTTTAGAACCTTTAGGACCTTTGCCAAGCAAAATATTCTCACTAGCAGCAGTCAGGTTTGTGATTTGAACGGGTTAGCTTAATAGAATATATTCTATTTGTTTTATGTAGATAAATGGTCCTTGCTTTTCAAATCTGATTAATTATGTATCCGGGCCATTAGGTCTTGTAGCTTCTGTACTCTTCCACAAGTTTATTTAACTAAAAATATAACATAACTAAATATAATACAAATAAAAATGGAAAAATGTTTTAGTTGCCGGCTTCTTTTCAGCCTTAATCTGGTTAAAAACCTGAAGACTGCAGTATAACTCAATAAATCACATTATATTGCTAGGAGGAATGTCATAAGCATCTGCTTGATTCAAGTGTTGGTTTTTTTCCTATACTCATCTGTAAAGCTTGTTGAGAGGAAAAAGGATATTATTTTTAAAAAGACAGTATTGCCACCATTGGTGGAAATTGCCATATGGTACCATAGCACCACTTATTCAAGCAAGGTAGAAACCTGATACTTTTAGTTTCTCTAAAAATAATTCTTTAGCTGACAAAATATGCATCCTGTGTTAAAATATGTTTTCAAAAATTTAGCGTTTATCTGCTTTTTTAGAGGCTTGATCTGTTCATGCACATTGTCTGTGCATTTGACAAGTTTTATACACAAGACTTTTGCAAATTACGGCGAGGATCTGCATTTTTTCCCCACAATTTTATCAGCATCGCCACTGGATGAAGGATTTGCAGGATTAAATCCTAACATGTGTAAATAGCGTCACCAAAGTCAGCTCTTTTCCCCTTATTCCTGGCTAAGGTAGGCGGTATGGGATCTGATATTCATGCAATGCATGTATTGTGAAGCGGTCACGGTGCGTTGGGTTATCAAAACAGATAGAGCGCTCCTTTTGCAAAACAATTTGAATACCAACTGCCGAGTACATGAATTCTGATTTAATTCCCCGCTCCTCTGAGCCATGCATTCGGGAGGGTCTCAGGTATTCCTTAATCTCTTTCAGTTCAATAAGTATTTTAATGTAGGGTGAAAAGCACACATTCAGTTTTACATGGCTGGTACATTTTGCTGGAAGAAGAATACATTTTTTAGATGTAGTGATTCAGCACATTTTTCATTCCACATTGGGATTATCATCTGGTAGGGTAGAAAGCTAAATATAGCAAGTACATGCCATGCACAGTAGTTTTAATACGTTTTGCTTAATGCTTTTTTTGCTGGTGGAGTGTCAGGCACTGCTATTCTTGTTTTCAGCGCTTTAATTTATTAATACAGCTAACAGGCTCATCTGAAGCAAATTAAGATTTTTTTTCATCATTGTGTGCTGAAAGAATAGTGTGCAAAATCAAAGAGGAAGTTTCCGCTGGAACATAGTTGTAATTAGTTTATGTGCCTGAGACCAGGGGAGATGTAGTAGATATGTCTGTGACTGAGAAATAGAGCCACAGGAGTCACCCTGCAAGCCCATCGCGTGGCCCACGGAGATGCCCAGGGTAACGTTTCTGGGCGCACACAGTAGCAGGTGTGGCACGGTTCTCTGTGTTGACATTTGGGGTGAAACCAAATGAGGGTGCTCCTCTTGCATGGAGCCAGGGGTCATTTTGTGCCTGGAGCCCCTAGTCATTGCCGCCCTGGCAGCTTGCCCGACCTCACAGGTCTGCCTGAATGTTTGTATTTTATTTAGGATTTAAAAAAAAATGCAAGCGCAGTGCTAAAATGCAACTTGATACGCTAGTAATTTTTTTCCCCCTAAAGAAGTTCAGAAAACATTGCGTTAATACAAGGATTTGTGGCCAAAATGTACTATGCAGTTAATTCAAGTAAATTACAGTTACTCTGTAGCAAATAATTACCACCTGTTTCATATCTGCCTCAAATCCACTCAAAATACAGCAATCTAGTCGTCATTCCTGTATTATTTATGTAGTTTTATTATTTGCAGTTAGACTTCTATTTACTTACCCGATTCACAACAGTTTTTTCATGCCTTCTGTACACAGAACGGTGAATTTAATAACCTCCTTTGGGTTTGTTTATAAAACCTTTCAAAATATGCTTGTAATGCGTGACAGGGCTCCCGATACGCCGCAGATGCTCGGTGGCCGTTTTCATCATGAACCGCAGTTGGGAGAGTGCCACTTGCTGCCCTCAGATCTCGGCACCTCCCTTTCACCTTCAGAAATAGTCCACATTAACCTGTCACACGCATGGTCTCCTGAGGTTTTTCGGAGTAACATTTTGCTCTGTTAAGATGGAAGCTCCTGGGTTGCTTGTTCAGAGCATTGGGATGCTTCGGTGTTGGGGTGGACAGTGAGCTAAACGAGGAATTCTAGCAAGAATGATCACCTCCTGCAAGGGTGGCCAGGTATGATGGAAATGCAAAGGAAAGAGAGGGACAAAAGCCAAATGTACGCTGCTTTAAAATAGTCAAAATGCTCTGCAAGCAGGGCTTGGACGACTTGCACTTTGTGCTGACAGCAAGGCATGTTGCCGTAGTGGTTTCTTTCGATATTGCACTTCACAACAGGACGGCCAGTGCGGGAAGGAGGGAGAGGGGTTAATTCCTTGCAGCACATCTAGGCCATCCCCTGAAATCACAGGAGCAAAACCAGCTAGGCAGTGAATCAGGCCACCCTGCCTCTCCAGGACAGGAATAGCAAGAATCAGAAATCTTGCCCTCAGCTGTGCAGGTGTGCAGAGGAAAGGCACAGGGGATTACTCACCTCTAAGTTTCAGGTCTTTTCCATTACACCCAACCAGTATCTATGGTTTTGCAGCGCTGATACTGAATGTAAAACATGGTCCCCCATACCTTCAGTCTCAGTTTGGGTAATTGGCCTCCCAAGACGTATTTCTGGGGCAACACCCCATCTCCCCTTAAATTGTCCATCCCAGCTACCAGTTGGTTTTCCATACGGGCAACTCAATTTCATTTCTGTCGTGCCCTCTTTACATTAACCTCTCACAACAGGAACAGCGTTCCCCTCTGCTAGGAGCATCCCTGATCGGTTGCGATGCAGTGCTCGTGCGCAGCGCGTGCAGGCAAGGAAAATCCGGATGCACGTTTCTGTACTGACATGCTTCTTTGGGAGGGGATGGCAGTGATGGGCTGGGATCACCAAATATTTGTTGAAGGTGGGGGTGGGGGAAGGAATTATAGCTTATAAAAGTTAAGCTTGGAGGATTCCAGGGGAATGAGTCACAAACTCAGCAGCACTATTGCATGTCTTTATGATACCTCTCAAAACTGCCTGTCAAAATCTCTCATTAAGGAGCATCACAGATTAGTAATTATGCGCATCTATTAGCTAAGCATCCATTCTTTCTCTCAAACGCTTTGTGGCAATATCTCTCCAAAGAAGCGCATATCTCATCTAGGTGTCTGCTAGATGGCCATAACACCTCCCCGAGGGAGAGGCCTCTGATAACACCACGTTAAAGACAGGGTTTGGTTTTGTCTTTTAAACCGCTATCACACAAGCCAGTGCACAAGGAAAGACACCTATTATAATTTTGTAGACAAACGCTAACAAAAGCTGCCTGCACACATGCACACACAGAGAAAAATTCAGTGCTAACGTTGCAGGAGGCTGTGATGATGACAGGAGTACTTTTATTGTCAGCTCTGCGGAGGAAGAAAAAAAAACACAACCCACAACTTATTTGTGCAAATAACCCCAGTTTAACTTCATTCCCGAGCATCCTGTTTGCACATGTATGTTTTGTCAGCTATGTCTTTAGGTACAGATCCTCATCTTCAGATACGTGTGCTTGTTTGTGTTAAACAAATCAGTGCCATAACACACACCCCCACAGAGGCATGAATATTGTATAGTAAGAATCCCAAATACGTGATGGTCTTGGGGTTTTGATGTGGATTTGTTGTTGGTAAAAAAAAAATGCTTAATTAAACTCTTATGCTTAGTTTTTCTGATTACATTTTGTTCATTAATGGAGAGCAAGTATGAAAAAGAACTAAGAGCAAAACTGGAGGCAGAGAGGCCAATAAAATTCATTGCTATTAATTAAGCTGAAATCCTCAAACATGCCCCTGGCCTCCATGTTGTTATCTTCCAGATCCTAGATTACTTCATTCTTTCGGTGACTACTGCTAGACAGATGCATCCTGTTGTGATAAAGGAGACCAGCTGGATTTTGGACTGTAGCTTTGCATTTGTGGTACAACTGACCATATGTGATTCTCTGTCAAGTTTGCAGCTTTAATGGGAAATCTCTGAAGTATTTGCACTTTGATTCATGTTTCTTCGCTGGTTTGGTAACAAAAGAGGGGATGGTGTTGTGCAGCTGGCTTGCACTAACATAAGTTGCAGTGTGGTCTCTGTAAAGGAAAGGGAAGCTTTTGCATACTTAAGAGTTGCTTTGGGCTGGTTTTTTGTTTTGGTTTGTTTGGGGATGTTTTGTTTTGCGTGGTGTTTGGGGTGGTTGGTGGTGGTTTGGTTTTTTTTTTTAGGAAAAAGTAGCAGGGACCAGAAACTACATTTCATTAGGGATGTAATTTTGAATTCTTATGCTGATTGTTGTTTTTATCTGGCTTCAACAGAACTGAATAATTCTGTTAATTGTTACTGTCTTCCTGCCTGCTTTGAGAAATGTGTCTCTCCAGCCTCTGTAGGTCTGGGAACAGAAGAGTGTAGCTACTTGTGAAAGAAGCATAATAAATAGCAGATAGAATTTGGAGGAGTTTGGGGTCTTTTTCTTTCCTAAGAAGGAGCACTGTCAGACCGCTGGTCAACTTTTCTGATATTTCTGATCTCAACTTAATTTATTTGAAAGTGTATAAAGAACGTGCTTTCCATCCTTTTATCCATGTAAGGCTCAACCACATCTAACTCCCTTTGCTAAAACAACTATATTTGTATAAGTTCACAGACCTGAATTTTTCATTTATGTCTTTTGATGCATATATGTTGTTTTCTTGCTGATATGGTAATGGACAGCTAGTATCTCTGGCTGGAGGGAGAAATGGTACATTATGCAAATCTTGCCCACTAAACTCTGCTAGTGTGTGTCTGTCCTGACATACAACATCCTTGCTGATCTCTGAGGTCCTGTCCCAAATGCTGAATATCCTTCCCATCCACTGAAGACTGCAGCAGTGTTCCCCCAGGAAAGGCGTACAACACTGGAGAAAATGTCAAATTCTTGCAGCTTTATTAGACCTTCTGTTAACCTGGCCATCATGTTATGTTAGCTCTCCCTAACCCCAAACTACAAGTTGGCCATTAAAGGTGTGGTGTGGTGGATGAGAGTTGAAGGTACCTGTGGCATTTGGCTGAGGGCAGAAAGGAGGAACTAGCAATAATACTAGTCTTCAATTTGTTAAAGAAGAGAGATGAGAAGAACCCTCTATTCAGCCATTGAGACTGAGCAAGTAATTGCAGTCTGCAGAATGGTTTGCATTTATTGGTCTTCTAGACGTGAGAGCAGTACACATAGAAGCAAAGAACAGTGATGGTCATGCAGATACAGAGGAAATAGGAATAGGAAAATCCCCTTTCTTTTGCACTCTACACAGTTTTACTCAGAACATGCAGTGAGTGTGTTATCATTTTTAACGGGTCGCTTTCAGGTCCATTCTGTCTGCTCCTCTGAGCTCTCTGGGCTTCAGGCAGAACAGTCAAATGCCACAAGAAAATCTCATCTTGTAAGACTTGTGGCCTGAAGGCAGCTGGCGAGGCATCAAAACTTCCAAGTCAGCCAACTGTCTTGAAGTCCTCTGTTAAGCAGGTGCAGAGAGAAAGCATAGGTTAACACTGAGTACTCAGCCTTGGGCTTACCATTTGTACTTTAGTCAAATACTTACCACGCTTGTATTTTATATTGCCAGTGGCTTGTGGCCGGGCTGTATCTTCTCTGCACTTTGTCAAACACTGAACGTTTGAACAGCGCCTTAATTTTAGCCATCAGTGTTTGCAAACAGTGTCTTTTAAGAGGAGAACCAGCTCAGATTATTTTTTTTTTTCCCCACCTAGGACTGTCAAAACCCAAGGATTGAGAAAAGCAGGGAAAATGGGGAGCAGCTCCTTCCTCCATCAGTGGGGATGATGCTTAGTAGTGCTGGGTTACAGAAGATGGGGGAGGTGGGATGCTTCTTACTGAATTGCTGCACCTTTATGCTTTGCATCCAGGACTTCTGTGATGAAGGAGAGGCAGAGAGGAGGCATCCAAAGAGTGACACAGGTGTCCGAGCCAAGCCTCACCTCGCGGCTGTGGAAATCTCTGTGCCGATGGTAAGGGAGGATGCCCTTCGCTGTGGCCAGCAAGGAGGAAGAGGTGAGGGGCTGGGTACCCAAATGCTGTTCGTGAAGTGCCCATCATTTCAGGTTAGGTGCCAGTGCCGTCAGTCCAGGGATTGCGCCTCTGTTGCACAGGGAGCAGATGAATAGAGGCAGAAAGAATCAAGCTGGTGATTTGTCACTTGGTTTTGCTGGTAATTCTTCTGAACAGCAAACAGGCAATCTGGTAATGGGCCATAGATTTCCCAGATGAAAGCCAGCTCATTATGACGTAGATGTGTTTTCTGATAAAGGGTTTCTAAGATGGATGCGTTGGTATCCCATTCTTTATGAAAATCATATACATATATATGTAAGTGAAGGCTGCGTTATTTAAGTACGCTGAAAGAAAATAGTACACTTAAGTATTTTGTGCACATTTGAGATCCTTTTTCCTTTGAGGCAAAGCTTTAATTTTTCTAGAGCTAAAAGATATTTGAATTAAAAAGGAACAGTAGAAAAAAAAAACGATCAGCCTCCGTCCCTGAAGAGGCTGTACTGCAGCAGAACATTTAACAGGGACCACGCTGTTACCTGCTCCAACAGTGGGATGCTTGTGGGCAGAAGGATGCTTCCAGGTCTTTACAGGCCCTGCTGATGTGGCTTGTAGTGTTGGCAGTTGGGGAGATAATACCACACCTGCATTTTATTTTAAAGTGCTCTTTTACTTATGCTGTTCTCTATTGCTGTATATCAGTTTCCTAAAATGTATGGGGTGGGGTTTTTTCCCTCCTCTCAGACATGTACAGTTCAGTACTTCTGAATATTTGATCATCGTACAAGCCTTAGGCCTTAATCTCCAAGCCTATAAAGCAGGTTGTATGAAGTACCACCGTGTTAGCGGCCCAGTCCTGCTGCTACTCAGGTAATGAGGGAAAGGCTCCAACTTGTCTCAGTATTGCATTCAGCAAGTGAATGTTCCTGTTAGTCCTTTAAATCAAAATGGGCAATGACACCTTAGAGTAGTACAGTACCTATCAGAATCATATGTTTCATCTAAACAGGTCTCAGAGACTATTTATTTTCTCATTGTAAAGAATATGCTGGCCCAATGTAGATGTCAGTGAGCTGAGTGCATTTTGTGCAGTGGAACAGACAGACCTAAAACAGCGGCAAGAGTCAGGCCTGGGACCTAGGAACTGCTGAAGGGCATTTGCTTTCCCTTCTGCTTTTTTACAAGCATTTGAGTCCCTCTACCCACTAGTTTGAGTCTCTGTTGGCCTCAGAAGGGCAGTAACTTTGCACACACCTCTTTCTATGAGAGGGCAAGAAATTGTTCTTCATGAAGTGGATAGGTGATCTAGCAGGTTGTAGTGTGGAGGTTTTGGTTTGTTTTTTAACAAATACTTCCTTAGTCTGGATTTTAAACATTCCCATACACAGTAAGGAAAAAGTGAGTGAGATGTCCTTCATGAGCAGATATGTTGGTGGGAGGGAGTCTCCCATGCACAAACAGGGCACTGTACAAACCGTGTGGTGTTCAGTTTTGTTGTCTGCAACCAATAACACTTAGCAAGAGGCAGTAAAGCAGCTGGAAGATTATTTTTAAGTACACGTTTATTGTTTAGGTGAAAACATCAGAAACAAGCCAGAAAATCCTTTTGAATTTTGCCATCGTGAAACTAAGTCCCTCTATCAGGACATCTAAAAGCAATCCTGAAGTCCCCAGTGTTAATGATCAACATTGATTGCAGCGTGATTTTTCCAGCAGAGAATCAGCACACTAAAAAAGTATCTTGCTGTGCATATATGGCATGTACCAGCCTTTATTAAGGGATCAGCTGATTATTATTCTGCTACCAGCTTTTATTTTCTTCTTCTACTCCCTGTCTTGCAGGAAGGCTGCATACAAATATAGCAATCGATTGAGAGGAGATGTTCTTCCTTTATGAGATTAATTACAAACACAGGGATGCTGTGTCTAGCCCACATGTATGATTGATCTTGTAGGAGGAAATGCAATAGGAAACTAATGCTTCCTTTTATCCAGTAAGCAAAGTTCAGAGATGTTTACATTCTGCTAGGTAAGCACAGCTGTCTAAAGACGTGAAGATGGATGGACTGTCCTGTCAGCACAAATTCATGCCGAGGTAACAGGCTATGCCATCTCTGCAGACCTCTCTCCAGCCAGGAGGCTGTAGGGCCAGAATTGCTAATTTAGCCAACAGCTTAATTGTTTCATGTTTTAATTAGTGGGGAGATTCAGGCAGAGCAGATGCGCTACAAGGGGCAGCAAGGAAGAAGGTGTTGGTGGACCATGCTGGTGGGGCCGTGGGGCAAGGAGGAAGGCTCCTGATGGTGCTGAGCATGGGGCAGCCGTCGCAAGGCAGCTTTTCAGAAATTGCAAGGGTTTTTTTGCTTTAAAACCTGGCTGGCATAAGGACCGATCTGAGTATTCTCTCGCAGCAGCTCACAGCATGTAGCTGTAGCTGTGGAAGCATCTGCAAAAAAGTGCAGCGCTTAGCTGCCCTTGTTTCTATTTGTATATAAATATAATCTTACGAGCCCTGGAATTGGCTCAGGGTCCTTCTGAAAAGGTTCATTTCATTCTTGGGCATAGGCTGGCGCTTGTATTTAAGCTGAGAAAGAGTGTGAGAGGTGGCAGATCCAGCTTAGTGACTCAGCCTTCTTCCTCACGGTATTTTAAATAATGGATGTGCTACTGCTGATATTTAACTCCTGCCAGAGCTGCTGAAATATATGGTGTGTTTAAAATACTGATACAACACTGAATCTCTGCTCAGGCGGAGGAGGAGATCTTCACCTGGAATTGGTTTTCTCAAAAGGAAAAAGAAATCGGAGGGGGGAGCCCAAGCCGTAATATCTTGTAACGGTGTAAAAATGCCCTTCACCTGCGGCAGTAAAGCAGTCAGCTCTAGCAAGCATGTTGACGGAGCATCCTGAAATCGATGCTGCAGTCTGTGTTATATTTATACAAGCATATGCACTGCGCTGATGACGAGGGAGAGAAAGGGCTGTTCCTTGCGTTAAAATAATTAGTGTAATAAATACAGCCTGGCGAGCGCCAGAGGAAGTAGGGATCCCTTTGTTCACATCTCGCCACTTAGAGCTGGGTAAGCAGGTCTTGTGGAGTTAAGCTCAGAATTTACTTACCCTTTTATTCTCTGTCTAGAGGTCTGGAGCAGGATGCTCCGCTGATGCCAGAATTAACAAGTGATGCTGGATCTCTGCTGTCTTAGAGCAGCGTTGAGGATTTTGGGGGTCTTTTCTTTTTCTTCTTTTTGTCTGTGCAAATCCTGCCTGATAAACATGGATCTGTTTGCTGTTTAGCAGTCAGTTTGCTAGGCTTGACAAAGGTTATTGCAATAATTGATGTTCTTCTTCTAATAATTAATGTTAATGAGTCCACTAAACAGTAAACAAGACAACAAAGAACTGTTAATGAGACAGTCTTTACTCATTTGTTTAATCTTCTAGTAAGATAATGGGCGATAAATATATCGCTATTCAGCCATCTTCAAGTCCTTAATGCATGGAGAGGGTTTTAAAAAGAGATTTGAGCTGATTTTTTACACTTGCATTTAGTAAATTAAGCTGACTCGGTAGGTGGGGCGCCTGGAAGAATTGGGAGACCTATATAATTAAGTGGCTTGACATTCTGCTTCTGAAGGACATTGGCGGATATCCAAATGCTATGTTCTGCTCTCAAACCATTTAATTGAAACCTTGCAAAGGAAGCGGGGGGGGGGCGACGACAACACACGCAAAAGAGAGGGAGATCTTGGCAAAAAACCTTATGTGCAGTTTTTCGCTATTGGATTGACCAGACAGGGCAACAAAGCTGATAAAACAGGATTAGCAAAATTGCATTGTTGGATATTATATGCTGTGTGACATGTACTACAGCAAAGGAATTTGGCAGGATTAACCTGCAGAGGATAAAGATGTACCAGACAAGAGGGCTGAATTAATAGACTGCTGTGACCAAAGCAAGGAAATCTATTTGCATGGGATATTAAGGGTGGTAATAACCTTGTGGGGTGGGTTTGGAGTTGATGTCCCGAGTCCTGTGCTGACCCTGTGCCCGAGTCCTGCTCACCACCTGGAAACTTGGCATACAAAAACCAGCTTGTTGGCACGGTTTCTCGTTACACTTTCCTGTTTCTAAATATTAAAAAAAAAGCTAATTCCTAGGCAGGATTATCTGTGTTACTGTTGGTTGTGGGTTTTTTGTGTTGGTGGGGTTTTTTCCCCCCAAACTGAGAAGTTTATTTTCCTATTTATAGGAGATGAGATTCTTCTCCTAATGCACTGGTGTCATCCTAAAGTAAATATTTGGTTTTGGTGGTTTTCCTCAGGGCTTCTAGACCCTGCCAGCCGGACGGCATGGGGGAGTGCAGTTCCCTAGCTGCTGGTTATTCAGCTGTTTAGGAGATTGTACACTTACGTATGTGTAATCTAGCATCGTAAGAAAGCTTTCAAACCACGTAGCGTTAAAGAACATGAAAGCTATTTCCAGTAGATGAATGAATAAAATCATACGAAGTAAAAATGAAAGAATATTAAAATTTCAGCTCAGACGTACTCTGAGGCTGTGTTGGACTATTTGACTGAGGGGGTAAAGAAGCAGAAAACCAGCTTCCATCTCTGGTACATTAAGGGGAGAGAAAGTAGATTAAGTGTTCATTTCTCACTTGTACAACATATAATACTGTTTTTTTACTTGAAAAGGCTTTTAAATTGGCTTCTTCCAGGGAACAAGCAACGCATATACAGTAGCCTGTGTTTTATAAGTAGTCTGATATACTTCAGCGCAGATTGCATGGATGGTTTCAGAAAGATTTAAACAACCTTGAAAAAAGCTCATATCGTTTGTTTTTCTTTTCCCACCCACAGTACTAGTGGCAGACTTTAGTGTTCCCAGGGAGCAGAGAACGTACAAAAAGTATTTGGCATTACTCTGTGTGTGACACAATGTACTTCGTCAAGTGTGCTCAGCGCCATCACACGCGGTGAAAGATGTGCTCAGGGGAGATGATTCACCTTCATCCGGCATTATCGTGTCACCATTGATCAGCACCAGCCACAACACTAGTTCAGCTTTCAGGCTCTTCCTTTCAGGGTTGAAGGCTGAGTAATAGATACACATAAAATATAAATACATTGGGGTTTTTTCAACGTGTTAAAATTCCAGAAACTGCTCTTTAAATAAAAGCTCTGTTAATACAACATGACTGAGACTTTACAAGTGTGCACACATGCACAGGTGTCAAGAAATCTAGCTCCATTTCCTACAGCGACTAAATGGCATAACCTGGCTCTCTTGGGGTATCTTCTGTTAGTGTGTATGTTAATTGCTCTTCTGCCCATGGACTAAACATGGCCGTGCCTCCCTTCTCTGCAGGGGAAAGACAATGCATGACGTTTCCTTTGGATTAAATTGGGCGCTGGGCATAGGCTGGGGGTGGGGGGAGCACGCTTCCTTTGTCAGCAGGGTTGGAAGTTTTTGTTCCACATCTAACCCATTTCGGGAGAACTATTAAAAACCAGCAGTTCCTCCCTGGAGGTTTGCTAGGCTTCACGTAGCTTTCTGTCTGGTTTGCTTAAGGACTCCTGCAATGGGTCCTCATCACAGAGATAGTCCTGAGCCGATTGGCAGAAACTCTGCTTTCTTTTGGGTTTTATTTGCTGAGGCAAGTCTGTAATACACAGGATGAAGTTTATTATTTTTTGCATGTGCCTAGATGACTTAGCCCGATAAGGAGCTGTGGATAACCCCTTAAGAACGATCCAACCATGTCAAGCGAGTCATTGTACCACCAGTGCAGCATTTTCAGGGGGATCGGGGAGAAGCACATGTGTTTCCACCCTGTTTTTTGTCTGCTTGAAAAGCTGCAGGAGCACCAGGACCCGTGCCCTCTCGGAGGCCATTCCTGCAGTGCTGCAGCGTTGCAACTCCCAACCCAGGTGCTGCTGGAGAGCCACGCTGCCCGCGGTTGTCACAGCCAGCGTGCTCACCAGCGGCAGCCCCGCGCAGGTGAGGGAGATTCCTTTTCCCTTGAGCGATACGGAAGTCCCAGAACCCATAACTCCCGGTGTGGTTTGAAAAGAAGATCCGCTTTCCTGGTCGGCAGCAGGTTGTGTCCCTCAGCTTCCATGAGTTCCTGAGGGACGGACGCCTTGGAGGGCAACGACTGGGATGTTCATGGGTCCCAGCAGGAATTCTGTGGAGTGACGGCACCTTCCTGAATACCACCAAGACTCTGGGAAGCTTCTGGGAAGGGCCACGTGCATGCTGGTGTCTTGCTTACCTTAGAGGAGCAGCCAGGCTATGGGCATGAGGGTTAATGGCGGTGGTGCGCTTGGGAAGCTACATGGTCCCTGCAGCACTGCTCGCCTTTTGACAATGTCCTGGGATCTATGAAAAAGCAGCCCGTTTCTCCCGTGTCTCTGAGGGCTTGGCTGAGTTTCTAGGTTGCTTCCCCTGCCTGCCAGCCTCCGAGCCTCCCCAGAGGAGTGCAGGAAACAAGTAGCAGAAGCGCAGCTGTACGTGTTACTGGCATTGTGCTGCAGGGCCACCTCTGTGGCGCGGTAGGTCTTGAGTGCAGAGCCAGTTTGCCACTCTTACTTCTCTTCTTTCTTTCCTTGGCGACACGCACCCTTCACACTTTTGTATTTTAAACAGGTAAGGGTATATAACCTGTGGGTTCAACAGACCTAACCCTGTCGCTTTGCTTTCCAGCACATGGCGGTGCAGAAGATGGAGCCCAGAGGAGGGCAGAGCGTGGAGGAGCCTGGTGGTGGGGAGCCCAGCTGAGGGGCCCCCTCGGGTGCCGTGCAGCAGCTGGTGTTGTGAATCAGGCCGTCACCAGTCGGAGAACGGCTACTTCACAACACCAGGGTTGCACCGCACCACGGTTCGACCGCCGGCCGGAGCAGAGCGGAGCTTCCCGCGGGCGGGCAGGGGATGTGGAGCACATCCCGGCTGCCTCCGCCCGAGCCCAGACCTGCAAAGGTAATCAGGTGCTCAACTCCTATTTAGGTACCGGCCTCCCACTGAAGTCTGAAATAGAAGTTAGGCCCCTAAATATCTCTGTGGGTCTGGCCCCGAGACCCTGCCTTGCTGTGCAGTGCAGAGCAGTGCTTCAGCAGGCACAGGGCAGTGCTGACAGCAGCACGGTCACTGCCTGTTTGCATGCCCTGTGAATGTTAAGGAACAGGTAACTTTTATTAAGCTGTGGCAAACAGGAAAAAAAAACAAAAAAACTTCTGCATGCTCCCTGACAGTCATGTCTGTGGTCCTTGCCTGTGACTAGTCCTGATCCCTTCCCTGTCTAAACACCTGATCACACATTCTCTGTAAAAGATGCTACATGTACCAGGAAAGAAGCCAGACCCCTTGGAAATGATACTAAAACAGCCCTAGAAGTGTTGTGATGAATAAAGAAGCACCAAAAATAAACAGTGGGGTTATCCAGAGGTGGTGCCAACAGCTGCCATCCTTACAATAGAGAAAACATTTGATTTTGCATTGCCTAAGCAACCCCTCATAAATTATTAGGTGTAGAAGGATGGCGAAGCACACTCAAATCGACCCTGTCCGCAGTGGCTCTAACACGGGCCATGCATTTCAGGTCTGAAATGCAGGCTCTTCCCTGCCTCCTCCCTCGTACTGCAGTGCCAGCGTGATGTTAGTTTGAGGGGAGTGGGTTACAGCAGAGTGCCCTCCACCCAAAACTGGGTCATGTTCATGAAGGTCAGCACAAAGCTGATGGCCATTTTACAATCCCTTAAGTCAAGCTGAAATGCTGATCAGTTTTGATCTCTGAAAGCAGCCATCTGCTCTCGGACTCAGGATGGGCTTTTCTCTGGTGGGTTTTCCCTTCCTTTCCCGCCCTCCAGGATAGACTGTCTATATGCTCTTAGGTGTTGGCTGGCTGTTCTCTTGTATGACATAAAACACTGAGTATGTCTAAAGCAAAGAGTGGAGAAATGCAGAGGGCAAACAATCAAGGTAACGTGGAACTGATGAAGGATTTTTTTGAAAGTTTTCTTTGTTATCTTAACTCATTTGAAGCCAGCAGTAATAATTACTTAAATCCCATCCTGGATGTATGATTGCTAGCAGGGAGATAGACATAGGGGAGAGTCAGGATATACGCAAGATCCGAAATAGCATGAGACAGCCTGGAAATACAAATGAAAGGAGACAAAGGTGGTTACATTAGACCCATCCTAATCTTTCCGTTCAGGTGGGCTTCCTACAGGAGTAACCCTGAATTCCTTTCATAGCAAAAAGCCTATAACCAACACCATGAACAATGAAAGTGATGTATGGGACGCTCACTCGTAGGTTAGGAGAGAGCAACCTGTTGCTGCGGGCTAGCATTGGCTTTTTTTCATTGATGGGGTGAAAAGCAAGACCATGTTTCTAGTTCAGGCACTATGGCAAGGAGGAGTATGAATTTGTCAACCCAACATGCAAGAAGTCTGTTTTATTAAACTTATCCTCTGCTGACACAAACTGTGTGCTCTGTGTGGTAGTCTCATCATTCATTATAACCTTGTCTTAAAGCTTGATACCTTTCACTCCAGGGTTGTTTCATGGAGTAAAATAACACAATTCTTTAGATACAGGAGCCAACAATGAAATAGCCCCAATAACCTTCGTGCACACACACCGACTTGCATGAGCAGCTATTCATTTATAGAACTAAACACCATTCCATCTTCTATTGTGAGCCATAAACCTGTTTGACCTATGCAGTTTCTGTCTGTAAATACGCATAACATTTGAAATAGGTTAATCATAGAATCGTTTAGGTGGGAAAAGACCTTTAAGATCATCGAGTCTGACCATTAATGCTTAATATTTGCTGCTGGGTGACCCAATAGACTATCTCCATACTTCTCCAAGTATGATATGTGGAGACAGGTCATTTTCAGTCCCATTGTTAAAGAATTTTTCAGGATCACACTTGAGAGGTACCTTTGGGGCGTTTATTGTACTCCGTGTTTCTAACTTGAATCCATCACAGTTCATGCTCTTCTAAAGTGATTTCCTAGCAAATTAATGCATGCCATAATGTAGCACTGCTGCTGAAAATGAAGTACTCCTGCTGGTCATTAAGGAGCCTGATCATGTCATCTCATGAGGTGGATCACAGGCTGAATAGGCAACTGTCAGCTTCAGGTGATGGAACAATTTCTGTTTGCTCCCTTCAGTAGTTAGAAATAATTGATGTTAGCATGTGCTGCAGTGAAAGGTGAATGCAAAAAATAAATAGTGGGGTTTATGGGTTTTAGATTTGTGTGAGTGTTATTCTTAAATAAGCGCCTACAGTTCGTGTTCATGCCAACCCCAGTTCTGGCTGCTGAGTTGGAAAAACAGGGGCTCACCAGGTTTCTGGGTAGCCCCCAGTCTGTGGGTATGCCTGGAGAGCTTTCTGGTGCTTTCCAGATCTGTGCTATTATAAAAAATGGTAGTTTATCCCAAAAAATACCCCCTATGTGAATTATTGAAAGGCCTAATAATCTTTATAAAACACTGTGCGGGGGGAGGGGGGGAAGAGCAAAGTCTATCAAAGCTGAAATGCTGGGCTGTATTCTTGTGAAATTTTTTTTATTTTTAAGGCATTGTTATTCCAAAAGTGCTTTTTGTATTTAAGCAAATAATATTTCATTTCACTCTTGAACTCTTCAAGGTCTAAATCTGATGGGTTTATTTTCTCGGGACACGCACTTAGTACTATGGCTGTTCTTCAGTTATTTTGAATGGCTGTCTTTGTTTCCTTCCTGGGATCACCAGCAGTGCACGTAGCACTTCAGAGAGTAGCATCCTTGTAAATTTTGTTCTCTTTTCCCCTGCATGCAAAAACCAAGCTGACAGGCACAGTAGGGCTCAGCATCTCTCACTTTCTCTGTTCACATGCACGCTGCTTTGTTACCGAGGATGTTCCTCATGAAAAGTGCCATTAACGGGTTTCCTTTTTGTCTGTTTAATTGGGCTGCTTCTTTGGCAAACAACTAACATGGAATTAAAATGATATTTCAGGCAGCATTGCAAAGCGAACAGTAGGTGGGACTGAATTTTGGTACCCACAAACCTGAGTCAGATTTTATTTCAGTGCTATAAAAGCATCTCAATAGGAGGGAGAAAACACAGAAACAAGTCTCCAGGTATCTTAACACAGCAAGCAAGAGGTGACACTAAGGAGGAAGAGACGAGGCTAGTTCACAGCTACCATTTTAAAAAACGAAGTAGGATTTTGATAGGAAGGCTCATCAGATTAAATAACCTACCCAAACTCCCATCTGTTTATTCTGTGTTCATTTCTGTGGGCCTTGTGCTTTACCCAGCACATGGCGAAAAGATGGCCAGTGGCAAAGAAAGCAGGAAAACAGAAAAAAAAGGCAAAATGAACAAACAAAAAGGAGTTGGGAGGGAAGGGGATGGTGTCCCTGCAGCAGACATTGAGGCTGGGCTGCCTCACCACAGCCGCCCACCCCAGCAGCAGCAGCAGCAAGGCAGGCAATGGCAAAACTGCAACCTGGAAAGCAAGCGCCGCTCAGCTGACAGCACCGGCACCGAGTGGACGTTATCTTGCTGTGTGTGAAACAGCTGTGAAATGTAGGTCTTGAGCAGCAGAGACATCGTGCTATTTCAGCACTTGATTTCCATAGCCCTGAATGCATTGCTGCAAGGTGATTGCTCTGCAGTGCAGTATGCCTTGTGATGCCCAGCTTTGTCGCCCTGTAGTAAGTCATTGACAGTGATTTTTACAGTTCACAAATGCAAGTGTATATCTATTTGATACACATTTTTAGAACAATCAGAGTCCTCACGGAATATAGTCAGGCCCCAAATATGCACATAAAAGGGGCCAAAACATCCCCATTGTGCAGTGAGCTGGCTCCACAAAGAGCATACAAATCACAAAGTAAGGCTAAATGACTGTTTCGCTCAAAGGTTGATGTAAACAACAGAAGAGGGTAAGCAGTCCCTGAAGATCACATAAACTATAGAGAAGTTTTATAACCCATCCTCTAAGGAGATTCTCCCTGCTTAAAAGCCAAAGCAATGGAGACTTTGCTGTGTCATACTCCTTGTCTTTATGTATATGGGAAGTTCCGAAAATTATGATGGTGCTTTGACAAAGTTGCCTCTGTTCTTTAACAAGAGTAATTATGTGTGCCACAATAAATGTGTTTTTACATTGCATTTGATTAGACCTAGTCCTCCAACCATGCATTAGCAGGAAGGAGCTGCCCACACATGCAAGCTTAATGCACGCAGCTCTCGCCACCACAGGGACCATTTTGAAAAAGATGTGTGAAACAGCCCAGCCAGCCACTCTCCGATGCCTGCTTCATGCCAACAAAACTCCTCTGCTCCCAGGGGAACACGGGTACTGTGCTGGGTGCCAGGAGGGAGGCTGGGACCGGGCACCCACCCCAGTGCCACTGCAGCTTTGTTTCCCCCGCTGCTCTGTTGGCAGAGTCTAGGGCAGGGGCTTAGGATGAGCTGGTTCATTCCTGGGCTGGGACAGCACAAAAAAGCAGAACTGAGAAGAGACCTGAAGTGTGTATTAGTATTTTGAGTGTATGGCATCGCCATGATTCAGCTAAAGATTTTGGTGATTTGGGAAGAAAAGCCCAATTCTAGAGGAGAACTCTTTGGCATATGTCAAAACTCAACATCCAAAGACACTGTCCCCTGTATGTCTCTGAGTGAAGCGGTTATTAAGATGACTAGACCTGTATTTTAATTCCTTCCTTTGCATAAGGGTCTTATGCCCTGAATGCTTTCCACCCTGGTCTCCCTGCAATTTGGGATGTGTAGCCGTGGCAGCACATGCGTTCCTGGGCTCTCTAGAAGAGCCGGCAGCTCCTCTGTGTGAATAGCAGCCGTGGACTAAAGTGGCTGCTAACACTGTAAATCGCATTTCATTTCCAAATCTCTGGCTGAATTTCATCACCACAGAGACAGCAGATATGTGGAGGTCTGAGGAGGCAGCACTTTGTGCCGGTTTTACCTCGCCCTGCTGAGACACATGTCCGCAGGAGGGGGATAGTGATGGGCACCCACCCAGCTGCTCCCCTCCCCAAAGCCTCCCCTGATGGCTGGAACGGGAGTGGGTGCCCACCACCCTCAATGGATAAAGAGCAGGACAGTCTTCTGGAAAAGGCACCACTTTCCCTGTACGCCCGACAGCCCTATTCCTTGCCAAATGGCAAAAGGTTTTAGCGCTGACAGCCTACAGGGGTTTTACATGACTATTTTTTATGATGTAAAAATACTGGTTTCCATAGTAACAGCCACGTGGGCCGGCATTTACCCCAACTCTGGAGATATGTTGCAAAAGACTCTTGGAGAAAAAAAATCCCCACGTGCCCCAGGAACCGCTGCACATCCGCAGGGTGTTTCCAGGGAAGGTACTCTTGCACCCTCCCTTCACTAGATTTCAACATAACTAGTTGATTATTTTATTGTTCCAAATAAACTTCTGTTGTTGTTCTGCCATCGGGACCTCCAGAGAGACCTGTCACACAATGGCAGCATCTCCCATGTCAGCTGCAGTGTGTGATAACTCTCTGGTGAGAAGCAGCAGCTCTTTTCCTCCAGGAATGGGTTTTGATCTCTTCCCACTTGCAGCTAGTCTAAACCCAGAAGTATTGAGTCGCATTCTGGCAGCTGCATTGCTGAAAAAGCCCTTCTAGTTTTATTACTTGAATTAAAAGTATACTGTCTCCAAGCCTCGAATTAAAAATGGCAACGTCTTTGCTGCTTAATGACAAGGGAAGGGAAGGGGAGCTGGTGACTGCTCCGAACAGCAGGTGCCCAGGGGAACAGCATCAGTCATCCTGTCATGGGAGAGAAGTGTCTGCTGTCAGGGAAAAGTAACCTAGAGATACACCCCCCTACACCCCCCGCACCTCAGCAATGTGGCGAGGGTGTGCAGGCAGCGGAGGGCGCTCGCCCTGGTCCCCAAGGCGAGAATAACCCCAGGGCCAGGTCAGTCACATCAGTGGTGGGCAGCTTTGGGTGGAGTTGGCTTGTTCTGACCATGTGAAAGACAGCCCACCTAGGTGGGGTTGGGTTTTCTGCCTTTATAAACAAAGCAGTTCTATTTGTGCTAATAATAATGAAAAGGAAGATGTTCACCAAAAAGTCTCCCCAGCCCTGCTAGGATGAGCGAGCAGATTTCCCATAGCTAAATACCGTAAACGCCAATGCCTCCAGCACAGTGCAGCCAAGCCCCCAGCCCAGCCCCTGTCCTTGGCTGCCCATGTCCCAGGCCTGCCACAAATTCTGGCACCTTCAGTCACAGGAACTTACTTGCTCCCTCAAAGCCAAGACCCAGAAAAATACCAGATTGCAAAGTACAGACGTTCGTAGTGACTGAAACAGTGACCAAGGAAACCTTCACATGAGCTTTCTTTTTTAATAAAGCAAACTGCACTGCCTTGTCTTGTGAATTAATATCCCCGCAGTATGGCTTTGTGTATTTATTCCTTGCTGATGTTGCTTTTGATCACTACTAGATGAAAATGAAATCTTGGATGCTTCGGGGCTGCTGTTAGGACAGATTCAATGAGATGAAAACGCATTTCGGGAAATACCACTGAAGCCAGTTTTTGTTTTAATTTCCGGGGACACGCAGGGCTCCAGTTCCCCGGAGACAGGAGGAATTGCAGTCAGAGGAAGGCACACTGAAAACACACATCAAAAGTCTGTCCTTCCAACCCACCAAAGCAAATGTCATTCAGAGCCATTGCTGTTAACCTCCTCAATCACAGGACTCTTTTGAGGGCAATATTTGGGGAATCCAAATCCCTTTCTTCACAGGCTTTTTGAACATGAAGCGTCCCTGAGCACAGACAGTGGCCAGGGCTGTAGCCCCCTGGCATGCTCTCTGCATGGCACTCCCACAGCCTCTGGCCATCAGTCCATCAATCTGTCCCATCAGTCCTGTCCCCAGGTTACTCAAAACCCCACTTTGGTGACTGACTTTCTGCCCAGCTTGTGGCCTCACAGGCAGGTCCCCAGCTGAAGGCATCACCCTGTACTTGAGGAGCGTAGGGACTTTGCCCCCTGTTGAGGTCCTCTTCTGACTCTGTTATGGGATAACCTCTTTTCCGTTCTTGAGTTTATATCCCCACATCTCCGCCTGGGAGGTGGGGAGGTGGTATGAACATCAGATAGCATCCTCTTACTCAACACTTGTAATTACACAACTGGCCTAAGACAAATAGTGCCAGACCGGATGATTTTCACTGTGCAAATCACTGCTTTTCACAGTCCGCTTGGTTCAAACCCCAGACAATTTGGTTTAACCTACATCTGAAGAATCTAGTCTCTTCTAATTTAAGTACATGACTGGAGTCCACCAAATCTCATAGTTAGATCTGGTCAGGGAAAAAAAATTGAAAATTTGACTTTTCCCCATATGTTCATAGAAGGAAAAATCCGTATCTGGAAACAGTTTAATTGGAAAAGTTGGACGCTCTGTTATTGAACGTAACCCAGATTAACAGTGACAAACTCTGGGATTTTCTCAGAGGGGAAAAAAAAATTCAAAATGAAATTTTTCCTATAAAAATTAGCATGAAGTGGAGGAGAGCAAAACTCCTGCCCACACCGCCCCCGCCCCTGCACTGCTGTGGCAAGGGTCTGGGTGCCCTGAGCCTCCTCTGCGAGGATTCAGGGTGGGCAGGCATGGCTCTCTCCTCCTCCCACTCCTGCTGTGCCAAGGAGGCTTAAAAAGCCAAGAAACTTGGCCCCTTTCAGATTTTCTTTCAGCATTTCCCCAGCTTTCTCTGTATATGCATCACACATAACACAGTGGGGTTACGACACACAGCAGGGTTTTCTAAACACTCGTACAAGTAATAATAAAAAGTCCTGACCATCCCCATCTGTGTGTCTCACAGAAACAGATTTAAAGACCTCATGGTCTTTAAATGGTGTGCTAAGGCAGGGGCAGAGCCTACAAAGCAGCTGACGAAGTCCTGCTGCCCTGTTGCAAGGTGGGGAGGAGACCTCTGACGCTCTACAGCCCAAAACTGGCTCTCAGCCACCCACTTCACCACTTTAGCCGAGTTTAGACCTTGATGCCTGCACCTTTCCAAAGGCTTCCAGATTAGAGAAATGAACAAATGAAGTCTGCTGCCACATCAGCCAAAAAACTTCATAGCAAGGAAACGGACCTTGGACCTGACGTTCTTAGCGAGACCCGGTGAAACCCGCTGCCATGCATGAGGCTTGCTGGGGCCCTGTTTCTATACACAGACCAGCATCAGTCATCTGCAGTATGAACAGAGAAATGCAAATATACTGGTGAAGTGATTCAAGAATTAAGGAATAAAAAACTTGTACCTTCCTCCTGTCCAAAATATAGGCTGGGAGGGGAGGAGATAGTGGAGAAGAGTCCCAGTGCCTTTGCAAAGCAGAAGAAGTTACATCATGTTCATTTTAATTGCCCTGTGAGGGAGCTCAGCAGCCTGGGGGAGTCTCCTGCCATCCCACGGCAGAGTGTTGGCTCAGCATAGTAAAACACAGCAGAACAAATACCAACCCAGATGGGACTGAAACTCTCCGTCAAGTCTTTCCTCTTTCCCCATATAACTCAGGCTCTCTTACATGGCCACGACACAGTAATTTCACCTTCATTTAGAGCAGAAGACACTGAAATGGAAACTTGGGGGGGGACGGGGGGACCCCTTCCAGATTGAAATCAAAACAAATCAATTTTTTGCATATTAATAAGGCTCCTGATTGAAAGTATTCTAGCTGTTCACAGAGGAATATCAACAGTAGATGCTGCTAATTTAAGCCTGGCTAATTAAAAGCAAAAAGAAAAAAAATCACTCCCCTAGAAACAGCCACACGCAAGACGCACTCATCCACCACATTTCATCAAGCTCCACTTATTATATCCGGGTTTAGGGAAACAACCCCATGGCTTTTTTTCTCTCTTACTGGGTGGGGTTTTCCCACCGCACACTGCCTCCAGCACCCTGCCCCTCTGCAGAGCCGGCGGCAGTGACCGGCGGGACCTGCAGGGATGTCCGTGCCTGCGACCCGTTTGGGGCTTCGGCGAGGCATCACCCATGGTGCGGGGCATTAGAGGTGGCTGAGCTGGGACCGTCCCTGTGGCAGAGCCTGTAAAGACTCACAGCTGCCAGAGTGCCATGAGGAGCTTGTCACAGGTGTGCTCTGTCCTCTTGCTCAGCTCACTGGTAAAAACATTAAACTGTACCAGCCCCGGGACTGACCCCCTAACAACTAAACCACGTCTCACCAGTTTGGCTACGAGGATACTATGGGATATTGTGGCCTAAACCCCACTAAAGTAGGGACAAATGGCATCCCTGCCATCCCCCTGGCCACCAAGGCCCAAGGACTGCCGTATCCTTGACTGCAGAGTGCTGGTGGTGTCCAGCAGGATTTGGGAAGCTGGGTGGCACTGAGATGCCACTTCCCCCAAGCAGCAGTTTGGAAGCAGAGCTATTGTAGGAAAAGCTGCTGATGGGCTCTCAAAAAGCCACCGAGAGCTTTGCATTAACGGCTCGGAGGCGTACGGGTCGGGCAGCACAGATGCTTATGTTCACTGGTTCGAAAGGGATGAGGGGAAAAGACTGAGGGCACCTGCTGCTGTGCAGTGCCCATCCGCAGCTGCTCTGCAAGGCGGCGGCCAGGCAGACCCATTTTCTCAGTACCCTCTTCTCTCTGCGCGGGGCCTGAGCTCTGCAGCCTGAGCTGGGAGGAGAAATGTCTCCGCAAGCCTGCTGTCAATCAGGACATTCTCACTGAAATGGGAAATGGGGTTTTGTGCTTTTTTTAGATTTATTTTATGGTTATTTATTGTGCCTCTTTGAATTTGCATCCCAGGGGCTCGTGTATGACAGAATGTAATAGTATTAGTCATCATTTTACACATTAGGGAACAAAATATTTAGCACTCATAACAATTTCTAGCTTCAAAGTGCCACACAAACATTAAAAATACACTGTATTTTTCCCTGTTTTTTTCAGGGATAGCTTGTTCTTGCCTAAAGCTGTACAACTTCTCTTTGTATTATCCTTCATGAGAAATGGGGCTTTTCTGTCACCCCCTCTGTCACCCCAGAGGATGCCAGTTTTCTGCTCTGTCACTCTGAGCAGCTTTGAACAAAGGGGACTTCCCTGGCTTCCCCTTTATCCCCATCCATCCACAGTTCCCACCCACATACCATATTCCTGGCTGCTGAAGTCCAAGTCCAGCATTAGACAGCACCAACAGTGGTTAATCAGTCATTCCTTCAGCAGCTTGTCCCGTTGCCTGTAGGATAAAAACTACAAAATGTTAAATTTATTTCTTCTTTTCTGCTGATGCTTCACTCACGCTGTCAATAAGATCATTCTCTGTATGGGACTAGAGTCGTGTGCTGTAACCCACCTCATCACCGCATGGTTTGAGTCTTGACAACAACCCAGGTGGCTTGCCACAGTCACGTTTGAGCAGTGGTGGTCTGCGGAGTCCATGGAGGTAACGGTGGGGCTGCTCTGCAGTGGCCTGGGGATCAAAAAGACCTTGTCTGGTAAATCTGTACTCTGAGAGGAATGCTGAATGCATCTTACGGAAAAGTAGCATCTGTCATGTTTATGTAGGAATATCCAACTTGTGATTTATTCTCATAGCTTTCACTTGTGTATTTGTTAGACCAGAAGAAATACAATTTATGTAATCGGTGACATAATGTTTTACATGCTATGACACATTATGACTTCTTGGTTCCATACAGCAGCATATGAAGAGGGGTTAAAAGTTTAAAATCTGTTCTCTTAACGTCAGTGATTTTGCCACTGAACACATGAACATGAACACATGAAGTTCCTCCAAGTTTCCTGCAAAAGACAACTGAGATAAACTAACTTGTCTGGTATTCAGTACATGTCTGCCTATATTACATTTCCAAAGGGCTCTGCACCTCTGCTGGAAAATACTTGGGATCCCCAAATCAAAAAACACCTCAATATTATTTCTCAAGAAACATTTTTTGATCCTTTGTGTAACAGGTCTTAATCTTGCCTTCAATTTTACTATGTTTAGACAACTAAGAAAAGAGGATTAAAAATACTGTCTCAGTTGGAGACATCAGACAGGATTTGTATTCATTCCCCAACTGTGATTTGTAGTGTGATGAATTCTCAAGAAATGTCTTAGCTTGGCAAGTGTATTCCCGGAAAAGAATGATTCAGGCTGGAAGGGATCTCTCTTGGGTCATCTAGCCCATCGCCCAGTAGTCATGGCTATGCTGTGACATTGGTTGCATCGAAAGGTCTTCAGCGAAAGAGAAGAGAAGAAAAGCCCGTCATGGTATGTATGTCACACATGCTAGATTTGACAAACAGAAAATCCCAAATCTAAGAACAATGAAGCATATAAATATGCCAATTCAGAAGTCATAACAATCCACAGTTTCCACAAATTGCACACATTTTTCTTCCACCAGCCCCAGCCTTACATGCTCCACGCATTTTAATGCACACTTGCAATGCAAATGAGTTTCCAATAACTCCTGTTTGTCAGCTGAACAAAACCCAAAAGTCTCAACCAGAAAAAGTTTCTCCAGACTCAAGAGATGATCAGCTGTGCTTCCAGCCGCAGCCTCTGCAGACGAGTCAGTACCTGAGCTTTGGGGAAGAGAGGGCTGGGACGCTGGTCCTCCAGCACACTGCTTTGGGACAAGGGAAAAGCTCACAACTGGGAGTTTGTTCTCTGAAATTAAATTCCCTGCCTATGTGCAATTGCCAGCTAAAATGAATACTGTAGCCCACTTTAAAAGAGGAATAAAACTTCCTGCCTCTCAAACCACCACAGAAGCATCCGTAGTTTCTACAGTGCTCAACTGCAAGCCTGTAGACATCTCAGCCGAGCAGGAACTGGGGACCAGGGCTCATGTAAATCCATGCAGCCCCAGGCCCTCACCTTGTTCCTTAGTGTAGGCAGCCAGCAGCCAGTTCCTTCCCACGTATTTCAGCTGGTTGCTTCTGCCACTCCCTTAATCTTATTTCACAATGTGTGGGGAAAAAAAAGTCAGGGCTTATATTTCACTGAGTGTTTCACACAATCACTCATTTGCAACAGGTGTAAGCACGGATGGATTTAGCACAACTTCTTAACCACATGTGAAAAACTCTCTAGCCTGATCACGGAGGCACCAAGTTTCATGCAGCCTTGTGCACATCCCTCCTCTTTTCCTGATTGTCTGCAGGGACAGAGCTCTGCAGTGTGTCATCATAACTCTCCTGCATCTCCAGGGCTCAGCTACTGACCAGCTGCCTGTCACTTGCCTCAGTAAGGCCAGTACCCACTCTCAAACTCTTTTCTCCTGTCAGATTTAAGCAGTGTGTTGTCAAATTAATATGTGTATTTGATCACCTGCAAGGGGAGAATAAGGGTATAGGAAGGAAAGGACACCTCTAAGTTAGTTTTCATAGACTAGCATGAAGTGCATGTCGGTGCGCACTGGTGTAACACACAGCAGGACCAGTGCATGGTGCAAACCAGCTGTATTCTGGGTCTTGATGGGGCTTTGCTTCCGAACCTGCAAAGCTGGAAGCTCTGTTCTGCAGGATGATTGACCCTACCATCACAGGAGATAAAAATGGTTTGGTGCAAATTATGCCCTGTGTTCTCCCTGTTTAAACTGTTCTTTAGCACATCTACTACAGAGCTGCCTCCAGCCTAACTAGCCAGTGGTCTTTGTTCCCAGGCTGGAGGAGATGTGGCAAAGTCAAGTCTGTGTGCCAGCATCATTTCCAAACTCCTCCCAAGCTTTGCTCTTTTCTCCAGTCACCCAGGAAGCTCCCAGGAGGCAACGCGATCACCTCAGCTCCAGTTCACAACTTCTTCAGCAAAAGGCAAAGAATGGTGCAGGGCGTAGCCACGTGCCATCGGTGTAAGTGTATGGAGGATTTCTGTGGAGAGGGCCACTGGAGCTTTGATGTGTGGGATAGGGTCCATTCATATGTGAGCCATGAAAAGATCAGATATCTGAACAGTCCTCATCTTTGGCTACATCTTCCAAGCCCATGTGGTACGAACTTGACCCGCGGAACCACAGGCCCATTGCAAGGTCACAGTTTTGAACAGTCTTACCAGCTGGGCTTGCACAGTCCTCCCCCAAACCAGTCACGGAGTCCCTAAGATTTTGCAGGGCTCAGTGTAGCTTGCTGATATTTAGCTGGAGATCTTTAATGTATTTATTTATTTGCAACAGGTCAGAACTGAAATAGGGCAGATGATAGATACTAAAACACAAATCTGAGACTTCTCCACTTTGGGGACAGACATTTTCTAAAGGCTTATCTGGATGCCTGCACCCACTCAGTACCCAGCACTCTCCATACTAACATTTGTAAATGATGCTTCGAAACCTTCCAGGTTTTTTAGGGCAGAGAGATTTCTCTGAAAGGAAAATCATCTATGATACAATGCTCTATCTCTTCCCTCAGCAGTTCTCTGCAGAATCTGGATGTTGCATTGACAGACAGCTGGTGAACTGCAGGCAGAAGTAACAGCCAGCTTTTAAGTAGCCTTAGGTTGCTGATTCTCATATGCAAAAAGTGGGTGCATGGAGGCATGTGAGGTTAAATCGGGATCCTAAACTTGCCCAGGCTCACAGCAGAAGCAGATAATTCAAGGGTTATTGTCAAGAGGCTTTGCTCCAGGCACACACTTACAGAGCAACTGGGAGAGGGCGAATCTCCCTGGTGCTGCCTCCTCTGCCTAACTGCAACAGGGCTGTCCAGGTTTACACTGCACTTCTTAAAAAGATGGTAGAAACTGCTCAATTTCTGTTCCTCCGCCCAACCCACAAACCTAAAATAGACTGTGGATAAAGCCATGGCCTCGTGACCCCCTCTTGTGCAGACTGAATTAAGCTATTGCTGAAGGTGCCCTATTGGCAAAGCTAAATGGCTCTGCCTACCGTGTTTGGACAATGCAATGAACTGATAAAAGGCAGTGAACAGCTTTAGAACTATTAGAAGATGTCACCTTCTTCTCCACCTGAAGAAGGAGGCATTCAGCCGGAGGCTGTTCATTCCCTGTGACCCAAAAACCAGATGCAGGGCCGCTAACTGAGCAAACCAAGCAGAAGTAGGCAGCAAAGAGAATTTGGAGTGACTGAAGATCAGAATCGGGAGAGAGGTCATAAAATAAATAATGAGATAAAGAGCCAGACATGAGGCAGAGACATCACGCAGAGCATCAAAATGAGTAATTGCCAGTGGGCAGAGCATCCATCACAGAGACATAGTACCTCGGAGGAATCTCACAGGTGATGTGGGGAAGCAGAAAAAAGCCCTGCACTGCTACAGGACCCACTCCAGGCAGGGGGCTGTCACTCCTCCAGCAGAAAATAGGAGTATAGGTGAGCAAGAACCTTTTTCTGGGAGTCAGTTAATTTAATGCTGCTCACAGCATAACTGCAGCGAGAATGCAGAATTTCAAGTGTCAAGGAAGTAAATTTGTATTAAAGTAACACAATTATACACAGCCTGCACTCACTCCCACGGGAGGCTGTGGCAGGTTTGTGATGGACTTCACTGGAAGCAGAATTAGGATGATAATCGATACAAGCACAGCCATCATTTTGCATTTTCTTGTAGCTGCCAAAGCCTACGATAGCAAAAAGCAAAGGGCTTTTTAGATTACAGAGCAAAGGCCTGCAGAAATTTCAGCTACTCTCTGAATAATGGCATGTGATCAAGTCCTTTTGTGAACAAAAAAAAGAGAATTTCCCACTACGTGCATGTAATTCCAATGCTGTGATAAGTTATTTGTTTCAGTACTAGTCAGACCACTGCACAGTGTTCAATGCTACAGAAGGTTTCGGTCAATCAATGCATTTTTCATCTCTCGTATAAATACTGGTTTGTGCCTTAACTGTGTTAGTGGCAAAAGGATCTCTGGTCTAACAAAAGCAAACCTAATTTTAGTGCTGTGAATAACCCACTGTGCTCAGAAATTAACCACTTCCTTCAATTACAAACACAATCAAGTAGC
>JAVJGI010000050.1:100881051-100904382 GCA_035590275.1 Ibycter americanus
GAGCTGAAAAAGTCAGTCAAACTGACTGACAAAAACAAGTTTGATTGCTTTTTTTTTTTGGGGGGGGGGGGGGGGGAGGTAATAATGGAAAGAGCAGCAGTTTGCCCATCCAAATGGTGGGAGGCCAGAGGGGATTAATGGGAAGCAACCAGTACTGCAGGTGGGTACCGGAGGTTCCTCCCTTGGTACATCTGAAGTTAGTTGGGAAGAGAAAGGCTTGCTGAGCACCGCTACCACAGAAAAGCTGAGGGCTGTGAGACTGAAGGTGTGGTTACACTGAGGAGAGGCCAGTGCAAAATATGATCGTCCCTTCCGAGATAACTGCAGCTTATTCCACACTTCTGCTCTGGAGATTATGAGGAAAATCCTCATTTGTCTGCTGTGCCCGGCTAACATAAAGGAATAACAAGTTCTCTAAACAGAATTTATTTTCCAAGAAGACACCTTGACCTGCTTCAGGATGAGCCCTGAAAATTCCCATGGACTGCATGCAGGGTGGACTCACTCGCTGTCTTCTCCAAGGGCCCACCTGCCTCAGAGCAACCTGATAGCCCAAAAGAAACAGATGGGAGAAAGGGAAGTGCTAAGCACCTGCTATTCTTCCTGGGACACTAACCTTCTATTGATGACACCTCTAGATTTCAGAGGGTACCTATGGAAGCATAGTGTGAACGACTTGCAAGGAGCCAGAAGCTCTCCTTTGCATCCCAAAGCAGAAATTCATAGTTCGCTTTGCTCTTGTTTGGGGCCGGTGATGTCAGTCACCAGAAAACCTCAGTGGTTATCACAGAAACAGACCAGACAAATGAAAGACAAGAAAAAGAGGCAGTGGTTCCGCAGATCAGCCAGACCAAAATGATGCAACTGTCACACAAGTCGCTGCTTAGGGAGCTAGAGCCAAGCTTCTCCACGTTGACCCTCAGGATGTGCACTGCCAGCCCAACACCACCTCCTGGAATTCCCTTCCGAGCAGGCTTGGGTAATGCTGCAGTTTTGGGGGGAGGCGAAATACACAGGGCACACTTTGGCTTTCAGATGATCCAAGAGAAGCTCAAAGACCTGAAGGAGCTTGGAATGGAGAGGAAGCTCTATCCACCTACAGGACATGCGGAGGCCTGGTTCCAGGCAGGGTTAAAATCCATTTTGCACAGTGCTGGAATTAGAAAAATGTATATGCACATGCACAAAGTGTCTCTTGTAGAGACTGGCCAAGAGCATGTGGAGACAGGGAGATGACAGGGGACAGATGATAGGACAGTGGCAGAGAAAAACCTCACCTTAAGCTGACATGTGGAAACTGTTCAAAAAGAAGAGAAAGAAGGTAATGATGATGACATGAGGCCTTAGGCCAGGGAACGAGCAGATTTTTTACCTCTGCTGTATGTTGAAGCTCATGGGAGCTGCCAACCTGCTCCCTGCTGCCCGTTGGGTGCACACGGGTGAGAAATCGGGGAATACACCTGCATGGTGGCCGTTCATGGCAAGAGGAAGTGGGAGACAGAACAAGGGGATCCAGCTCCCTGGATTCTGAACAGTCCCAAGGCAATTGCCCTGCCCTCTAACAGCAAAATCCTTTCACCAAGGGCTGGCAGGATTTCTGTGGGTTTTACAATCTTTGGGTTCCCTTTATAGGCTTGGGGAGATCTTTCCTAAATTAACCTCTTCACAGCTGTTGTGGTTTAACCCCAGCCAGCAACTCAGCCCCACGCAGCCGCTCGCTCACTCCCCCGCGTCGGGATGGGGAAGAGAATCAGAAAAGTGAAAGTGAGAAAACTCGTGCGTTGAGATAAAGACAGTTTAATAGGTAAAGCAAAAGCGCACAAGTAAAGCAAAACACAGAATTCATTCACCACTTCCCATCGGCAGGCAGGTGTTCAGTCATCGCCAGGAAGGCAGGGCTCCATCAAGTGTAATGGTTACTTGGGAAGACAAATGCCATCACTCCAAACATCCTCCCGCTTCCTTCTTCTTCCCTCAGCTTTGTACATTGAGCATGACATTCTATGGTATGGAAAACCCCTTTGGCTTGTTCAGGTCGTCTGTCCTGGCTGTGTCCCCTCCCAATTTCTTGTGCCCCTCCACCCTTCTCACTGGCAGGGCCTGAGAAACTGAAAAGTCCTTGACTTAGTATAAACACTACTTAGCAACAACTAAAAACATCAGAGTGTTATCAACATTATTCTCACACCAAATCCAATATACAGCACTGCACCAGCTATTAAGAAGAAAATTAACTCGATCCCAGCTGAAACCAGGACAACTGCAGAGTCTCCTTCTCTGCTGGCTGTAGAGCAAACCATGTCTCTTTCCCCTGCAGCCCAAGTTAGAGGGGGTCGCTGCCCCCTCAGTGCCAGAGGGCAGAAGGGACACATCCTCGCTCGCTGTTGCACCTTCTTGAATTTCTCCTCAGGAAGATGGAGGTGAGCAGCAAGAGTTGTTTGTGCTCACTTCTTCTCTGACCCTGTGAGGGTGCAACAGAGATGCAGGGCTGAGACACTTGCAACTTCTCCTGGGCATTGCTCCTCTACACAGAAAATGCCAGAGGCTGGGAGGGTGCGCTTTTCTCCCCTTCCCGTCTGCTTTCACCTGCACGCAGTCAGAAGGAAGGATATAGCTGAAGAATGGTTTTACAGTTCTCTTAGTAGCAAGTCCTGCTACAACTCAACATGATCACTGGGATTAAAAGGGTTTCAATTTTCAGCACTTTCATCTGTGTACACTCTGTTTTGACGACACAATGTCCTATTGCAGCTATTTTGCAAATCTTTTAGCTGTCTGGGAGAGAGGTGTGATGGACAGATTTAGCTATTGCCTTGTGCCCTCAGACAGGGCACAAGGATAAGGAGGGTCATAGCTGATCTCAGCCTTCCTCCAGTTGCCCTGGGGTCAGCCAGATTTAATGTTTGCATTTTGTTTGATTCATTCACCACACTATCAGCGTAACCCAAGACAACATGGGTGACATTTGTTGTGAGCTGGCCCCTTTTTCATTAAGAATTGGCCTAAATCCACACACATTTAATGGTAATTGCTAGGCAGGCAGCACAGAGCAAATACCTTTTATTTCAAATCCAAGACAAGTCAGTGCTGGCTGATAGTTTGTTGGCGCTTTCCTACATTAATTAAGTACCTCTCATCTAATATTACACATGGTCTTTCTGAAAACCTCTAGTGAAAAGTCTATTTGTTAAAAGTGCCAGTTGAAGTCAAAACAACGTCCAATATTGCAAATTAGGATTCCAGATTCCAGGATGAGATCTATTAGTCTTTCCCTGTTTAACTAATTAAAAACATGGAGGGACAGAATTTGTTTTGTCATTCTGTCCGTAGGACTCCTTACAGCAGTTAAGAAAAGAAAACAAAATTCCCTTCATTTATCTTAAGATATTGGCTGGCTTACCCATCTGTGAGCAAAGAATGTTTTTGCTTAGCTTGCTTAACTAAATGAATCTTGGTTCACTTGCTTGCAGCTGAAGACAAATTAGGCTGATTATATACAAAAGGGCATACAGTACATCTAGGAATTAAACTGTGACTGGGTATTTAGGATGAATGAAATGAATAGGCAGCAAAAGCTTTGCATTGCTCTGAACAATCAGCAGTCCCCTTCTCTCACAATCTTTTTAAAGCACTTTCAAAATAATCCTCAGTGTTATTCTTGTGTGTAAGTTGGTGGTTTGCAAGTATGGATTTTTAAAGAAACAAAATCCCCATGCAAACTTTTTCCCCTTTCGTGTGGGAAGCTTTACCAAGCTCAGCAGCTCGCTGTGATGCTGCCTTTCGTACTCAGCTGAGAAATTCCTGCCACACCACACTGCTGGGCTGTTCCATATACAAATTGCAGAGGCATGCAATAGCATCACATCCTCCAGCACTTTTATTTCCCACATCTCTTTTACTCTATAGGATGCCGCAGAACATATAGTGTATGTGCTGCAAGTGCTTGACAGGTGGTATTTCACATTCACCGCTCTTTGTGGTATGGGGAGTAGGCTGAAATACTGAGTTCTTCACGTGTCGATGGTTTTCAGCAATTAGCATATTTCAGCCCAAATCACAAACATCCTCCCTTGAAAAGAATGATAATTGGTGACAAAATCCATGGCATGCAGTTTCATCAAATGCAAATTTGGGCTAATAAGACAGACACTAGGCTGCACTAGCAGAATAAAATGCACCATAATTTTGGTAAAAAATAATTTTTGCTAACGTTTTGGACATAATGATTTTTGAGAGGGCATTTTTAATTTTAGTGTTTATGTGATAAAAGTGGGGATTTGAAATACAGGGACAAAAAAGTCTCATAGGACTGTTCTTGTAGCATACCATTGACCATCCTCTGTACAACTGCATTTCAGTATGACCATGAAAGATCAATGCATCTCAGACAAACTGGAGCTGTAGGTGTCCAGATCCTCTTTGAAACACACATCCCCATTTGTGCTATTCCAGGTAATTGCTGAGATGCAGGAATTCCAGTTTTGTGCTCTCTTCCCTTGGTATGGACGCAAAAGAGAGGTGGAAGGCTGCCTTTCTGGTTGTTTGAGTCAACGCAGGCTTAGGTTGGTGCTAGCTCCTTCGCAGTGCTGGTTTTGCAGCTTCATAACCCAAGCACAGGGTCAAGAAGATGTTTGCTGCTGTGATCGATGTCAATAGGGGAAAGAAAAGCAATCCTTCTAGCAACAGAAAGCATACATTTCTTCAGTAGTGGGTGTTGTCCATATACTGCAATCAGATGAACACTGAAAGGCAAATATTTGTGCTCTCTTTTGAAAGCAACAGACAGCTTCTTTGGAAGGTGGTAGAGGCTTGAACTGGCCAGAATCCTTCCAGAGAAACACCTCTAAACAAAGAACTACACTAAGGTGTTTGAGCTTTTTGTCCCAAAGTCTTTTTACATTTTGATCATCTTAAGGAGAGATGGTCTTGAGGGGCACCTTGACTTGTATTTGCAACTACATGTAACTCATCCATTTGGTATTGCATGCAGATATACTGCTACCTTGCAGGTGCCCAGGGGTGACTGAAAGACAGAAATACTGAAGTTGTTTTACCCGCTGTGACACAGAGAGCCCAAGCCAAAGTGAACACTGAACCCAAGTCTTCAGGGTCTCAGCTCACAATTTCAGCTAAAGCCACTGTTTCTTCCCATCACTTGTTTCCAGAGTCTGATCATTCTTTCCATCTGCAGCTGCTTTCCTGAAGCTTGGTCATCCTCTCTCCCTGCTGACCCCTACCTGTACTCCTGCGACCACCCTCCCTCCCTAGTGAGCCATGACTCAAATCGCTATGGATGCAATACCTAGTGCCTACAACGTCTGGTGTGTTTTCTGCATGCCACTTTAGCAGCACGGATGGTCATGGTAGGCTGACTCTCTGTCTTCTCATTTCAGCTGCTCTAACACATATTCAGGCTATGGAGAAGCAACAGAGCACTTTCTAGACCACAGGCACAAGCTTTTTTCTCTTACTAAAAATACCCAAACTACTGCAGCAATTGAGACCCAGCCACTCTCTGTCGACTGAAATATGATTCTCATCTCAGTAAGAAATCTGAACAAAAGTTTTGTTTCAAAGACTTTGTGACTGCAAAAACATGGGAAGCAAATGTAACAAGTCAAATCCCCAGCCTGAGATAACATAGTCGATAGAAGGCGGAATATGGCTTTTGGTCTGAATTGGATGCTGTCTTATTAAATGCTGATAGGTGCTCATAAATATAAGTTAGCAGTTTCCTTTTATCTAATTTTTTTTTTCCTTTGATATGACAGGCTCTTGTTTTAGTATATAAACTTGCTTTTGATGTATTGATGCACCAAGAATTTATCAATCATGGGGAAAGCAAGACAAACGATCATAATATTGGGAGTTTTGTAACACAATTGTTGAGCTTTCATGATATAAGCATCATAGTAAAATGATTAACTACATACAGGAGTGCACATCCAGCTTGCTTTTGAAAAATCACATTCCGAGTACACACACATATATTCTTATAACAGCCATATAAATAGATACTCAGTCATATCCTAACTTACAAAACATACGTTAATGGCAATCAGAGAGATAAACCCTTGTCTAACACTGAACAGCTTTGTCTCTTCCCTCACTACAATTCTCTACCATGTTGAAAACAATTTTGCATCTACTGCTGAATCCAGGCTCTGAAATCTGAAGACTGTTCTATCACCATGCTGTACAATCACCGAATGCCAGATTAAAATATACACAGGCACCATACTATTCCATTATCAGGAGAGGACAAATATATCTCTTTTCAGATATTATTTATATGTCTTTAAGAAGCTGCATTTCTTTCCAAAAAAGGCTGTTTGAGAATTTCCATCTTTATAATATAGTAATGTTACAGATATGTAAAGGACAAAAACAAATGCAGCAACTTGTTTTATACATATTTTGTATACAATGACTAGCTCCTTGAAAATGAGGACTAAGTTACACCCGTCAGAGATGTGCACATTTTGTAAAATAGCAGTGCTTTTCTTGATGTCACGAAGGATGAAATTTAATTAAAATTTTACATTACTGCTGAAACACATTATATGTAACAAAAAAATATACTCTTAGTAATGTTAATAGCTAGCTTGCTTTAACGGCCATCAACAACTGATCCTCACAATGACTTCATGGGGCACAGAAAGCTGCAGTATCCCCAGAAGCCAAAATGCAGGGAAATTTTAAAAAGCAGTCACACAGCGAGAGATAAACCAGGATCAGAACAAAAGTAACCCCAGAAGCTCCTTTTTTTTTTTAGCCCTAGAGGCGTGCCAATCCTTCTCTTATCTGCAGCATCAATATTTCCTCGGGGAGCCACATCAGTGAGATCTCGGCAGCTCAGGGAGCAGGCACTCCTGGGGCTCAGCGTGTGTCAGGAAATTCCTCCTCTTTCCCACTAGCTGGGCTGCAGTTACTGCACTGGCAGTGCAGCTTGGGGAGCAGAGGGGGATGCACTGCAGGGTCTGGGGAGGCGGGGAGCACCTGGGAATAACCCAAGACACACTGGCCTTCTGCCTCACAAGTGTTTGCAGGAGTTTCTGCGGAAAAAATCCAATTTACAGACAAGCCAGAGAGCGTCCTTTTTCTATAGCATGCAAAATCAGGCTACATGGCATACATGTGAAATTAAACCTGCCTACATGTGATGGAACTGCAGCCTTGATTCAGCTGCATCGTTTTCCATTGCTGCTGTATAAAGAATAGCATTTAAAACCTGACATCAGCCCTTTTAGACATATAGGGCTTCCCCAGACAGATGACTAAACAAATGCCCAGGTAAGATGTATAATGAGTATCCTCGAGACTATCTTTGTCTAGAAAAGACCTCTGTGCACAGATATGAGCTGTGGCCAGAATTTTTAAGCTATTCACAAAAGGCTAGTTGTTAATAATCTAATATTTCTCATGTACAGTTTTCTTCTCCACCAAAAAAGCAGAGGGATTTATAAACTAAATATTAAAAAAAAAGATTGAAAACTGTGGAATTGGCACCACTAAGATGTGCAGACAAACAGCAGGGAAGGACATGTCGTTAACCTGAAAGGCTGGCTGCACCAGCTGCTTTCACCAGACTGACCAGCGTGTAACTGGGAGGCTTCTCTGGGGGACTACCTCATAGAAACACCAGCACGTTCGTCATGCAATGCACGGAAGAAGAACAAAGCCAGAGTTCAGCCTTAATTTGAATAAGATTTATCTCCATGATGTGCGTTCAGACATCAGGAGGCACCAAACCTCTCCTGAGCCTAGCATCTGTGTCCCTAACACTGAGCAGACACACTGCTGATGTGTGAGCCACGGCCGGCAGTTTGCACAAGCCCACCGCAAGGAACAGCAAACCATCCTGGAATGAGTCAGTACAAAACTTTTCCCAGGATAAAACTGGGTTTCCTCCATTTAGGTTTCCTACTTTTCCTCAGTACTTTTTGGTTTTATGTGCACTGATATTTCCCAGTTCTGAGTGAAACTAGACATAAATGCCAGCTCTCTTCCACAGAAGCAGGAAAGCACAGACCACGCAATGCTCCAGACCAAATTTGCAGGCTCACTCCTTTCCCAAAGCATCTAAATTATTTGGTTGCTAATGCCCATCTACCCAGAAAACCCTCCATCCAGCATTTCCTGGAAACGACCAAGCTATTTAGGATACCCAGCAACCTCTTTTCTGGGAGGTTCAAAAGCCAGGAAAATAAATGTGTCAGATGAGGATTTTAAAGGAATAATTAAGGTAGCAGGAAACACGAGCCAAAAATGGAGCCTGTACCTACTATCCTCTAATATTTTCCCTTTCATATTATGAACAGATCAAGTTCTTAAGCCTGCTGAATTTCAATGGCTATGAAAACCTGAGCTCAAACAGAAGCTGCTAATGAGAGGCATTTCCTAAAGCTGCTTTAGCAGGTGTTTCCTGCTGAAATAGGGAGGGTCACAAACGTAAATCTCATTTGGAAAGTTTCTAACCCTGGGGATAATATTCAGCGGTGCTGCCACTCTCACTGCCATCTGCACTAGAAAGTGGTTCAGACTGAACTAGATAGCAGTTGATCCCACTGAGTGAGTCCAATTGTTTGCATTCTTGCACAAATGTGTGAATGGCAGCCTTCCGGCGAAGCAAATGCTGGGTCTGCTCCCTTCAAAGGCTTTGCCAGTGATCCTTGCCCTGCTGGCTTCATCCTTAATTGGCCTACACGGTGGGGAGCAATTAAAAATAAATGGTAGCTTGCTGAGCTGCTGTAAGGGGAAGTTTTGCGACTCCAGGCATGAGTGCAGCTACCTTAGTCCATTGCATATGCCATGCACAGGGAACTGCAAGAGGGAAAGGGGAAAGACCTGGCTATCCATTGTAAGCACCGGGGGGGGAAAAATCACATTGTAGGCTGCAATGAATCATCATTAGCCTTGAGATTAAAGGTTTGAAGATGGTATGAAAAATCCCACTTCTGGACTACGGCATCTCCTGTTACGCATGTAGTCCAGAAATGGGATTTTTCATACCATCTTCACAAGATAGTGTGCTCCCCCTTCCATACAGTCTCAACAGAGAGGGAAGAATGGCTCTTATCCACATGGAAAATTGAGGTTTCTTCAAATGAAACATCCAATACCAGAAGCTGTAAAACTAGTCTTTAACGAAAGACTAATCTCAAAGAAAATCGGTGTCCCATAACGGTGTCATCAGGCTCTCTGAAACTTGAATCATAGGAGGGGGAATTTTGAACCAGCAATTAACTCACCATAATGATCTGTATCAAGCAATGGAGTTTCTCGCAAAATTTCCTACAACTTATTAATGAAAGCCCGCTATAAGGATGAACTGAAAATCCCGATCATTTATTAAAACCTGAATTAAAATACAGACTTTTGCTACACACCAACCCATATTTCTATGGCATTCAGAAGTGGATTAAAGCACAAAAAAAGGAGGACCTGAGAGTCACTTGATTTTCCTTTGTTCCCTGAGGGTATCTGACACTGAAGGTGGTCAGCTTCACTCAGGAACCAGCCAGGCAACACACATCAGCAACAGCCATTTTATAAACATCACGTGTATGTCATCTCCTAATGACAGGGTTGCACATCATTTTTTGCATATTGCTGTTTTACTACAGAGCATCACAATGCTTCCTGTGCCAGAGATGTGTGGTACCTCCAGGGCACTTTCTTCATTTCATGGTGGAATAAGAAGGGATGAAGTCTGTACTGGAAAATCTCCAGGACATCCTTTCCTTGTCTCTCTTTTTTGATACTAAATTGAGGCTAACAAAAGACTTTACTATGATGATATCCTAAACAACCTGTGATGCAGTTTTTAGAGCTTACCATCTTTGAAAAAAGCTACCACTCTTTTTAAGCAGATTCAGTGAGTATGGGATAGAGCTAGTACATTCTTGTTACGCTCATTTTTATGCCCAGTGTTTGGAATGCAAATCTAGACGTACCTCTAAAAATTACTTCTCCTGTAGCTGATGTGTGATGTTCCAGTGTCTGCAACATATGTTGGGAGTGGGCCAGAAAGGTATATTGGTTACGTACCAGCCCAGTTCAACTTCTGTGATTATAGACAGCTCCCCTCTCCCAGGAAATTACCTACAAGAAGCAGAAGAGAAAGATTTTTTGCAGTAGATTTCATCTTCAGAGGGGAATCAGGTTATACAAATTGGATCTCTGCATAGAAGTATCTTGTGTCTTGTGCTGCAGTGTAGCAAACTATCTGAATTGAATTGACAGCAATTGAATTACTCAACTGCTGAACTAGAACATTTACGTGCAAGCACGTACATTTGATACACTGTTTGTAGGCACCTCCACAATTCACCTTCTCCAACTGCAAGATTTCAACAGCAGTAAGATGCAGTGGGGGCTGTGGGGACACTTTTCATGTTCTCATCATAGAGAGCTGGAGAAGATAATGTTATTCACAATTCTTCAACAAAGAACTGTCACTCATCCAAGGCACTTTCCTTTTAGTCCATTAATTTGTGATACAGTTTCTAGAAAAGAAAAAGTTCGAAATGATGTAAATCTCTCTAAACCAGTTCTGAGCAGAGAAACACTGAGGGGCCAGTTGCTTAGTGATAATCACAAAGGCAAGGAAGAAAATACTGCAAGCTCTGCTATATCTGCGCAGTCAACGTGATGAAAAGGCCATGGCCTTGCAAGGGAAACAACATTAAGCTGCTTTGTTGTGTTGCTTGTGAAGATTTCTTACATGCTCATTCTACTTGATTACACTCAAGTTTGATAATCAGGTGTTTTAAATCCAGGGTTGAAAATTTCATACTAAATAATGCTAAGGGTTCCAATATATTGTTACTATGACTTTTGTAATAAGGTCTTTAAAAATCAGGTGGTATTTCAAAGCACAGAGTAATCCATAGCATTTTGCATATACTTTGTGCTCTTCCCACATACTTACAGCATTTAAGCATTATGAAATACGTTTAGGTGAGGCACAAAATATGTCAATGATACAAAGGCTGCCCTAAAAAGTTTGCTCAGATTATTAGACAAATTCTGTGGAAAGAATTTAGTATTAAAAAGCTACTATTGCTAGGGCTGGTCTTATCAGCCATGAGGTCACTTATGGGGTCCCTTCCTCCTTGCTCAGGTACTTTGATCCCCAATTAGTCACTCCATGGGTCACAGGCAGCTGGTCCTCCATAAGGCAGGAGGACATTAGCAAAATAATTTCTGACTGCTGCCAGTGTCTTCCTGTTCAGGAAACACAAGCCAGAGCTTAGTGAACACTCACATTTTTTAGTGTCAGTTCCTGGGTACCGTGCTTGAGATTACAACAGCAAAAATCTGATTTTATAAAACAAACATAAAAATTGCAGTTTTGCTTACCTAACTGCTAAGTGCTTTTCACAGTCACAAGTCACTCCAAAATAGTAGAGTATGAGGTGATCCAAAGACTCTTTTTTTCTTTTTTTACTGAACAGGTCAATAATTCTTTAATTAAGAATGAAAGAGGAGCACTGCCCTGGCCCATCTAAAAGGAATAATGAAATAAGGATGCACATTATTTCTAGCCCCAGAAGTATGCTGTATATTTATACAAATGATGCAAACCCTGAGGCAATACAATATGAAGCCAAAAGTACAAATGAACTAAAGATTAATGCAAACATAATGAAACACCACAAGGGGAAATTCAGATTGCACAGCACCTATGCATAGTTGCTAACAGACCGCTTCCACATTGCACGATGGCAGTTTCCAGTGTCCTCGGGATCCCTTTGCCTCTACAAACTTTGCATCTCAAGTTGCGTATCACAAAGTGCTGGACAAAAGCTGGTACCTAGGAGCAGTCCTAGGCACATCCCTCGCTCATGGCCACCAGCGCAGCACCATCTGCTGGGAACACACACAATCTGGACAAACCTTTCCAGCACCAGTGTTTGTCACCACCCATCTTCCTAAACACAAAACACACTGAAAATTTCCACCTCCCTGGTTCTTCGCTCTTCTTTTCAGCAAAGATGAAGCAATTAATCACTGCAAGTTAATCAGATTGTTACTTGAGCAATTGGCAGCCCGGAAGACTTGGCAAAAAGACAGTACAGCCTGCAGAAAGTTTGCATTTTAAGGTCCTATCCAAGAAGTCATTTCCATACAGGGGCCTCTAATCTCTGCAGGCTAACTTCACAGGCAGACATTTTCAAAGACTGGTACAGGCTAGTGATGCCAAAATGAAGCCAGCAACCTGAGGCAGGGCCCCTTACACTGAGCAATGTTTCTGGATGTTCATCCCTTCCCAGGAGACAGGTTTCAGACATTCAAAAGTGAGACAGAAAAGGCAAGGGTTAATTCACCAGAAGGTGCTGGTAGGTGAGAGATCTAAGCTAGTGAGCACAACACTGACTATGTTATTTTGCTAGCATTAAATCTGTGGAAGAATTAGTCACATTTTAACAGTCAAAACTAAGCTTCATTATGAAGAAGGACATCAGCATCTTTATTAGCTATGAAAAACACCATGTATCCTCCCCAGATTAACAGCAAGGTCCAGCTGAAAAATTTTAGCAGGCTTCTTTTTCTCTCTCAGAAATTTTTTTCTGCTCAGAAAAACATTCATCGGAGGAGCTTGAACATTTGTTGAAATCAGAAAGCTTGCACCCTGAAAGGGTACTCCAGGACAGAATTTCTGCAACCTCAGAAGCACTGGTCAGTGGTATGGGCAACACGCTGAGACAACCGTACTGCTGCTGCTTCTGCAGGAAATACCTCCATTTGTCCTTCCTCAGGGATCTCCTCACCCCATCCTGTTGTATTGCACAGGCCAGGCCAGAAAGGCATTACTGAAAAATGTGCAAATGTTTTGTTTGCAGAAGGAAATTCTCCATTCAGCAATACTCCTGAGGGTTTTGCGGTGGGGCTTTTTTAGCAAAACCTTAATTCTTGGATCTCCTTTAAAAGCAATACCAAGCCTCCAAGAGCTAAGAATCCTTAGTAAGATGTACGTAAAAGTGAGTTGAAATGATATTATTTTAAGGTATAAACTTCACATTGAGTAAAAGATATATGAAAGATACCCAGAAACCCCTGACGGAGTTGTAGGCATTATTTTGTGTTAGCTAACCAGTTGTGCATGCTGTAAAGCAGTTCAAGATGACAAAATATATCAGAGATTTAGAAACCAGCTGCACTTAGGAGAGCAAATTAATCGAGTTCATTAAAGAAACTCTTTTCTACTCTTATTTGTAATCCCAGTGGACTGAGTTAGCACAGGCAATCCACTTGTGTATTCAGACTTTCAGTGAGAACTAACTTTTTATTCACCAATCAAGAAAGGGTCATCCATTATGTTTTTCAAATAAACGCTTTCTGTTTACAGTTAATAACATATCAAAATATTACTAGGTTTTCATCACTATCTGTCTACTGCTTTGCAAATTCACTATGCCACTCTGTCATTTGCCACACGATGGTATTTGCAAGCAGAGCAGCCATTCACTTCTGAAAAATCCAATCTACTACCCACAACCTGTAGTTCTCCTAAAACATTTTATGAGTCTGGAAAACAATTTCTATCATGAGAATTTCATAAAATAGCAGGGAAAATTGGGCATATAAATCTATACAAATACCTAACTGTAACAACCTCTGGCGCTTTAATTCAACATAGCTTAGCTTCCTTCTCATAAAAATGGTTTCGTTTCATAAAAGGTACATTTTAACATAAAGATTACTATAGTTTGAATAATCTGAATGACATTCCTGATTAATTCTTTTTTCCAACTACTTCTAGTAACAAAAATTTATCAGGAGGGAAGGTCGCTGTGACCAACAGTATTCTCTGAATCCAGCTGGAGACTGCTAGCAGTAGCTATTTACAGTTTTAGTAGGCAAATCCACAAGCCCCAAATATTTTTCAAGTGCTAAATCAATTAGACAATATTAAAAGGCCATATATGATAAAATTCTTTGTTCAGTTGCCCCTGCAAATGTTACTGCTGTTATCTCACGACAGTGGCAACTTGCAGGCTCCACCAGTTGGTGCCTCACTATGCAAGTCAGAGATGCCCAAAATAATGGTCCCTGACCCAAAAGCCTGCAGTTTAAATGGCAAGTCTCCCCAAAAGGATGACATAAATGAGGGGTTATATGAGAGAGGATTTTTATTAAATGTATAGGTTGTTCATTCTAGTGAATACTATTGCAGTGCATATATTTCCTTTTCAGAACAGTATCTCTGAATCTGCACCTGACTAATGAGGCATGCTCATTTAGTTTGCTTTTATTTCACATAGGCTACATACTAATTCATATTATATAGCTTGAAGCCTTCATGCATGGTGGAGCAGCAACCAGAGGAGGGAAATGAAATGGCAGTCTCCTCACAGAGCATGCCACTATTTCTCTCTCCTGCTTCTCCTTTTTCTTCTTCTCCCAAAATGCAGAGGTTTGTACATGTGTGAGGTCTGGCCATGGTGGTAGAGCACAAACTCCAGCTCACGAGGCCAGCTCGCGCTGGTCGAGGAGGTTAGCTGTCACTCTGAAAGAGCACAACAGATACAAAACCCGAGGTGAGGGTTTAAGCGTACTGGGCTCTGGCATGGAGGGATTTGTTGTATGAATACTAGTTTTTATTCACCCCAGGGTATGCCCTTAGCATCCACTTGCACATAAAAGAGGAAGATGTAGGCGTCAGGGAAATTGTTTGCCGGGCATTGATTTCAAACAGCTTCCAGGCCATCTTTAAATCCTTACATCACTTTATTGAGACAAAAACATGATCAAATGCTAGCAACATGGGCAGTCATTCAAATTGAAGGGTCAGCTAAAACATCAGCTAAGGCTTCAAAGCCCAAGGCCAGTGCTCCGCAGAAGCAAGAGCAGAGCTTCCTAGCAGCCCCCAGGCTAGCACCGGAGGGCAGTGCCTGTCAGAAACAGGTGCTGGTGGGTCCCGCCTCATTTTCATGTTTTAGCAATACTTGCGTTGGTTTTCGTCCTGCTAATAATATCCAGTTGAATCCAACTGAAATTACAGTCGCTGCCTAACACTCACTGCTCAGGACTGCTGGGTACAAAAGGGCATATCAGAGCACGAAAGTGTTTTACTAAGAGATCAGGCAGCAAGTTGCATGGGACCATTTCATTACTATTTTGCTGGAGTTAAGCAATACCAAAACCCACAGTCGTAGCCTCTCAGCAGTGCATTATGCCCAGCTGCACTGACAAGTTCCAAAGTGAACATAAGGACTCAGCACAGCCCCTGAACTATTTACAATAACCTCCTTTCCATCTTAATTCACAGAAAACATTTATTTAGGCAAAAAGAAGAGGAGGAGGGTATCGGAAAACAAGTCTCTGAAAAAGCAGCATCAAAAATAAATGCTGTACATAGTGCCTGACTTTTTAAATGAGGGAACAATTTGTTAATTCATCTTCTGTTTTAATAAATACAGCCTATAAAGTGAGGGAACATAATGTATTCACAGAAGTCTGTAACTACACCAAAGGAAAGATATTAGTTAAAAATATCCGAACAGATTCCTGATTAGAAATAATTATTTGTCTTTGGTTACATCTTTTTGTTTCCTCAATGGCCAGGAACAAGAGGGTAACACCCCCAAGGAAGACCACAATGTAGATCTATGTGACAAATGACTACCTGAAGATGAAATGTAAATGTTATGGGATGGTGGGGAAAAGACAAGGTACCAAGTGTATCCTGCACCACAGGCAGAGGTTTCAGTTCAGCATTTGCCTAGCCCTGATCATCTGAATCCCTGAAGGTATCATTCTTAGCCCACATAAGGCAACTGACTGATTTCACTTGTCTCTTTTCAGACTGAGCACACAAAATGAATATAAATTATTACCTGGTGCCTTTCAAGGTTCAAAACAGAATAGGAAACTCAGACTCAAATAACTATTTGCATATTTACAAAAGCAACTTATATGCTTTTAATGTAAATAAAGATATTACACTTATTTATAATTCTATTACACAACATAAACTATATATAAAAATGATTTTGCTGTAAATTTACATGGGCCAAGGAAGAGACTCATTTATTGGAACAGTCCTGCAAAATCATTCAGATGCGTCACATACGGAAACATTAATCCACATATGGATTATTACTGCTTTGCAGCTACTAGTCTGTGTGCCCTAACTTTAGGAAACCCTCGAGAACAACATTTAGGGCCTTCTGGTCATAAAGCTCTGCCAGCAAGTGTAATTCCTGTGAAAGCTCTCTCCCTTCCAGCAGGTCTTCTCATAAGCAAGATGTCCCCTGACAGCAAGTCCTGCCCGAAACCCTGTTCAAGAGCTTATAATCATCAGCACTGTAAGCAGTTGGACAGGACCTGGTATCTGACACCTCTTTTTCCTGTGGATTCTCTGATGTTGAATAAAGGGTAAGCCTTTCTTTCTATGGATGATTTCTCATCTACGTGGATGTCCATCTTCATGAAATATGCAGGAACTTAATAGCTCTATGGTCTCTATTCCACCACAGTCAAATTCAGACAAAACTGCCCAATGTTGGATACTTACTCAGAGGCCAGGAATGACTGACATAAGCAGGCACACAAACAGCAAGTGCAATGCCACCATTGCAGCCAAGAAGGAAATAGACTGCCTTGCTGTTCTGACTTGCCTGTTGAACAGTGACAACCACATTGCTATTAATTGAGAATTATCACTTATTGCCAGCCTTATTACAGGTGAGTAAGCTTTTGAAAGAGAGGCTCCTGAGGTGCAAGGAAGGTACTTCTGCATATATACAGTAACATCAGAGAAGACCTTCTCTTCTTGATTTCTGTACCCTATGCTATACAAATGTGTAACCTCACTTCTCACCTGATCGTCACAATGTGATTAATGCAAAGCACTCCAATTCTCATGTTGATCAACATGGCAAATAAGCAGAGAAACTACAGTTTTAATTACCAGCATGAATAAAAGTTCTTAAACCATCCATGTACAGTCTGTGTTCAGAAACTCTTCATGAAACTAGCACTTGAGGTGGCTCATTCAACCATCCTTAGCTGACTGGTCTGGGCACCAGGAATATAATTACTCACGTTAGGATTCTACCAATATAATAGTAATAGTATTATGCAGAAAGCCTACAGTGGAGCCATGACTCATAACAGGATTCCAGAGCTGTTGTGAGTATCGTATCATTAAAGGAGTTTTTCATTATTTAGAGTCAAAGGAGTTGCTCTAGAAAGCAGCAAGGCTGAAAGGCAATCCAGCATATAATTCCTCCTTTAACAGTGAAACATCTAATTTCTTCAGTAATTGCGTATTTGTCTACAGCTGACAGGTACAGAAACATTCTGAGCAGCTCTCTGCAGTCACAGAGTTGCTGTTTGTGGGACAATGACTCCAGAAATAACACTTTCCGTAATTACTTAGGTGCTCAGTCTCCGGATGACAGCCAAGCAGAATAGTGGACACACTTGCAGTTAACACGGTATGGAACCTGGGCCATCACAAACAGGACAACTATCCTCTTGCTGATTAGGAAAATATTTATCTAGGTGAGGACATGAAAAAGAAATTATCCATCCCCAAATGCTAGTTAAGGAGCAGAGCATACAGGCAAGGAGTATTTAGATTTTAAATGGACCTGTCTTCTCATATGCAGAATACAAATAGCTGAGACAACACTTAGAGGTTATGACCCAGCCACTCAGCTCATCAAAGTATGAAGATATGCAAGTGATGTCAATATTAACTGAAGAATTTATGCTGGATGCAACTCCCAGCTGAATGGTTGCCTTGCTTTGACTTGGCATCAATGAATTTTACCTCAGACCCTCACTACAGCCTCTAGAATGTGCCTGGTTTATCCAAAGATCATTTTCTGTTGCTTTCAAATAGCTAAATTAATTACATATGAGGAAGTAAGCAGATGAATGCAAAAGGAGGTAAATGTCTGGTGTCGTCTCCCCTTTCCTACACAGCAAGTTGTTGCACACATGCACTAGTAATATCAACTTTCATGCAGTTCTTCTGCATATATAGATTAGCCTGGATATACCAGTGGGAAAATGTTCAGTGGTAAAGTCAGCATATGTTTTAAAATGATTGTATGCTACTTTGGCTAGAGGAAGCTTTATAGTCAGCCCATTGCTCAATACAGTCAGCATGTCTGAAACAATTATGCTTCATCAACTGTAAAAGGTACTTTCATTGCTAGAGAGTAATCACACAGAATCACAGAATGGTCAGGGTTGAAGGGACCTCTGGAGATCATCTAGTCCAACCCCCTGCTAAAGCAGGTTCTCCCAGAGGAGGTTGCACAGAATCATATCCAGGTGGGTTTTGAACATCTCCAGAGAAGGAGACTCCACAACCTCTTTGGGCAGCCTGTGCCAGTGCTGCATCACCCTCAAGGTAAATTCCTCACATTCAGAAGGAACTTCCCGAGTTGCAGTTTGTGTTCATTGCCCCTTGTCCTGTCACTGAGCACCACTGAAAAGAGCCTGGCCCCATCCTCTTGGCACTCGCCCTTAAGATATTTGCATACATTGAAAAGATCCTGTCTCAAAAGCAGCAGCCATTTCCTAGGTCTGCAGTCTAAAAAACTCACATTCAAGTTCCGAAAATATACACTAACTATGCAAATACACTCCTCAGGTTCAAAACTATATACACAAACTATATAATATATTGGAGGATGTGGAGTGATCTGATGTTTATGGATGAATCACCCAGGGAAGAAAAGACACAGCAAGTTATTCTGAGGCTCCACACATTCTATGTCAGCCACCTTGACACTATAAAGCAGACAGAGATGTAAGGCCTTAATGGATGACCACAGCACAAGAAATTGAACCTAGGAGCCAGTCACTGTTCAATGCCCAACAGCAAGATAAATTAGGATTCAGATTGGGATTCTAGTTTGCGATTGATCACTGTCACCATTCAAAGTTCAAGGCTCTCTTTACTTTTCCTGGGAGCACTGCTGAAGATGATCCTCCACTGTTTCTCCAGTCAGTCTGAACCACAAAGAAGTTTCCCATTACTGTGCTTTGTCTTCACATTTCCTTCCTTTTTTTAAAGGGTGATTTTCTGAAGCCATTTGCCAATTTTTTTGTCTGATTTCTGTCTAGCACTGTTTTCCCTGTTTACTGTTTTATTACATTCTGTCTATACCTTACCCAACCCCAACAGTTTCTAATCCTATGCCTTTTCTAGCTCTGATTTACTGAACTTCCATTTCCTCTTTTCCTTTCTTTTTTAATTTTCTCATTTAGAAATCACATTTCGTAATCCTTTTTGGCAGTGAGATGGAGGTGTCATGTACTTGCTGGTGTGCAGATGCTTTCCTCGTAAGTCCAAGATCTTTTTCATCCAGATACTAAAAGAAGTTGATTCTAAAGGCAGATTTAGTGGTAGGTACATGGTTATGTACTACCTAGTTAAAGCAAGGATATGCTTTATTTAGAGAATTTTGAAACAAATTGAGACTGAATGGGTAGTCTCCTATTTGACTAGTTAATGCTCTACTGCATCTGTATTTTTTTAATTTCAAATTCCAACTAGCTAGTTAGATTATTTCTTAAACTCCTGGCAGTGGAAGTTCAAAAAAAGAGTCATAAATGAAAGCGAATAAAACAGAATATGAACCCAACACAGGAGTTCCCTTGTGGAACCTTAAAACAGATTAGTGCCACTTTCTGTAAGGTTCAGATCAGATGCGATCATCTGGAAAGTCAGTCTTCCAGAATAAATGTCAAACAGCATGATTACCAAAAAAAGGGCAAATGGTATAGATGACTTCCAAGCTTTGCAAAGCTCAGTGTGAGAGGTCCTTATCCCTCCAATGACTATCCGTTGACAGAAACTGAAGGAGCACAAAATGTGCCAGAGGGAAACACTGATGCCACACAATCAATAATTTTGATTTTCATGCTGTCACAATTCAGTAGTAAATAAGGAATCAGAGGATCTACCAAGAAATGCCAGATGGTTCATTATGAAATACACCAGCTGTCCTTTTTCCTCCAACGTCTCATTTTAAACTGGTGGAAAATTAAGTTACTTTAATCTACAATAAAAACAGACACCAAAATAAAGGTTCAAATGGATTCACCTAGTCTACCAGCATGATGCCACGTAGTGTAAGCACTCAGCTATTTCACAAAACAGATCACATATTTCCACTGAGGTACCTCTGCTCTCAACACCTTACTGGCCCTTGTCTAACAGAGTTCATAGTGCCAGGGTAGAAAAGCAGACAAACAGCTGTTAGTGTAAACTGGATGAACACCTATACAGTTAAGCTACCAAGGACGAGTCAAATGCATACATTGTACCTCAAGCCTAACAGGGCAGTTAGCACGATTCTCATTAGATGTCATGTCAAAGGTGGCTCCTGCATTAAGTCCCTGGGAACGGAAAGCAAAGGCAGTTTTAGAGGGATATACATGAATGGCTTGAGACAAAACTTCTTAGTTCAACAGCAATACACTTGTTTCCAAAACACCCATGTATTTGAATGGAAGGCAGGGGGTAAAGAAGTTACTTTAAAATCATATCTACGTTCACTATATTTGGGTGCTACCTTCGCAAAACCAGTAACTCAGAACTGTTAATAAATAAATCCTTGGGGTTATAAAAGGATACCTTCTCAGACATACTGCACTAAAATTCTTCCATTTCATTTTAGTTGTATTACTTAAGGGATTAATTTGGCGTGTTTTAAGAATATAACAGACTACACGTATTCTTCAGAGCTCTGTCCCAGTTATTACAGCACAGCCAAACTCTTTCCACTAAGGTTTGCTAGATAACAAATCTATCCTTCAGCCAAGCATGAAGATGTAAGCCATGCAAAAAGAAGTGGTCCAGGGGGACATTTTTAACACTGCCTCACAAAAAACCCAATTCATTTTCAAGTTAATTCTTCTCAGCTCCCTAGCTAAAAAAGAAGACTTAATTCCTGTTGCTAGGTGAGTGTATTAGCAAAGTCTAAAGTACAGCCCAGTGAAAAATTTGTATGATTTGCTCACCTATTTTTAGTATTTATACTAGCTGGTTTATGTATTTATAAATTTCAATCCTTCAAAAACTTTTGGAAGGTTACTCAAATGTATCATTGTTAGACCTGCAGCCACAATTTCTCCACACTAGTAATGTAAACTACAGTAGTTGGGGGGGGGTAAGTACAAACAGTTACCTCTCCGAGAGAAGAAATAAATAATGATTTCATGGACTTTACATAAATGTAGTCACACAAGTTCCTTTTTCCTTCTTGGAAATTGCCAGGCATCTCTGAGTGTACTGGTTATTCTGGGAAAAAATGCGTTTAGGCACCAGGATTCCCTTTATACTTTCAGATGCTTGGTACCTCATATTTCTATGACTGTGGCTAAGTGTCTAGGATGAACAAGAAACCAGTGAAACAGAGTAACAGATCAGCAAAAGCTGAATTAGTTCTAAAATTTAGACATGGCGTTGAGATACAGCACTTAAAAAACTCCAGAGAAACCACGATTTATCTTTATCTCCAAACAAGACAGAATTTTAAAATAAAGTTTAAACATTTCCTTGTAGTATTACTAATGCAAATGTTGTTGGAATGTGAAAATAATTCATTTTCCCCCCCTTAAGCTGTTTATATGATTTTTTAAGTTATTTCTCCTTTAATAACCAACAGTTTTAATAAGCACTTGACACAGAATTTCTTTAAATAATACATCTGTGTATTAAAATTCCCTCTTCTTTCAAGTATTTTTAAAAGATGGTTAAATTGATCCACTTTGCAAGGCAATGTTTATACTACCTCTTTTTAGCAGTATTGTAAACAATGCAATCTGTTTTTTAACATAATCCACAGCTTCTTCAAAGTGTGTAGCCCTTTTTTCAAAGGAGCTTCATGAAGAATGTCTTTAATCAGTATTCATTTCAAGTAGATTTTTTAGTAATTTCATTAAAATCTAGTCTGAGTAGAGTTCTCATCATTGTAAATAACTGACTAAATACTCAAATTGTAAAAATTATACTAGAGAGCAGTAAAATAATTCATACGCTGTTCTTCCAGATTTCCTTTACTACTGCTTTTGGCCTATCTTTTTCTTTCTTGTCTTGCTATCAAAAGATTATGTTACATACTGGAGAAGGTTAAATTTTGCCAGAACCGAATGTTTTATGTAATACTAGCCTTGTGCAGAACACTGACAATGGTAAATGCTGTGCAATTAACTCCCTCTTATTGCGTCCTTTCTGTCCCCAGGACCTGAAGCACAATACTGAGCCAGGGGAGAAACTGCCTAAGAAATCTGCATTTTCTGCTTTGATTAGATTTAGTTAGCCACTTGCTGACTTTTTTGTTGTACTTAAGCACATACGTGCAACCTAAGAGGTTGATAAGCAAAAGAAAGTTACTGGCTTCCCAGCCTGCCTGTTCTTTCCTCACCTATAGAGAGGTTTTGCCAGAAATCCAGTGTTCTCTTGCCTTTCTTTGAACAGCAAGGTATTACCTCTACCTATAGATGGAGAAACTGAGATAAAGTGAGTAACGTGAGCTTAAGTGACATAGGGAGCCAACGACAGCTGGCAAAATAAGCCTTTATTCTTCAACCACCCTTTTACATCCCCAGTACCGCACTTCTAGAAAGTAATGACACAAAACCTGTTATGTCTGTGCACGGGTCTGAAACTAGGACATGCGAGATGTGAATGCCACCAAACACTGAGTCAGGGTGAAATTACTTTGAATAAAGCGCCTCAGCCCTCAGAGACCACCTGGAGCGGAAGGGGACCACTTGCAGGACCCAGCCATTTACCAACCACGCCTCGTTTTGCCGATGGCATTGCTGGCATTAGCAACGTAAGTATCTACCAGTGAGCATCGCCTTATTAAATTTAATCATTTATGATTTTCACAGCACTCACCATTTAGATTCAATCTTTGTACGACGCTGTTTTTGTAAGCTAACTTCTGCGTGTTCACGCTGCCACGCAGTGAATGTTCCTGAAGCTTTGGTGTCCCCCGTTTGTGTTGAAACTATTACCGCATTTGAAGCCCAAATACCAACTTCGGCTGTTTTCTGACTGTATAGCCTAACTGTTCGAGCTATGTTTTTCCTTACTGCTGAGAACCTGCGTTATTTGAAACACGAAGTTTCCATATGCTGTGGTTATGGAAACAAGCGTATCGCCCCTCCATTTTGCAGAGCTTCCGAAGTGGTGTGGGCAAACACAGCAACACTGCTTCATGGAGGCGGATGAAACACCTGAAGAAACCCACGCGCAGGGCAGTCTGGGCTGTCCCGTTCCCGACCCCCGGCTCGGGGCGAGCCGCACGCCCGCCGCCGCTGGGCGCTCCAAGGCCTCCGCTAGTT
>JAVJGI010000050.1:100904882-100950459 GCA_035590275.1 Ibycter americanus
TGGCATGAGCGGCGGCGGCGCGGTCCTTGAGACGGGAGGGGTGTGGGGCCGCTGCTTCCTTCCCGCACTGCGGTGAGGGGTTGCTCCGGGCTGGGGGGCCTGCTGGTGGCCGCGGGCTTTCCCCAGGCGGCCTGGGCATCCTTTCTGCCGGGCTAGTGCCTCCCTGGGTGACCCCTGAGGCAGTAGCGTGAGGGAGGCTGTGCTCTCCTCCTGGTCCGGCCTGTGCCTGTCTTGGGTGCTGGGCTAGCTGGGGTGCTGTTAAACGTGCTCTAGTGAGTGGCTTTGGTGGATTTTGTTGCTCTCTCAAGGCTCCTGTGATGCCACAGTTAAGGTCAGGGAAAGTGGTAACAGCTGGCAAGGGGAAGTTGGCCAACAGAATGGTCACCAGCTCGGGCTCTCAGGGTGCAGGGGTAGGACGTGAGCCCGGGGGAGAATCAGTAGTCAAGTGGAGTCCTCGCCTGGCACCAAAGAGAAAACCTAAGCAGCCCTTGTCATCCCATCTGCAACCTGCCGTGCTCTCCAGCGTTTCCTGTGAGCAGTTTGCTTCTCTTGTGCCGGTGCAGAAGAAGCAAGGCAGGAGTAGCCAGAGATTCCCAGGTAAAAGCAAGGGGATACAGTGCAGGAGGGCTACCAGAAGCAGCAAGGGTGTAGCTCTGGCAATTTCAGATGCTACTGTATGTGAAGATGGGCAGGCAGTGACCACAGCTGCAGCAACATGCTGGGAAGATTCTGTAAGGAGTGGGACAGTACAAGGTCAACAGCTGTTTTTCTCAAGAACTACTTTGCAAAATGAGTTCTCAGCAGGGATTGAAGGGAAAGAACATAGTTCAGAAGGACTGAACGTCTCAGGTTTTCAGGAGAGTTCAGGGAGCTCAGGGGAAAAAGGCAAATGTTCCTTTATGGAAATAAAACTACAAATTCCATCCTCAGAGGAGGAAATTAAGAGCATAGAGGGACATGGCATTTCCTATTTGCCAGTACCAGAGGTGTTGCAACCCAGCAAGGGCACATGTAGTACTGAAATGAAAAGCACTGACTCCATGATGATACTGAAGGTGCAAATCCCAGATTATCAGCAGAATTTGGGGACTCAGGAATCCTTGTCTGAACCAAAACCTCACGAAGAGGTAGATATGCCAGAGAGGTTGGATGGATGTTCTTTAATTAGATCAAGAAAGCCAAGGACACAGCAGAAACCGAAGAGATGCTTGAGGAAGAAAGAAGGGGCATCTTTGATGAAACCAAAACGACAAGGTTCCAGAGGGAGGGGCACATCTGCCTTGCTAGAACTGCATACACAGTGTCCCGAGTACAAGAAACGAACTAGGAGCCAGAGGAAGAGGGACAGAAATGCACTGGTGTCACAGCAGCTGCAGTGTCTAAATGGCCAAGAACAATCAACACCCAGAGGAAAGATTCACAAGCATTGCGTGAAGGAAGAGCAGCAGAGCTCAAACCCTCAGAAAGCAGACAGCCTGGGAGAGAGTGGTGAGTACTTGTGCCCCATTGTAGAAGTACAGGTGCAAAATTTGGGCTCCCAGGGCAAGGGACTCGTGCTGCAGTAAGACCCCATTAAAAAGTGAAAAAACAGGAGGTAACTTTTTCTTCTGCAGGTGTGCCTGTGTGGGACAAAGTCATGGGGGCAGGAAAGAGTGGCTGGTACTCTTATGTCAAAGTGACTCCGTGTGTGGCTGCTAACTTAGCTCAAGAAGTGTAGACATAAGAGCTAGGGTCTGCTTTACAGTACTGTACAGTACAAGAAGACAGACTTTTAGGAACAGGAAAAGCTTTTTCTTGAAGGAGAAAAGCAGTACTTTAGCACGAAGGAGAGGAAACCACATACCCTTTGGGAGGTGGGGGGAGGAAGGGGTATTGGCAGCAGCAGGCCCCAAGTGAGAAATTATTTTCTTTTTCCCTCAAAAGCCATCAGTTCATTTGTGTGTAGAAGGTCAGGCACAAGCAGGAAAGGAGACAGTAGTTTCAGCAAAGCCAAAATAAAGACAATCAATTCTTCATCCATCTGTGTATTTGATTATTTTTTAATATGTATCATGCTATTTTGTTTTAGTGCTTGCCTTTATAGGATGCTGGGTTTTGTTTTCAGAACTTTTTGCCTTTTAGTTACTATTCTCTGCAGAATCCTGAAAGACGTAGAAAGAAAGATTGTATTTTGGTGTGTTAAGAGAGCGTTGTATCAAACTGGAACAATTTTGAAAGGGTGTTTTTAAAAGTCTCATTTTCATGACAGTTGTCTAAAAGGCATTCTTTTTACTTTCAAAATGGGTACATTCAAATGACAAATACTTGCTGTAGGCCGTTATTAAGAAATATTATATCTAGAAACCATATTCTGAGAAACTCAGGTATTAAAATTGTATCTTACTTACTTTGAAAACTAAGATCTAAAAAAATCCAACATTCTACCAGTACATTCTTTAGTCCATTCTCCAGAAAAAAATTTCAGAGGTACAGTTTTTCACATAATGTGTGTTTGCTTTTAAATAATAATAAAAAAAAACTTTATAAAAATGCAAGTCCTGCAATTTTCCTAATCTTCTTCAACAGTCTGATGCATTTGGTTGGACTATATATCTGGAATAAATTACTACATTGTTATGAACACGCTTTCCTATTACAGAGCACCTACTGTGTAAACAAAAGATTTTAAGACCAAGTGTGCAAACAGCATCTGCATATTTTTTTGCCAGACTTACTCTAATTTGTTTTCCACCTATGTTTTAAATCTACAACTTCCTATGTCCTTGTTACACCTTAAGGTTCTGTTCATCTTCACATTTGTTTCTGAAGACAAAATATCATTTGTTACTGCAAGTCTGCTAATAGTGGTCGCTTAAAAAAAAGCAACTGGTAAAACTTTACAGAAATGTTTTAGCCTTGTACACTGTCCTGTTCTTTGATAGCCTTGAATGTTTTTTGTTCTCTTTATAAAATACTGCAGTAGGGTGGTCTTTCTCCCTTAGCATATTCCTTAATAACATTCTTTATTTTTTAATCAGCAAAGAAAAAACGGAAAGCAATTGAGCAAGAGTTTGGTACACAAGCTGTGAAGAAGCTTAAGACAAATCAAAACAAATCAGAAGACTCCGCGGAAAAGGAACCTCACTACTCTGAATCTCCTACAGTTACTACTTCAGGAGGGACTCAAAGCAAGAGCTTTCAATGTCATCCTGTAATGAAGTCTGGTGTCCAGTGTAAAAAAAGGAAACCCAGAATTGATCAAATTGGGTGCTTGCAAAGTTTTAGTGTGACTGCAGCTGAAAAAGTGAGAAATGTATCTGCAAAATGTGATGCTGAACATTGCAGAAATGTCCTAAACCATAGTAATGGCTTGCTCTGTGCAACAGAAAAGAATCCGTTTGTAAGGTTAGAGGCCTGTAGTTTTATCAATACATTTGTGAAGTCTTCAGCTAGCGGAAGTAGCAGCCGTTATAAATTAAGTGGGTTCTTCCATGTAGCCCAGGATAAAAGCAAGCATGTTTTTCCTGACAGTGGTGTAGAACAGAGTGATATGAATTGCAGCACTAGTAGAATGCAAAGTGAGAGATCACCTATAAAAGGTAGTTTATTGTTTAATAAAGAAACACCTCAAAATGGAGAAGGGTGTTTTTCACGCTGTCAGAGTGAAAACACTAAGTGTTTAAGGGGAAAAAAGTGGAATATTGGTAGAAGGCATAGAAAAAAGATGAAAATCACTGAGAAATCAGCAGTGCAGAATATTTTCACAGGCATAGCTAATGAATGCAGTAAGTGTGAGCTACAAACAGAAGCGCCAGTTGCCACGTCAAGCTCCCTCGCAGTCTTAGGACTAAATCAGAAAGAAACTACTCTTTCAGCTTCGTATGATCATACATCAAATCTTCATATAAGAAGACCTACTCATGAAGTACAAAATATATCGGTCTGGAAAAAGGATAGTACCAAACCACTTGCATTTGAAGATGGCTTTAAGACATCTGAGGTCTCCATGAGAGCAATAGGAGAAAACTCAGACAGCATGGCACATCGTTCTGCTGCCTCAGGTAGCCTGAGAGTGTTAGGTCAAGTCCGTGACATTTCCAGTTGTCACAAAAGCAAGACAGATGAAAAATTGAGTAAAGTTAAGAAGAAGAAACTACAGCAGTTTACCTGTCAAAGAACAGTACCTATGACTGGTAAAAACGTTTGGCCTTTTGAATCATGTGCCAGGACTTCAGAATGGGTTCAAAAAAATCATGGGTCCATCTCAGAAGGAAAAAGGGTTTCAAGGGCTGCTTCCCAGGAGTCCTCTGATAAAAGCAGTGTTAAAGCTGTAGGAAGCAGTGCTGTGACTGGGAATTTGAGGCTATTGGATTTGCATATGTCATCAGCAGAAATTAACAAAGCATCTACGCATAAAATAATGGATCCAAATACTGAATGTCTGACTTCACTTGAAACACCAGAATCCTCTTCCATGGATATTTATGAGGGTTTGAGAATGAGCAATGAAAATGTGGAATCAGCAGTTAGTATGGATAGAAGTGCTGTGGCTTTTAACCATGATGATGTGCAAAAAGTGAAAACAACCTTGAATTTTACAACAAAGCAAAAAGATAAAAAGAAAGAAGCTGTAGCAAAGAGAGACCTGTCTGTGACAGTCAAGAATGGTACATCTACAGCTAACACAGACAGAGTAAACTTCAGCCATAAAGCATCAGTAGTGAACCAGACATTTTCTGATTTAAAGGTAATGAAAGGATTAAGGGCTGGTAACCTGACAAAGTTCAAAATTCCTTTATGCAGAAATAAAACTGAATTCAGAAAATTGAAATCTGTCCATTCATTTGAAAGAAAAACATGTAGTCCACTAGAAGTTCTTGACAGCATTAGTGTTTCGAGGAGGCAGAAAACAGGTGAACAGACTTTTCTGGTAAATTCTGAAGAGCAGTCTCTTACTGTCAGAAGTAATGTTATGTCTCCAGCTTCCGTGAAGAAAAAAGTGGATGAGATCAACAGTAAGGACTTTCAGAATGATGGCTCTGAAAACCTTTCACATGAGATGTCTCTGCTCCCTGAACATTTTTCTTTATATCCACATCCTTTTCTCGATGGGCAACTAGCAACATCTGTGCCTGATTTCCATGATGCTGAATGTGTACTAAAATCTAATTTTCCCGATCATTCTTGGAATACCGTTGACCACTCTGTTGCATTAGAAATAAATGATGATAGGAAATCAAGAGAGAATCTTTCACAACACGAAAGTCAACATTTTCCAGATATTCTTGAAGCTTACGAAGAAGATGTTCTTGTCATTGATGTGATTCAGGATGACCCTGACCTTTTTGGAACCAATAATGAAGAGGAATTTGCACTTTCAGAGTGTGAAAATTGTCTTGTGAAGGCGCCCTGTACTAGCAGATGCATTAAAGACAAAAAGCAGGATGTTAAGCCTGATTATCCTGTTATCTCGGAAAATAGAGATTCAGTAGATGATAATTTTAGGTATGCATATAATTCTTTTTATTACAGTAATTCTAAGTAATTTGTTCTCATATCAGTATACTTTGGTTGTAGTGGTCAGTCTTCCTTACAGAATTTCAGTAATTTCTGGGTTGATTTTAAGTGTCAAAATTTGATTGTGGTAAGACAGTATTCTGAATGTAAAAATTTGTTCTTCATAAGAACTAGGATAAACTCTGAATCAAAGGAAAACATGGTCCTAAAGAATTGGTTTAAACCAAGTGAAGTGAAATGTGAAAGTATAAACAAATTAAGAATGATATTTTTAATAATATATTTAAATATTTGACTTGATTTGAGATAGCAGATATCCCTTTGAGGGCAGTTTTTTAGTTGTAAAGTGGTATAATACATAGAAATATTTTTTACTTTCTAGGTGCAGCTTATTCTTTTGCTGGATCTGTATGAGTAGATGGTTGTCTATACAGTAGCATTCCATTCTGTCATTCTCTTTCCCTGCTTTTCCACACATTCCCAGACATGTGAATCGTTTTCAAATCTGTAATTTGGCTAACACAATATAGATGTTTATGATCCTGCATCTTCATTCAGCAAGTTCCTGGTGTAAATGATGGGTATTAATGTTCTTACGGGTTTTGAGATGATAATGAAAGTCACTGAAGGGGGAAGAGAGGTTTAAAGTAGAAACAAACTTTTGTAAAAGAGGTAGTAGTTCTTCGAGGGGTAGAGGAACTCGTTAACTGTCTAGTCTGTTTTCTCTCTTAAGCTTTGATACTTGTGTTTAATCAAGGAGTTTTAAGATCAATTTTTTCATCTTACAAAGAAAACCATAAAGCTTAGATAGAAGTAGTACAAGATTTTCCTCTGAAGATTAGGGTTGTTTTATTGGGAGGAGTGTTTTAATTTCCTTTCTGTGCTCTTTCTGGGTGGCTTTATGTTATCCTTATTTTAAATAATGTTTTAATTTTCAGTGTTGTACCACCTTAAAACTGCATTCACTTTTTTTACTCTTTGCTCTCCTTATTCTTTCCCCTTCACTAAGCCCATGTGCCATAGAGGAAAGGAATCTTCTTTGAGGTGCTAAACAGGCTTTTTAGACATGAGAATATAAAACTTGCAGATGTTAATAGAATAAAATTTTTACCAAAACAAGCCTCTCAAGAACAGGACAAGTCTTTAGTAGGAGCATCCATCTTAAGAAGCACCTAGGCTGCCTCACAGTAAATTTGTTAGTATGAGTATTCATTTTGTGTACATTAGTGTATGTTATATACACTGTACAACAGAATGAGTATTTGCTTTATATTATCCAGAGTAATAATAGCTGTTCAGAGATGGTTTCCCACTGACTGTCCACACAGCTCTTTCACAGAATGGAAGACCAGAACGTCTGAGCCCTTTACACTCGTGTATTGGTTATGATAGCAAAGTTTGCTAATTATATAAATACTAACTGAAAATTTTACTGGCTTTTGTAAGTGCTTTGTAGGGAGGACAAATACTCCCTTTAATTAGTAATGACATTGAGTTAGAGTAACATTATCACAACCATTAGATGGAAACTGAGTTTGTTTGAAGTCGTATTTCAGCTCTCTTCCTGGTACCTGCTGAATTTGCTTGTCATCAGCCAAGGCAAATAAAAATGCATGGTTCCTATTTCTTAAAATTTCCCCTTAATTTGCTAAAGAAGCAGGCAAAATTGTTTGGTTTTGCTTTTTACCTTTCATAATTTGATGCAAAGATCATTAGACAGTGACTAATTATAGTTGGTAGCAGTCAGGAACATATTAATGTAATGACTATGAGAATATTAAAGTAAGGCAATAGACTATACCACAGTGTTATCAGGTGGCTTATGATATTACCAGATAATGGCCATTTCATACTATTGATTTTTATTTTGTTGTTATTTACCAGATACAACTGGGACTTCAACTTTGTTTGGCCAACCAGAAAAGTGATTATGCTGGTAGAGTTAGGCTCACATTGTACTACATATTTTAAAATAAAATACTGTTTTTGTTAATGTCCTTTGTTTTGTGTTGGGGTTTTTTTGTGTGTGGTTTGTTGGTGGGGTTTTTTTGTTGTTGTTGTTTTTTCTTTCCAGGTGTTCTACACTATTGTCTATATTTTCTTATCTGGCTTCTTATTTTATACATACTCAGTTTTGCTTCATTGCAGTATTAGTTTGTAACACCACTTCAGTCTGCCCACGTGGAACAGTGAGTCAGAACTGCACTATTGTAAACCATCTCTAATTAGCTTGTATACATGTTTTGTTTAACCTTTGGTTACTGTTAGCCATTACACTCTAGATGAATGTAATCTAGCTGATTGTAGGTAGAAGAGCAATGCAAGCACTTAATGGCTGCACAAGGTGGTTTTTGCTGAAAGTTTTCTTTAACTGTATCAATACATAGCTTTTATTATCATTTCCCTTCAGATTAGTAAGAACAGGCAGATGATGACAGAAGGAATCAGGATCTTTGCTAATACTGTTTTAGTGCATGTATGCATGGGGATGGACTTCAGAACATTACTTCTTGTGTACTGATATTTTAGTCTGGCATTGGTACAGAACAGTAAGACCTGTATTTCTGCTAGCAGCAGGTTATTCTGAAAGTGTAGCTGCGTTGTTAGAAAGCTTTTTAAAATGTGTTCAGTGTTACTTATGAGTGTAATAACATTTAAATTGTAATTGTAAAGGAGACGATCAGTGCCTTAACTTGTAGTGTTCTTCCAACTACAAAAATCTGAGATCTAGCAGCTCGTCAAAATGACAGTTGTTATAATGAAGTAATACTTTTCATTGACATTTCATTGTGAAACGGTGTGAAGGATGTACCACCTTGATTCAGGAACTGACAAGTGTTCGGTGGCAACTATTAGCCGCTGTGGGTTTGTAACTATTACCATGGATCCATGGTTTTGTTTGAGCTTTGAATTTAAACACCAAGACATGTTTAGCCAATGACACTTTTTGTCTTTGACTGTTTGTGACCTTAAAAGCCAGAGGGGTATTTTTAGTTATGAAAATTCAAGGATAATAATTTTTGGCTTCCAAATTTCAGATAATGTGGGCACCTGTCCTTCAAAAGTAGAACATAATGGTCACAACAGTGATTGAGGTCGAAAATTCAAATAAGGCTTGGGGGTTTGTTTTTGTTGGTTGGTTGGTTTTTTTTAAGCAAACTAACAAAGCGCCCAGCAAGGACAGATACATCTAACATTGCTATGCATCTGTGACCTAAAGTTTCCTAGTTAACTGTAATTGTGCTTGTTTATGTGCCCAGAACTGATGTCTCTGACCAAGTAGTTTTAAGTAGGACAAGTAGATCCTGTCCCTTAGTCCAGGAAGATTCACAAAAGGCTCTGTTTGTGAATGTCGTGACTGGTTTGATTCAGTTAGCATGCTCTGCCTTTTAGGGTAAGGCTATTCCTCTGGTGGTTGCATTTTAAGAAGAGAATAGTGAGTGCTGGTCACTTCCAGGCATTAGTTGCTAGTCATCAAGAAAGGATTCTGGATCTGCAGCCTGAATGGGGCAGTGAAAACTCAGTTTTCACATATACTTATGTTTGCCATTTTCTATTGCCTACCCTGAGTGACTCCCAACAGTGCAAGTTTTTGAATCAATCATCTGAGGTATTTCTTTTCTCTAATGTAGGGAATCTTAACTCTTAAGTGGCATCCAGTATATCTCTTCATCCCAAGAGAACTGGAAGGATACCTTTGAAAGCACATCAGCAGCCATTCTTGCTCTTAGGAGACTCCTGCATTTTACTCTTTTGAATAAAAAGCCTAAACTGAATCCATTTTTCATATGCAAAATAGCAAAGTGAACACTGTAGTTTCTTTAACTTGTGCGGTAAAGAGAGATTTGCTTCATCAGCATCATGCAAGAGCATCCCACATTCTGACATGGTCTAGTCTGTCTCCGTTTCTAGATCTCTAAAAGGTGTTGACTACTTCTGGTTCTGTCAGTGCTCCTAGATTTGTCAGGTTGGTGAGCAAATGCCAAGTACTGTAACAAATGTAGTTTTCTGTATGTGTTTTAGGCACCTTCTTTATGAGGACTTACAAGGTGCTTCTGTAACTATTTCACACTACACAATTGGCAGAATCTGGTAAAGATTTGAAAGTGGGTTTTGACCTGAACATGAAGATTTTGGTCTCTCGATGCTGCTAAATATTTTCAGTTTTAAGCAATGTTTATGAAAATGACAACTTTCTGGAACTGTCTGCACTGCAATTTTACAAAAAAGAAAGTCTGTTGTTGTTGTAGGCAAAATCACTCAAACTTTGCATTTCACATAAAATGTGGGGGAGAGAGGAAATAAGCCTACAGAGAGCCTGCCTCTAATAAAAATCCCTCTCATCTCTGCAAAATTACTGTAACTTATTAAACTCTGCTTCTTAATGTAATCTCATGCATATACATAGGTATCTGTGCCTGAATGTTTATACAGTTCCAAGTTATGCATGCTGGAAAACTTTCATTTCCACTAGGTTGTTGCAAATTTTTGTTATTCCGTTTTGCTAGGCAGCTTGCTGTCATTATACTTGGTGTCATTCACCAGGTATGAGCTTCCAAAAAATCTGTGATGATGATGCTGTTTTATGTAGTCTATATATAATATTTTAATATCAATGCATATAAATATCTTAAGGGGGGGGTGTCAAGAGGGTGGGGTCACGCTCGTTTCAGTGGTGCCCACTGACAGGGCAAGGGGCAACAGGCACAAACTACAACACAGGAACTTCCATCTGAATATGAGGAAAAACTTGTTTACTTTGAGAGCGACAGAGCCCTGGCACAGGCTGCCCTGAGAGGTTGTGGAGTCTCCTTCTCTGGAGGTAGTAAAAACCCAGCTGGATGCAATTCTGTGCAACCTGCTGTAGGTGAACCTGCTTTAGCAGGGGGTTGGCCCAGATGCTCTCCAGGGGTCCCTTCCAACCCTGACCATTCTGCGAGTCTGAGCTTTTCTAAAGAGAACTACTTACTTTTTTTAACCAATTTATCTTTAAAATAGGTGAAGTTAGTGTCTTTCTGTAAACAAATGTTTTTTTTAATCTCTTTGAGATTCATTATTATGCAAATTGTCTCAAATATAAAATTACTATAAATCACCTTTTGTAGAAACTGATGAATTGGCTTGTTAGCACAGTATTTCCATAATTCGCTATACAGAGAATCATAAAGAGTTCCCTTCTCAGTATTCTAGGCAAAAGTGAAATGAGATAATGAGCTTTTACTGACAAATACTGGGATTTGAAATGCCTTGGTTTTACTTAGCGTGTTTAGGTGTATATCTATAAGGATGGGCATAAGAAAGCCAAAAGAGAGAGTTAAGAACAGTCTTACAACAGTGTGTTTTATGGAAGGATTCTGTCAGTAGCTAAAAGTATTACTGAAAACTTTAATTTTATGTAACTGGTTAGATTAGTTCTGCTTTTGTGCAAGATGGAAATCTTAAATACGCATTTTGTTCCAAACAGACACATTACCATACAAGAATCTGGAATGTCAAATGATACTGAAAATTCCTGTGGTTGGATGCTAAAAGGTAAGCGTCTTTGGAGATTTTTGAATGCATAATCAAGAGGAGAAAGTAACCACAAACATGTTCAGTGGCAAAACATAGGCTTTCTACTTCTCCCATAAAGTAAGAACTTGTCAGTTCAGTAGCATCTTTTTATTGTAACAGCAGCTTGTTTCCAAATGCATATAAAATGGCTGTCTTTTGAAATGGTACCAACTGAGCCTTACAGTGAGCATCTGCTTCTCTGTAGTGCTTGTCTGTTGGTAGTACTGGGTTGGTTTTTTGGTTGGTTGTGGTTGTGGGTGTTTTTCCATATCGCTGGTACTTTAGGCAAGGAATTCTGTTGAGAAGATGATAGTAACACTGAGTACTGTGGTAGTGCTTTGGGAGTCAGTTGGTTGTTCTCTTGTGTTCATCAGTAGACAGAATTTTATTATAGGGTTTTTTCCCAGGTTGTACTTTTGTTTTTTCTGGATGCTATGCCCATTCTTCTGACAAACTTTTGTGTTTTAAGGGTGCTTATTTTTTTTTAGAGAAAGATACTTCTGACTTAATGGGTTTTTCTTCCTATTTTAAGTAGAACAGGCCAGCTAGGTAGCATGTGAATGTGATTTGGTTTGTTTTCTACAGCTTGCATACAGACCTACTATGCATGGTATGTCTGATGTGAAAAATCTCCCTTAGGCTGGAGGAACAGGATTTTGACTTTAGCAGAATCCCATTACTGACCCTGGAGAAGGCACAGAGTGCTGAGACTGGCTTTGAAAGTTCTTGGTGTTTCTCTTTCTGGAGGCAGTTTGCTGTTAATGTAGCACTCTGCCATTATGTGTTGATCTTGCTGCAGGCTTGGAAAGTGTCTGTGACGGTACCTCTTGTGCTTTTTTTTCATATTAATGTGTTATGTTCATGTAGAAAAAGTGAGTGATTTGGGCAGATGTAGCCTCCTGGAGAAAAAGGAGTGAATAGTGACTCACTGGGGGAGAGAGAGTTACAGGCTTCAGTGATTAGAAGGCAAAATAAAAGGTAATGAGGATTTAAGAGCTCAGACACCAAGAAATAGACTCAAGTTCCCTCCCTGAGGTGTTGGGGGGCAGTACACAGTGAGGCCACTGGTGATGTAAAGAGCGAGAGGGGCCTGTGCCATGGCATCTGCAGTGCTGAGGTAATTGAAACCAAATGTGGGAGCCAGTCTTGTACTATTTAGTAACTCCTGCATTTTCTTAGACTGCTTGTTGTTTTACTTCATGTTGTAATGAAGTTTGAGGCTAAAAGTCTTTGGGTCTGTTTGTGGTGCTTGAAATAAAAAGGTTTAAGTTGGTCCTTCTGAGACATGAGGAATTTAGGATCACATCACACTCTTAGATTAATATGCACATGGTAGCTTATGTTTGGTATATGACTTTTTAAAAAGACCTGTACAGAACAAAAGAAACGTGCCTGGTTTTGGTAATTACTGACAATTTATGTATTTATTTAGAAATACGCGTTACTGCTTTGATGTCTTGTGTTATGTAGTGAAGTCATGGCTGCTTGTCTTAGTGGCTTCACAGTCTTAAGGGCAGCAAATGCTATAGTTAAGGTATTCTGGATTACATCAATCCTCTTCATCTTTCAAATGGAAATCTTATGTACATTGGCTTCAAGCAGATGTGTCTTGTACTGATGGCCATACACAGACCAGTGACTATAAGATAAAAGCCTTTCCAATAATAATCTGATCTTTCTTCCGGTATCTGGACAACGCAGTGTAGTTGAAACTCATTCGTGTGATCCGATGAAATAGTACATTTCTTTTCTATTCAGAACACTTCTATTGTACATAAACAGCTGCTTCAGAAAGCCTCAGTCAGGTGTACTGTTCATTTCCTGTAGCATCTGCAAAAGGTGCTGAAGTTTCCTGACACTGAATTCATTCTCATTGCGTTTACTGTGTTACAGGAATTTGGAGTTTCTCAGAACTATCTATATTTAGTTCAGGGTTGCGTCATGTCATTATCATTAACTTATCCCCTTCTCCAGCAAAGACTAACTCTTTACTTGCTTAGCAAATTACCATACATATCTTTGGCTGTGTTTTAATAACAAAGCTTAACTGAGTTAATTTCTAAAATATTGAATTCAGTATTATATAAATAAACCTGTTGTACTGTTCCACAGGGACTATTACAGAACATACAGCTTGGATAGAATTTTAATTGCAGATTCAGTTTAATATTTATTTGCAATGGTTGTGCTTTAAAGGTGAAATAATTTTACCTATAAATTTCACATTTAGGAAGTCCTAGGAGTTCTTAAAATGTCATTAGTATTAAGGCTTTGTAATATTTAGGAAATAAAAGCTTTGTTGTCTTGTAGCATGGGAAGCATATAAAGTAATGTGTTTATCCATTTTCAGCTGAAGATATTAAAACCCACAACTCCTCCAGAGGAAGTAGTTCTTTGGGAGGCATTACTGAGGACTTTCTTGAAGATGGGCAACCGAGAGAACTAGATGAACTTTTAAGTTTTGACATGGATGAAAAGGTGCTGAGAAAGCATGCTTTCTGTCACTAAATAGTTTAAGAAATGATAGTCCATGTAGTTGGACAATTTTTAATTACTAATGCCACTTTATCAACAAAATTCTTAATTTCCTGTAATAAAAAGAATGTTAGTGTTTCATAGATTACTGTGCTACTGACAATGTAAGTTTTGCTTGATAGAACTTGGTTTTTTTATTTTGTCACTAATAATTCATCTTCAAATTTGAAATGAAACAAGGTGTTGTTATATCAGTTGTTACAATAATTCTGTATTACCAATTGTATGAAAATTACTGTTCCGGTGAACACCGAAGAGTACTACTGTGCATATGTGACATTTTTACATAACATACCTAGATTTAAAAGTCTCAGTCTCAGAAAGACAGGGTGGTGTTGGAAAGCTGGGGAGCTGCACAGCCATCATGCGTCCATGGAGGATCAGTCTGTGGCTCATTACTTGGGCAGAAGGGCCATTACATTAACATGCTGACTTCCTGGCTGTTCAGGGGAAACATTAAGCCATGCTCAGACTTTATCTGACCTTCATATTCTCTCTGTCCTCCTTCTCTAGATAGTAAGTCTAGGTCTTTTAAGACTTGCTGAAGTATTCTACTATTTACTTTGATAATGGCTTGGAATTTGCAACTCTCTGCCACTGAGGCGCAGGTGCTGATAGCATTTACTGTTTTCCACTACTTCAAGAGTGGATAATGGTTTTAACTGAGTAAGTTAAACTGTAAAATGTACATGGCTAAAAACTGGTAAGTAATTGATAAGGTAATCAAACAGTAGGGAATCAGTTTCCCTGGCAAAATCATTATTTAAAAGCAGAATAGAAACATTTCCTTCAGCAAATGGAATTGGGGCTGTTAACATCTGATTCACAAACTGAACAGCACCATTTTGTTCCCTGACCTCTTAGAGAGGGTAAAAGGGTCTGTCAAATAGTATAGGTTACTGGACTTGTCGTACTTGTTGCAATATTGCCAAGTCAATCCCTGTTGGTTGTGGCTTTATAAAATCAGTGTCTGAATGTTTGCTTTTCTGTGTTGTGTTGGACAACAGTAAATACATACAACTAAACTCACCAAAGCCTCAAATTTAAGCCATAAAATACATGCTACAGCCCTGAATGTGTTCCTGTATGTGGATGGAAAACTAGCTGTGTTTGGGGTGGTTCTTGAGTTCTGTTGTTTTGATGGCTTTTCCAACTAATAATGCTGTGAGGACAAAAACTAACCATGGAAAAAACCCTAAAAATATTTGGGTAACTGGTAAAATGAAGTTCGGAAATCCAATGGAAATATATCTATCCCTAATTCTTTGGCTATCATATATGTGTGACATAATGTGAAGTTCAAGTTACTTCATGAATAATGGATAAAACAAAGCCAGGATTCCATGACTTTGTTTTGTATCAGTCCTTTCAGGTTCTCACCCCCAAATATGTTACAGGCTGTCTTTTTTCTCCATATCTTTGGGGATTTTTTACCTATACACCATGGCGTGCAGCTGAGCAAAAGCCTTAGATCTCTCCTCAATACAGCTTTAAATTTTCATTAAACTTGATGGAATGTCTCTTGTGGGTTTCTACATATCTGTCAGGCGCAGTTAAAATTGGGCAGTGGGCCTAAAAATTGCTGGGCTTACCAGTGGGAGCAAAGACAAGTGAAGACAATCATGTCACCTATTTTCCAATTAAAAATCACTATTTTAAAGATCACAGTATAATGGCAGAGTGTCCATTTAAAAAGATGATGTAAGAGTAACCCTACAGTTTTTACAGTCAAGACTACAGTACCACACCTTCCAACAATCACAAACAGTTGTAAGTCTGTAGTGTAAGATGTAACAGGCTTAGGAGTGCTTTGCTGTATCTGAAAGTATATTTTATATATCTTCACAGTTCAGGTTTGCAGATGGAGTGCCTGATGTTAAACGAGGAAAAAAAGGTGAAGCTGTGAACAGGTATATATACTGTGTCCTTCATATAACCTGGATATTCCCCAGTTACTGTACAAACAAAATGCGGTGTTTTTACCAAAACACCATCAGCATTTTCATTCAATTTTCCTATGTTGTTGTGACTATGTGATGAAGAAAATAAGTATGTGAAATAATAGTTTCACTGTGCAAAGTACAAGACAAGTATAGTCATAGCCTGACAGGACAATAGAGGTTATTTTGTCCTTTGGCTGGTGTTGAAATATATCCACTTCATGCCAGTGTTCCACCTTGGCATCTTGGTGTGAGTGCAGCATAAAATACATTTCCAGCCACAGTAGCACTTAGCAGAACTTTAAAAAAACCCAAAACAGTCAATGAAATTTTCAGCTTTCTTTTTTGCCTCTTGGACTTTCTAAACTGATGGAAGAAGTGAAACATCTAATTCAAATTCAGGCTGACAAATATCTGAACAGCAGTAGAAAAAAGGCACTTAAAAAATGGCATGTGGAGTTAATCATGTGCTTTACTCTTTCGCTAGCTTCAAGCTGTGCTTACAGTGTTTATTGTATGTGCAACCTGAAGTGTCAGACTAAGAAACTTCCATTCAACACCAACCCAAAAAGGAAGCAGAATAAGACTTTGTAGAAAAAGTATACTTAACTGATGGAATACTTTTAAGTAATTAGAAGAGAAATAACAGCTATTTCTGAGTCATTTTCACAATAATCAAGAAACCTTAGCTGGCATAGAAGACGGTACTGCTTTTTTGCAGTACCACTCACATTTCTGTGACAGACTTGAAGTGTATCAGAGGTCCGCTACGTGGAGAATATTGCATCTTTTTATTAATCCACTAGAGAGCTTCAAGCTCCTCCTCCTGGTAAAACACCCATTTAAATTTACCTTAGTAGCATAAGTAGTTCTTTATGCTATAGAATAAGTAGATTATGCTGGATAAAATATGTTTGTGCAAGTGATGCTGCATTACTTTACTTCGTTAGTTGAAATGCAGCACTCTACGGTTAGAGCAGAGGCATTTATTCCTTCATTTGGAGTCAAACTGTTTTCTCTAGTTATAGTCAAAATGTTACCGTCGCAAAGGTTCATGTAGAAGAAAACACAGGTACTGTTCTTATTTGGCAAACTCTGCTTCTAGTGATGCTATTGTAGAACTATATAGTTCACAGTTCCTGGCAAAACTGTGCGTAGTTTCATGTCTAGATTAAAAAGAGACCTTATTCTGAAGGTAAGCTGCTATGTAAATCCTGTTGTGTCAGATCTGAGGCCGGCATCACAAGGAAACAAAAAAAATTTTGCATGGTAACTTTAACATTCTGATTAAGTAGATCTGCAGATTTTTTCCCTCTGGAGATCAATACAATACATCGACTAGAATAAGAATAAAGATTGATATTGAAGAATTTAGGTTTATTAGGTAGAATTTATTCCTCTCTGCTGTAACATTTTTATTTCAAACTGTATTAAAAACAGCCTGCAATTTAGGAAAGATTTGAATTATCCTGGCTATGCGAAGTATTAAATAGCTAGAATGTGCCCCTCATAGGGGATAGCAAGTCTGTTTCTGTCTGCAAACAGCAAGCAGGCTGAAATGTCCTTTATACTGAACCTAGATTCTTAATTGAAGGGGGAGGGGAGGAAGATCTCATGAAAGGGGATTATTTTTTGCTGTGGCTTTATTTAAAAATAAAAAAAGAGATAAGTATTTTGCTGGCAATATTTGTAGCTTATTTTGGAAAATGTCACATTTTAGTAGTTTAATTATCCAGAATGTACATATTTGGGAATAGTTAAAGGCAGGATGGTCTTTTAACTGGAGTTCCCTTTGAAATCACCTAAATCTTCTGCTGAGTAGAGTCAGTTATTAGGAAAGAAAACAGTTGGCTCTTCAAATGTAAATTCAAAAGCTTTGTGGATTACTCCTTTGGAAGATACTACATAACATACTAGTGAAAAGTAGATGCTTCTTCAGTGGTGACAGAAATCATCTCAAACTTCCTGTCAGCACAGTGGGGGAAAAAAACATGGAAGTGTTTCACAGGTGCCTTTTTTTGCTTATTTATTGGATTTCATGTAGTTATACTTTAGGACAGAATAATCTCAGTTAAGAACATAATCAGATTGGACCAGGCAGTGAGAGTAATGGAATTAAAGTTGTTGGGACTGTTAGCTATTTAAGTTTACAACAAGTTTTGAAGTTTTGTGTAAATTGTTGAAGAAATTCTCACCTTTTATACACTTAATCCCCCTTTTCAGGCATATATAGGAGAAGTACCTGTTTAATTTGATTAAACAAATTTATTGTTTTTTAATACTCAACAGTGACTGTCAATACAAAGATCTTGTGAGCTGTGAATTGCTACCAGGATCGTCATGGCATGCGCCGAAAGTAAATGTCCTCAGTGAAGCTACAGTGATGAAACCCCGGACAACCCTTGATGGTATCGTATGCTGTACTGGTGAACCCTACAGAATTTATTTTTACATGTGTTTTATTTACCTTTAAAATCTTAAGGAATTTATTCAATTCCTGAAGGCATTGGCTGGAATTTGTTTTAGTTTGCGTACATAGAAGCAGAAATGCAAGCTCTAATATGATAGGTTAGTGAGTTTTTTTGGGCTTGTGTTGGGTTTTTTAGCAGAATCCTATTTGGTAGGATCAAGTAGCAATCATTCTGTCTTGGTATTTATGGTTCTCAGATACTTTAATGGTACAGCAATGCCTGCATTCTTAGTCTTTTGACACATTCTGTTTGAACCGCATTGTTGGCAAGTAACTTGGTTTTCTTTCTTTGTGGTCAGAGAATGTGACTGCAGATTTTCTCGATTGTTTGTTACCTGTTTCCTACCCACCTTGCTGAAGGTCAGAACTTTGTTGTTTATGCCAATTCAAATGTTTGCGAGGCATTCACTAGACAGGATCAAGGAAATCATCTAGATTTAATAAGCAGCACTTCATTTTGACCTGGTATATTTCACACCTGGGACAGATACCTCTTAAGTGTCTCTGCTGCCAGAGAAATTGTAATGTAATAGAACTGTAGTCGGTTTCCTTCTCTTTTCCTCTGCATGTAACAACTCTGGCATTTAGCTTTACATAAATGCATTGTTTTATTTGGCATTAAAGAGAGAGAAAACCAGGAATTGATTACTTACGGACAGATGCTGCATTCTGTTTCTTTGCAACAGCTGTTTTGGGAATTGACGTTTTTAGAATTATTGGTTAGTATGGATGTTTATAAACGTGGATTTCCAGAATTGAGATCAGAGGTTCTTGCTTAGTTTCAAATTATACTCCCAGTCTGAGCTTGTAGAACAATTTTATCATCATGTCATTTAACAATATTTTCAGGAAGTGCAAGAAACATAGATGCTATAAAAAGCAACCGTAAAATACGTCTCTAGACTACACTAGTTTGAAATTGCGCATGTCTTTGGCCTTACAAGTGTTGTATGCACCTTCTGAAGAGTTCTCCTAAATCTTCCTTCTTAAAATAATTTGAAAATGTTGCCAAAGCAAGATTTCCTCTGCTAGGAGAGGGCAAAACAGCCTTTTTTTCCCCCATAACTGTGCCAGTAGGATGGGCTGTTTCACTTTATGCCTGCTCCCCTGCAAATTTCACGTACAGTCGGCAGGGAGAGTACAAACTGTTGAAAGGGCCTGGTCAGAAACTCTATGCTGTGGCGATGGCAAGAATCTGGAGGAAAGAATTCTGAGCTCAATTTCCCAGTGGCATTTTTCTGCAGCTAATGGTTGGCTGTTTTCTCAAGTCTTTTCCTATCACTAAATGTATCCAATCCTGAATCTACCAAATTGCTCACCATCACTGCACAAAATTATGCAGCTGTGACAGTACATAACATTTAGATATTTAATTGTTCTATGTTATATTTCTCCTTCCTATCCTGTGGTAGTCGTATCTGTTAGAAAGACTTGCAGATTAAGAATCATGTAGGTAGTGCAGGTCTCTAGTAGAACACGGATCATTATTGGATGCTTTTCTGCACTCTGACTGATTTGTCAGAAAGGGCTAAGCACACTGCCTTTTGAATACACAGTTCTTTAAAGGGGCTGGAGGGGAACCCTAGAAAGCAAGGCATTCAAAAGCTCTCCTTTCTCTTTAGATATGGAGTTGAATATTTGAACTTTTATGATCCATTAACATTATTCATTTTTCAGAGAAATAGATCTATTATCAGTAATAATTAAAAGTTCTAAAACAAAGTTTCATGGTTAAGAAACCAGTAACTTACATTGGCCTTAAGCTTGATATTGCACTGCTTAGAACACAGAGTAGGAAATTTTTTATTTCAGTTCTGGAAAAATAGTTTGCATTCCCACATCACTAGCTATAAATTTAAAGATTACTGATAAGGGGGGGAGGGGGGCTTTTGAAATTAAAACTTCAGGATATTTTAATTCCATTTCTTTTCTCATCTCTGTAAGTTAGATTAAAAACCTTTGATAAAGTAGTGAAGTTTTTAATTTAAATGTTCTTACTCTTGAAGTTTCTGTGGAGTCTCAGTTTTAGGATAATTAAGAAAACTAACAAATTACTGGCTTTAGATTGTATTAATGAAATTTTCATTCATAATTTCTGTGACTTGAAGGAACTGTAAATATAAAGGAAAACAAGATAAATGAGAGTGGTTTCAGTATGATTTGTTTTATTACATGATACATTTATTGCCCTCATCCTAATTTTTAGATTACTGATTTTCAGGAAGAAGTCCTGTACTGCCATTGCAAAAGTATGGAGATTCTGAGCCGCGGAAGATGAAAAAAAATGCAATTGTGAGTAGTTAAATCCTTAATGGTTTCTGATCCTTTGGCACTAATTTTTTTATGGATATTCAGACAGTTCTCCATATATCTAGTCAGAAATTATCAATCTATGTATGTTTATGTTTCTGCTGCTCTAAAGATGTTATCACTGAGTAAAGACAATTTCTGAAAACAAAATCACTGATGAGGGGACAGCTGTTCACAGTGGAGCTTTGTTGATTTCTATTTCCAGCTTAAGCAAAATCAAATAATGCTTTTTGCTTTATTGTTTTTGTAGAACTGAAAAGCAGACAAGGTTTCACATGTTTAAGACAGACTGCATTATCCATTATGCTGGGCACTGAAAAAGGGTAAAGGAAATTGATGCCCCAGAATTCTGACTTACACAGAGCCATGCAAGAGTTAGTCACCTTTCTTCCTCCCCTCTACTCATTGTCTGTCTCATTTAGCAGTTCTTGCATTCTCTCTATCTGTGGTCTTCAACACAGATTTTTGTCACGTTGGACGCTAACATGACATGACAAGGGATTGATCTGGGTCTGCTTTGAAATGCTGCACATATAGTATAGAAATGAGGGTTGTTTCAAAGGTTGAATTATAGATCACATATTCTTTGCTTTTGTTTATAATTTGTAGGTATTTTGAAATTCTGAAAAAAAAATGAGCATGTTTGCTTTCAAAAATATTACCTGTTGGGTTTTTTCTGCTTGTTCCAATTTTATTTTAGGCTTCTCATTCAGTCCAGCAGATCCTCGAGATGATTGAATTGCCCCGTAAATATTGCAGACTTTATTTCATGACTTTGCGTGGGTGTGAAAGAGGAAAATGTTGGTTTTGGCATGTTCCTCAACAAGGGCATGAAAAGGTAAAGAGATTTAATGAAGAAAGGAACAGATTGTAAGTGTGAACGCTTTTTAAATGCAAAACGACATCTCCTCTGTTCATTTATATACGGAAAGGGAATAAAGTTCAGAGATTGATGGATCAAAAACATGTTCAGAAATTCTTCCTCTCAAGTTTGTTTAAAAGAAAATGGTAGAATTTTGAACTAGTAGATTTTTTTAAGAGAACAGACATCAGCAAAAGAGCAAGAATTAGGCTGTATGAATGTAGAATAGTAGAACAGGGAAGTTCTGAGACATTTCTATGCCAAGCATGCAGAGACGTTTAAGCAAACCCAGACTTTGTATGTATTCTTTAAGTCAAAAGCCACCTATGGTATATTACTTCCTGCAAATCTTCTGCAACAGGGAAGTGTTTGTTTAAAGATGCTGTAATCTCCTTAAATGGAGCAACAATTCTCATAATACGTGCAAGCAAAAATACTTTTCCAGTGGTGGGCAAACTAGATGTGTTTTCAAATGATTTGACAAAGAAATTATGAGTATGTAATACTTCCAGGAACTGTGCAGGGCAAGCTAATTGTGCTGTCATGTAATAAGATTTTGGAACTGGCTGTATGAAACCAAGACTTAACATGGTTCTGTAAGTCACTCAGAAGCAAACAAAAACATTAAAACAACTAAACAAAGTCAAATGCCTAAACTTGTCATCATCAGGTCTTACACGATTGATTTCTTATTTGTCATCTTGTGGATATGAGTACATTTTATCATCGGTGTCAGTAAGATATTACAGAATCAAAACATAAAAAATCATTGGTGAACCTGTTAGACATAAATACTAAAATAAAAGTAGCATCTAAAGGATCTTATCCATCTCTTTGATATCTTAAATACGCTGTGTCAGAATTTTTAAAATACTCCACTGTAATTTGGTTTTATTTTTCTTAATGTTTTCTCTTTTTCCTTTTTATGTCTCAAAAAGACCTGTTGTTTTTTCTAATGCTTTGTAACCCCTTTGAAAATTTATATGACAGCTTAAAAATGCTAAGATCATTTGAGAGTAATTTTGTATGGGATGTTTTCCCTTTTCCTCAATTGTTAATATCTTTGGCAGGCTGTAGTGCATATCAGTAATTTTGAGCCAGTTTGTATGAATTACCATGATTTGTAGTGCGTCATTATATACAGACACATTAAAGAATTAAATTATTTGCCTAAAACTATTAAATTCCATCAGATTTTACTTGTGCTGCAGCACTCCAGCACACTTACTGTTCTGCCCACCAAACCTAGCTTAACTTTCTTGGTAGTCTGGAAATTTACTTTGGGATATGTTTGTGTATTTATTTTTTTTTTTTAGAAATGTCCATTTAAAAATGATAATAGGCCAAGCACCTCATGGTGGCACCAAAGTACATAAATGGAAGACAGGTAAAGCAGCAACAAAGTCATCTAGTCACACACAGGGGAGATAAATCTCTTCAGGAACTGTCATGCAGACTGGTAGTCTGCTTGCTTAGTACTGTGTTTTCAGTGATGATCTTTAACAGAATTTTTGGAGAGAAATGCCTTTCCCTGCAATGGATATTCCTTCCTTCTCATTAAGTAACTGGTTGATGATTTAACACTCCTCACAGTTGTGGCTGATCACACAACACAGCAGTGATTTAATTCATAAAAACATCTTATGTTTTGAAAAGCATACTCTTGAGCTCAGCAAGTTCAAGTTACCAGGTTGTTTTTCTTTTTAAAGTTCCCTATATTTGCAACAGTCAAATCTCTTTTGTGTTATGCAAAGTAAACAAAACTATTAAGACAGTGTTTTAAATACTCCCCAAAGTATTTAGGGGAGGGGGGTGGGGTGGGGTGGACTATGCAGGGATGTAGGGGAGGGATCTTAACAATGTGTATCAATATCTGATGGGGGTTGGAGGGGGTAAAGAAGGTGAAGCTGCACTCTTCTCAGTGGTTCGAGGGGAAGAGACAGCGGCCATAAATTGAAATTACACGAAATTGTTTGGCTTGAATGATGCTTCAGACTGTAGTATAGCTAATAATTGCACAGTTAGATAACTGGTTTGAAAACCTGATTTTATGCAAACTGTATTTCTCTGATTTTATTTTAGTTTTTTGTACCTCACTCATTAACTTTTTTGGACTTGTTTCCGCTAAAGAAATGTTAAAGGAGTTGAGGAATCGACTGATAGGTGACAGAATAGTGTGATCTACACCACCTTTTGAAAATGGGAATTGCTGATGTTATGTACCTTCATTTGAAATCTATTACGGTTAACTCAAAATTTAGAGATTCTCACATTTTTACATGGTTTGTAGGTTCAGTTACACGTTTTAAAATTGGAACTACTAAATCAACTGAAGCTTCCCAGAAGCTGTAAATGAGTAATACATTTAGTTTATTTTATGAATGTAAAGTAACGTGTCCCATGATTAAATACTACTATGACTGGATTTTCCAAGCAATTTCACTAATAGTTGGAACAGTCAGAGCTCCAGATGCAGTCTTGGCTTTTTTTGGGAGTCAGTCCAAAGAAGAAGGAAAACAGATTCCAAAAGAAATCAAACTAATTTACATACTGTAAGCATGTGCTAAAGTTTGTTTTGGAAATGCCCTCAGCCACCTGGGGTTGTAGATTTGGATTACGTGAGTGCCATTCATATATATTAATGATCAAAAATTCTACATGATTTTCTGAAGTCTGTCTTAGACTATAGTTCAACAGCATTATGACACTGTTTCAGAATAAAACCAATAAGCTTTATTTATACTCAACATACAGATACTGTTTTTGTGTTCTTTGACTTGATGATCTGAACAGGTTAGTGGTTTTTTAAAAACAAAGATGTCTTGGCCACAAGCCAGTGTCTTCTGCTTTGGTGATATTTCATTTGCAGTGTAACAAACTCCATTAACGTGTCCTGTCTCATTTTGAAGTTGCATGTAAAAATTAACCTGACTCCATTCTGTAATAACATGACTACTCTTTGGGGTGGTCTCTGTCTCTTGATTTTTCATTATTTCACAAAATAGTATTAAATATGACCCAGTTACATTGCTGTGAGAAAGACTGTAAATGTTCCAGAAGTGACGGAGGGTATCTGAAAGGGTGGGTGGTTTTTTTCCTGACTTGAAATTCTAAGATTCAGTCTCAGTAGTGTTTATTTCTTCATAAGTATCACAAAGCTGACAGCTTAAGATGTTAAGACAAGAATGTTCCAATACCAAATAACATATTAAAATATCTAGGTGTGGATTTTTTTTTTAAATCAAGTAGGTTTGGGGTGAAGTGGTTCACTAAATCAAGTTAGTTCTGAGGTTTTTATTCTGTGTCCTTACAAGTGATTCTCTATTACCAAAGGATGAGTGTTACCAACTTGATTTCTAGATGATTTTTGACTACTTAGTTGGTACGTTCACATAACTTTTGTTTATCATGTTTTCACTTTCACCTTTTTGCTTCCCTTTCTCTGTTTGTTTACAGTCTGCTACATTTATACTAATTCCAAAGTAACTGTATTTTCAGAATATTTTTTTTATTTGCTGTGAGTGTATACGCACATACATGCAGCTGTGGTCCCAGCAGGTCCTTTCCCACACATTTCATCTACACTATTTTTCTATTAGATTTGCTGTCCTTCTGACAGCACCTTTGCCTACAGACCCAGTTGCCGCCTTACGTGATTTGTCAGTACATATGGGTTAAAGAGAAGCAACGTAAAGCTTGTTTCCTTACAGAATTCATGTTTGTGGGTAGTTCTGTTTGGCATAAACAGAGGTAACATTTTACTATGGTGGTTTTTTTCATCTTTTTCTAGATTTGCATGGCAATACTTAGGACATACATTAGTATCAAAGAATCAAGCCTTCTAAAACGTGCAGGTATGATACAGTAGAAGCTTTTGATGTATCTTTGGTACTTAGATTATTTAAAGCAAATAGTCTGTCAGGAGAGAAATGGGTGCCACTTCAACAGTGAATAAAAAGTTCTGATTTTGAAGGTATACATCCAATCCACATGTCTTTATATTCCAATTTCCCATTGAGGCTAGGTGTTTAATATGCAGTTACCCCAGGAGGTTGTTGTAAATGGTACTTCCACAGAAGATGAACTTAGCCTGAATGGAACTAGGCTTGAGAGTAGAAATGAGTAACTAGGGCAGGAGGGAGGTTTACCAAAACCAAAATTTTTTTAAGGCACTCTTGAACACTCTGGCCAAACATCACAAATCCAGAAACTCTGGATTTAAGCTCTTGAAATGAAGTGCTGTTACAGCACCCAAACAGCTGTAGTTTAGTCCTTTCACATTACCATATATGCAGACAATTATGATTAATGCATTTTAGGGGCTGTATTTGATTCAGATCCGTCTGAGCTTTGGAGTTCAGTCAGAAAGGGCTAAATTTTACTCTGGACAGTCATTTCTTTTGTACCTGTCCTGAACAGTCTTAAGTTTTTGAAAGCTTATTAGAGTGTAACACAATGTGAATGTGGGATCCAGCTGCACCCTGTGTAGTAATGTTCTCATGCTGAAATACTGAGCATTCTGATGCAGATAACACTAGTTACCAGCACAGTACATGTCTCTCAAGGTTAGCACTGAAATAGGTTGTAGCATGTTTCTGCTACAGGAACAGGTATCCACCACGATAACACTGCACTTCGCTTCCTAGAACTTCGTGTCTGGAAAGGCCTTAACTATCTTGATGTGCTTACTGAATCTAACCCAGATTCGTGCATTTTTCTTGTGCTGCACCAAATCACCTAAGCTTTCTGGAAACCCATAGGGCTTATGGTGTTCAGCTAAATGACATGAGATTTCAGAATAGTCAGTCTGCATCTAGTAAGATTAACGCTGTATTTAAACTGGATCCTTTCAACCGTTTTTCTCCATACACTTGTCCCATAATATCCTGGACAGTTAAGGGTTGTTATACTGAATTTAAAATTTAAGGAAATAACTTGTTTAAGTAGTTAACATCAGTTACCCCAAAGTGAAATTAATTTAATTGCTTTTTCAGTCCAAGTATTTGTGAAATACTACAAAGACGTTACTCCTGGTGTGGATTTTGCTTCTCAAGTGTTGAATGATCTTCTCATTTCTTTGCTCAAGGACTGTTTGTTGCGGGAAGTATTTCAGATATTGAATGTAACTGTACAAATCAATAAACTGGTAGGTGACCTTGTAATATTTTTTAAATCTTTGATCCATAGTTTCTTTGTTTTTTGAGTATTATACCATTTGTAGTAGTAAGTTTGTTTTTACTCTGGTACTCAAAGCTTGGGGGGGAAAAAAGGCATTTCAAGATTTCCCATTATAAAAACTCTAAACTGTCTAATTGAGTGGAGTTGCAAAACTGATTGTGCTTTTTTGTCTGAATTAGCCAGCTGTAGAGGTTCTTCTGAAAGTTTTTGAACGTGTGGCTTCTTTGAATATAAGAGATGCTGTGCCTACATTAATCAGTACCTTTCATAAGGTATGAGTTTGATTGTACTACTGCTACTTGTTGAAATTCCTGAAATACCTTGCATGGTTTAAAACTCAAATGTATCACTTTAATATTATTTCAGTACTATTTTTTAAAAGTTATATTGTGACTAGCTGCATTTGTGGTACAGGTTTCTGTTTATCCCTTATTTTATGACTGAGATGCACTGTGACATGTTTTTCCCACTGTTGTTTGCCACTTGCCTCTGGGAATACGCAAGTGATCACAATTTTTTGTACACTTACTTTTCTTCCCCCTGTTTGCTATTACAGCTCATTGATGCTGGTATGATCCTTGAGTTTGACCATTTTGATTATATTATTAAGTGCCTTCACCAACTGCAAGTTTCCAGTCAGGAAATAGATACTGTTTTGAACATAAAATCCAGGTACGTATTTAAGGAGCTATTTTATACTTATCTCTGTCTAGTTCCTTCCTCAGGTTCTATTTTTATAAATCTATGTAAAAACTTTAAAAAGCAATTAGAAAATGCAAATGTAGTGATTTGGATGAAAATAGTATTATGCCATGACTAATTGTATTTTTTAAGAGCTGTCAATCTACTGTGCTTCAAAGATCAAGGATTATTAAGTCAAAATGTAGGTTCTGACCACAGTTATGATTATTTTTTTTCCATATTCATCATCATTGTACCATCTGTTCCAAGCTGTGCTACAAGTTTATATAAGTGTAGTCAAATTGGAAACATCATGGTTTACTATATCATTTAGGCCTGCATAAGCAAACAGCACTTCTGCAGTAGACAACTGTTCTAGCCAATAAGAGGATTAGTTAGAATTAGAAGTAGTTTTCTGCTTTCATTTACTGTGCAACTACATAAACACTTGTGCCAACACAACCAGGGAGGAAGGTCATTTTTGAAGTACTGCTGGATTATACTGGGCAAAATGTGAACTCACAACCCAGGTCTGTTCCAAAACTGTTGATGTCTCCCCATCACTTGCACAAGATTGTGATCCCTTTTTTTTAATCTGCATCATACACATACACGTAAGTTGAGAAACTAAATTTGCAATTCATAAGGCAGCCTTTGATTCTTAGAGGAAATCAAATGTGCAGCATCTACTGTGTGAAAACAAGCCATCAGTGTTTCAAGTGAAAGCACTGTAGAAATTATTTGCTGCTTTTTTATACTTTTCCCATAGAGTACCTTTCAGCCATGGATCTCAGTGTTTTACCAGTGCAACTTACCACGCATGTTGGAGGTAATTTTTATCACTTTTCAGATCAGGAATCTCATTCACAAATGAATGACGCCTTCCAGGTTGCCTCAGTATGTATATGTTTTCAGCACAAACTGAGAAACAGTCTGTATCTATGAAGACTGAGCAGCTGTGCTGCTTCAACTACATGTATTAGCTCATTCATGTGTAGGTTATGTGTCTCTACATGATAGCATTGTACTGGGTAGATGTATCCATTGTTTCAGTGGCAGTGTCAGAATAAAATATTATGCTCCTAGGTAGGTATTTGAAGCTGAATAGCACTTTCTTTCATGAAATTAACTTTTTTTTTAATTTACTTCTATGTCAGAAATATATACAATACAGTTCTGCATTTACTTAATGGATTGCAAGTCTTATTCATACCTTTTCAGTTACTTTTCTACTAAAACAAGGGAATATTTTCTGTGAAAATAGCTCTGCTTAATTATTTGCTTGATACATGCACTGACTTCCCTTGGCATGACTGTAAATGTCTGTTTTCAGTGTCCAGGTTGCATAGTGTGTAGTAAATAGGATTAAAAATCACATCAGCTTTTAGTTCAGATATGATATTTTGTTGATTGCCTTCTGCTAGTGCATAGTTTAGTTCAATAGGATAGGTTAAAATGAAGTATTAATATTTTTTTCTTCTGAAAGATTTCAGGAAAGATATTTTGAAAAGCACTGGCTTTTTGACTTCAACTTGGCAGTGGCTGAAATTCAGGTACAGTATGCACATTTTTCAAGCCTGGTGGAATACGTAAACCATGACTTCTTTTAAACCTACAAGAAATAGCAGTTTTTACATAATTTAAAATTTTAGTGGGCTTTATTATTAAGTATATTGAGATTATGATAAAATATTTTAATGCAAAGCCGTGTTTGGGAAGGATTAATGTGCAGGGGAAAACTGTCTGGCTTTTCTGTGATGTCAGTATTTTAATTTACATACCTGCAGTTTTTATCTTGGTTTTGCATCTAATTCAAAGATTTTATAACTTTCAGCAGTTTTTTCTTATGCCTTACATTTGTTGTGCTTGTAATTGGTAGTGGTACATCATTCCTCACCAAAAAATTACTTAATATATTATCCAGCAGATAGGATTCATATCTGGTATAAAAAAGCACAATTGTAAAAGGCTGTAATTGGCAACATTAAGCAGGTATTTTAAAGAATTAAAAAATATTATTAAAAATTCTTTAATTGGACACTTGAGTCTTTCATATTCAAGGACAGATTACTTATTATGCAACATTATTGTATAGTTTACATATTATCACACTTACTGTACAGATCCTGAGACCAAAATTTAAGAAGGAAAGAACCTGGACTGGTTTTTTTTCCTCCTTTAACACCAAAGTCATCAAGTGATCTGGCAAGCAAAAGACTAATTCATATAAAAAGTAACTATCAATTTGGCATGCCTCGGGGCGGGGGGGGAAGTAAAATACTGGATGAATGCCAGTTCTTGAATAGGATGAATAAGTTATGAGTTTCCCCAATTGGGGTCATGACATAAAGGGAAAAAGGATTTTAATTTCTTGGGGGGAAAAAGTGATTAGCAATCCATGCAAGTTAGGCAATGTGTAACTGTGCCATATTGAACATGGAGGTTCTTGGCAGTAGCATTTCATCTGCATCTTTTTTCTGCTTGAAGTCTATCCCAGGTGTATCTCTCAGATTGTAGTGTATTTTCTGTTTGGTGTTCCGGCAGTAGGTTCCCTTGTATTTACCCCTGCTTTCTTTGCAGCATTGCAAGGAAAAAAGTGACTGGAACAAGCTGGGAGCTTTGTATGTTAATGCAAGAACTGGATGTGAACATTCTGATGATCTTCAGAAACTGTCTTTATGTATTGCTGAAATACTGACCAGAGACTCTGAGACAGACAGACCAGGAGTTCCTTTTTGTGATTTTGCTGATGCAGGTAAAATTACAGATGCAATAAATGCTTTTTGTTCATCCCTATTCTTTGTACAGTTTTTAAAAGAGGTCAAAACCTGAATTCTTATACTGTTTTCTAAATATTAGTTAATTTTATATGTTGCAATATTCAGGATTTCTTGAAGTGCAAATACAATCAGGTAAAATGCTCAGTAGAAGTAATTTTTTAGTAGAAGTAAAATCCAGTGCTTACACCTAAAAGTCAAAGAAAGTTCTGGAGGAAGAGCACTTGAGCTTTGTGAAATAAAGAAGAAAAACCGAAGTAGGTGGTCATTTAATAAGAATGTCCTGTGCTCAGGACAAAGGCAAATGTATTTAAGTATTGTCATGTGACGTGTTACACTCCTAATAGCATAATAGAGCTGTAAATACAGCTATAGATACATATTTGTATATTTCAAAACACATTGAACAGGGTTACATCATGTATATCATTTGTGCTTTTTTTTTTTTTTCTAATAGTAATTAGGATTTCCAGAATTATTTCGTTCTCTAAAGAACCAAGAATTTCTGCAAGGGCTGGGTCCACAAAACACCTTCCAGATTTTTAATAGTTGTGGCAGCCTTTCTTACCCCTTTCCTCCCTATGCCACTTCATTTACATGTCTGTATCATTCTTTCTTATAAGTTTGCAGAAAACTGAGGCTCAGTGAAGTATCAGTGGAATATTGAAGTGTTCTATAATGGACGACTCCGACTCCTGTCTTTTTCAACCTGTATTAAGTACTAAAACGTAATTAAGATTTATTCCAGATACTTGACATGATCTTTCTGACCACAGACTTTCATATTATAAAACAGCTATCACAGCATCCAGTTGTGTCACAAACAGAAATTTTGGTGGGGCTTGGAACTTTGTCTTCCCTAGAGCAGTGGTCTCCAAACTGACAGGCACCTCTAGCAGTAAAAAATTTTTGAGCAGTCACCCCCAGTTTGTTTATTTAGTTATTTATAAATTATATACATGTGCTACTGCACTAATATATTAAGTACATTACAAAAAATACACAAAAATAGAAATTTAAAAGATGAGATAAAGATAAGACGTACTTTAAAAATATTTTATCTATTTTTATTTTTTAATGATACAAAAAATGTTTTATTCTCACATCTGAATGGATTGTTGTGCTCACACTCCACTTTGGAGACCACTGCTCTAGAATACCAACAGTGCTTCCAAAGTGGTTGTATAATATGGTTGGAAAAACTTGTAATTACTCAGTTCTGTAATTGCCAACATTTATTCATGGTGCCAGAAAACGCAGAGCTTCTTTACAAGTAATGATATTACTAAATTATGCCATTACATGTCCAAGGATCTGTCCAATGTCCAATGAATTAGACTGCAATGAATTCAGTGCCTGAATAAACTATAGTTATTTACCCTGCTTCTGGTGTTACGAACTTAGGAAGTTACTACTTCTAATGGCAAATATTTCAGAAAGTGTATTTAGTATTTTCACAATGACCATGTTTTTCAAGTGTGTAATTTCTTTAAAATTGCATATATATGTAAAATTTAAAAAAAAATGGTTTTTTTTCTTTCCAGTAATAAAAAAAGCACGACATAATGAAGCAGACAGAGTTTTCATTGGAAGGACTGGGATAAGTGTAATGTATTCTTATAACAAAGCACGGCAGTGGATAAAGGTATACTGGACTATAGGAACCTGACTGGAAGAAAAAGAATGAGTCATTTCTTTTCTAGATGTTAAACTGTGTTTCTCTAATTGAATGGCTGGATGTGCCACCAGCCTCCCCACCATTTTAGTACTTCTTAATTGTCCAGCTGAATCAAAACATTTAGTATGCCTTACTGAGCAGTAGTCTTCTATGAAGCCCATCATAACTGTCTTACAACCTAGAAGCTTGATTGTTCAGGTTCAGCTTTTGACTTTTCTGAGCTAAGGATAAATCTGGATTAGACAGGTCTTCCTGAGATTTGGGGGTGAGGTTCTGATGTGATTGTTTCCCAGAAATGTCACTTTCTTCCATATGGCAATACGGCTGTATTCTGAGACCTCCCAACACAAGAAATATTTAGGGAAGTTTGAGTGGGACCTTCCCTGCACTGGTGCTTCTGAATCTGACCTCAAATGGAATTGATAAGGCTGGAAAGAAAGAAGAGAAGCATCGCAAGGCTGCTACTGCACTTGGTGAACTGCTCTTTCCCCAGAACGTCACTAGAAGTGCTTTTCTTCCAGTGCATCTAAGTTCTGTGAATCTTGCAAAGACTCAGATCTCACACAGAAATACCCTTTACAATCCTTTCTTTGCTGCCAATATTACAAAGGGCTTTTGCATACAAGTGTTACAGGGTTAAGAGACTAGACCTTTCACTGGACGTTTTATACTCTTTAGACCTCATGCAGTATTGATCGTAAGTTCGCTGCAGCAAGATCCATTTCAATGTTAAATTTGACTTTTTCTTCCTGGAAGGAAGCAGTATATACCAAGTTGGATCTCCCATACAATGCAACATGACCAGTGAAAACATAAGAAATAATATAAACCACCATGATTTCGGAGTGTACTTTGGGTCAGTGATCATCTGAACTTACTTTGGGTCAGTGGGCCTGATCGTTACAACTAATAATTATGCTGTACTGGGATGTTCCTCATCCCATACAGAATGATTTCTAGCATGTATTTTTGTGAACAAAAGCAAGCACTCTCCTTGTCCCCTTTTGTCTCTTGGGGTTTTTTTGTCAATTGAGTTTCTACCCTTTCTAGTTTGCATCAGAGGATTGAAATATCTTATGTACTATGGTCTCTTAAGGGATGACCTTCAGGAATTCTGTTACGTAAAACCTCCGTGCACTGCTCATCCTGTTTGCAGGGTCAACCCAAGTTCCAGGAGGGATTTGATAGAGGTGCTTAGTCTAGAGGCAATACACCCATTTTGATGAATCATTAATTTTGCAGCATCAGCTTGTTGAGGTGAATGGCCTTTAGCAGGATCTTATCAAGCTGCAACGCAGTGTGGTACTGTTTAGGAGTAAAGGGCAGGAGAGAGGGTCTTTGTATTAGCACTTTTGTAATACTGCACTAGATCTTTTTTAAGCATTTTTATTCCACAAAACTCAGCTGCTAGAAGATAAGATATTCCTGGCCATAGAAGCGGTAGTCTAAATTTTTGGCATTGAGGAGTGGTCAGTGCTCACATGCCCATCAAAGAGCTTAATTTGGCTTGGGTTTTGGCTGTCGTCTTCAGCAGAAACAGCATATATTCAGTGTTTGTAGGGAAATGCCTTCATACATTTTAGCTGGTTTCATATCCATCTTAAAGGGAGATCCTGATATTTGGGTTGCAAGACCTCTGTTATTCCAGGGATGTTCTTGGTGTCCTAATTTCTGACGTGCAAGGTGTCAAAAATGTGTATAGTGTTTCTCTTGTATAATTGGGAGTTACTAAAAGTAGACAGTTCTTATGATACTATGACTTTTTTTCATGTCTAGAGCAAAAGATAATTGCTTTTTTGAGAGTGTTGTCTTGGGTATCAAACCCCCCTCTCAACAGACTGCTCACCAAGATCCTCAAATAGCCTTGTAGACAACCTGTGTTGACCATACGGGAATGTGAATGGAGCTGTGCTCTAAATGATTTTTATCAGAACTGGCAGATCCCAAACTGATCTCTGCTTCAGGGGTGAACTAGAACTGTCATTCCTACCTCGCTCCAACCACTTTCACTCCATTATATGTATTGGGTAAGTCCCTAATCCTGTGGTTATGGGTTAGCATCTGCTTGTTTCTTCCAAAAAGTGGTCCAGAAAATAAGACAGTGCTGGATTTGTTCTTTCTGCTGTGCCCAAAGTAGGTTTGGCTTTAGGACATGCCCTATGACATTTTATGATCATGTTGGACTGCCTAAAACCCTAGATGTGCTTTTCAGATCGCTTTCCCTTCATGAACATCTTTATCACATAGCTTTGATGCTTCGTGGCATTCACGGGTAAAATATGTATGCTCCTTGGTCCTGAAGAGAATATTCTTTGTAAGAGCTGAGGAAAGTTCGTAACACCAGATGTTCATTGAAAAAACATGAAGATTTGAAATATGAATAGGTCTTCCATGGAGATATGTCTTCAAGCAACACTAGGCTACTTCCTGGATATTTACTTGTAAAGAATCCTGCAACAGTAGTGGTCCTTTGGCAACTATTTCATCCACTGATGAAACTGAGTGTCCTTCCTTTATAGAGCATTTTTGTGCTTATAGCTACATGCTTTCCATCTTTCTATAAAGATCCACTTAGTGGCGCTTCCTTTTTCTAGAAGGATGATATAGATGCAGATCCTCCTTAATTCTGTGTTACGTTTCTGGTTTGCACTTAGATTTCAAGTTTCTATTTTGCTGTCAGAGTTTCATCTGAGTCTTTATGGTATGTATTTTTTCCCTTCAAGCACGTACATCTACAGTTGAATGGGTTCTTTACACCTTAAATGTTAACTGCAATGTTAACCTGTTAAGACCTGTAGGCCTTCAGAAGTCCCCAATTTTGAGCATATGCCAGTCGGCAGTACGTATGTGCATATGCATAAAACATTTTCAAAAAATGAGCTTCTCAATAAGTAAGTTTCATTTTCTGTCATCTCTGTTCTCCTAAACCTCCATTTCCCTCTACCTCCACAACCCTTGTTCTGCGACCATGATGCATGCACACACATGACCACAATTTTTGATAAGCCACCTCCTCGTTGATACACCCACTAAGCAAGAGCTGAAACATGTTTGGAGTTGCATTCATGTTGCTTGACCAGCAAGGTGCAGCTAGACAGAGCAAGTGCTGAATCCTGCCTGTCCTTGCCTTGTTGGGGACATTAATTTGATATCCCACCTTGACTTGGATCATGATTTTTTTTATATTGGTCAAATCTTAATTATCTTTGAGACTGCTACCTTTCTTCCATCTTTGACTGAAAAGGCCATCCAAGAAGTTGTTAAGAGGAAGCTTCTGTAGAAAACCAGTCTAAATATCAACCTGGGATATGATGATCAAGTTGCTGGTTGTTACGCTGTTGGCCAGATAGAACCAGCTTTTACTAGCTTATTGTCCTGTTGGTACAACTATCAGTGTCCTCTTTGGCTTATGCTGGAGTAATTACTTCAGTTTAACAATTATGCCTCTGCTGCAAAATGAAAACTCTCAGTGTGATTTTTTAGAATTTTATAGGTTGTGTAGTGCTGAATGGAATCAGAAGAGTGAAAATATTAATATACTAAAGTAAGCAAATACAAATTAATTACAAGGTATATTAAAAATATAAGAACATTATATAGTAGAAATAATGTTATGGGGAATAGTGTGCTGGGAACTGTTCAACAGTGTGTTGGTGGGGCGGATTTGCCTACACAGTCAAAAAACCTTACTATTTATTAGAAATTTTAGGATACCTTTTTTTTCCCCAGCTCAGTTTGGGTAACTAAACTGATGCCTATAAATCTGTATCACTGAATTACATCTGCTGTATTTTGTGTAAATACGCTCTGTGTTCACTGATATCATTCCTTTCTCTGACCTTCCCCCTTTCTCTTCTCCCTCTTATGCTAGGGAAGGAAGGTTTTGGATAAGTTGCATGAGCTGCAGATACCTTTTACACTCTTGAAAGGACTTACAGGTGCAGAGGGGTTAGCATCAAGATGTCAAATTGTTAATAAAGCTGCAGAAATTTTTCTTAAAACTGGAAGTTTGGATGGAGCAACATGGGTTTTGAGAGGTAAGCTTATCTTATAAAAAACTGAATTTTGACTTAAATTTTAACAGTCCCCTTCTATGACAGACTTCAGATGAAAGTTACAAACTGGTCTGTGTTGTTAAATAAAGTTAATAATACTGGGTCAACAAAAATAAAGTGTGATCCATCTTACTGGTTAGTATTCTTGATATGTGTAAGAAATATGATGATCAGTACCAAATTTTTTTCAGAAAAATTTTCACAATAGTCTGCCATCAACACCATTCTACTCAAAAGCCTACCATAATAAGGGAGGGGTGTAGCTTGGAAAGCGACTCTACCCCATGTAGATTTCCTTTGAGCCAGGTGACATTCAGTGTCAAAATTTTCAGGCTTGAGTCAGTGCAGTGTTTCTTTCTTCTCACAGTATTGCCATTTAGTAAAACAGCTTTAGAATTATGCCATATTTCCGCAGTTAAATCAGACATAATTACTGGTTTTTTGGAATTCTGATATGCTGAAAAAGAGAAGAAAGTCAGAAGTATAAACAAGACAAGAAGGTGTCTGTAAAGTAATATGGAGGGTCTAAAATTTGCTGTTCAGTTTTATATATATACATAGATATGTACATATTTATATACACACATATATATGCCATTGACAGTCCATTTTACTACCATGATACTTAATAAAAGAGGTTAAATACAATATAAAGGTTCAGTGATTCCATCTGAGAAGTACTGGTGGTAAGGAACCAAATTATAAATAACTAGAACTGCATTTTCTGTGAAATTCTGAAATTTGTTTTCTGCTGTGGTTTACAGTATATTCTTAATGGTCAGAAGTTTTGGCGTCCAGTAGTTTCAGTTCATAGAAATAACACTGCACTGTTGTTTGCTGCAGAGTCGGAGTGGACCACAAATGCACCATTGTGGCCCTGTGATAAAATGGACATCCTCAATCGACATAATCTGTTATGTACACTAGTGCAGAAATATTTGAGGAGGAGTTTATACAGGCAAGCATTTGAAGTTCTGCAGAACTTACCAGGTTTTCAAAATAATTTTGGTAAGTAAAGAAAAAGGTACTGCATTAAGAGCTAAAAATTTACAGATGATTCTGTACTGTTCTTTTTGCTTGTTTTCTGGCTAAAATTTGTTGAAGTAAGATAGTTTTTTACAAGCCCATTATTTATTTCCAAAGAGTGTAGTGTCAGTTAAAATAGGTATTGTACTCTGCAGCTCATGCCACACATGTGCACGCACACGTGCGCATACATGCATACACACAGAATTTATACACCTGTCCTCTTTTTCAGTTACACAGGACAACAGGGAAGACCCGCTAAATTGTTCAGGATCATACACAGTCTATACAATAAGATAAAATAGGGATATCATTGGGGCAATTCATTCTATCTTAACTTCAGATAAATGCATTGGGGTTTTTATATAACTGAGCCAACTAACCTAGGCTTCTTTTACATACAACATTAAGAACTGAGTGCTCTTTTGGGCTCAATTTATCTGACAAATTTTGGATGTGTACTTCCAAGACGAGATGCATAGTCACTTAGACTCCACTGAGGAAGCCTCAGTTGATCCCTGTGTGAAGGTCTCAGTCCTGTTGCCAGTGTGTGCTTTTAGGTATGTTAGGAGAGCTTAGTTGGAGACCACCTGCTTAAGGGAATAATTTCTGTCATGTGAGGCATGAGGTGGGTAGAAGGCTGCTCAGTCTTGCTGAGAAGGGGACAGCTGAGGGAAAGTGGACAGTTTGGAATAAGAGTAGAAGCAGAACTTGAAGCACCAAGGTGGTCTTTATTGGTGCAAATTGAGATGAAGTGAAGATTGTATTTATGGGCTTGGGCAGGCAAAATATGTTTTTATCTAATCCTGTTGGTTTTGGCAGCAAATTATTACTTGGACCTTAATACTTCTCTTTTACAACGTAAATTAACTAACTGTATATAATTACTAACTGTAATAAAGCATTGTCATAACTTATCTCAACCTTGTTCCATTTTGCTGACAGACGCAAGAGTCCTGATTTAGGTACTGATTGAGAAGCGATTCTTCAGTTAGATTTGCATTTGACTTAATTCAGAAGTTAATAGTCTTCATTTCATTTCAGATACTGTAGATGTTTCTCAGTATAGCTGCCTTTTTAATGAGCTGATAAATGCCTGTTTTGAGAGCAAGAACCTTGGGGTCTCATCTTCTGCAGTAGATTTCATGCTTTCAGAAAACATACCTATTGATTTACTTTTGCTTAGAGGATTAATCACAGCTTTGGGAAGAAGTTCTTTGTGGTCTAAAGCTAGGACCTATTACAAAAGTAAGTTGCGTCTTGAAACAATATCCTTCCCTTATGTTCTTTGGATAACACATGCTCATAACAGCTCAGTATGTTGGGAAGAAATGTGTAAGAGTATACTTTGTAAGAAGAAAACTGTACTTTCTGTGTCACTGTTAGGAATTTATTTATAACCAAAATGTTTATTGGGAAATATGAATCAGTGCATACTACCAGGCATGAAATAAATGTAATTCTGGTAAAACTAATTTACATTCAGTTTCAGAATTTCAAAAATGTGAACCCTGAAACTATTACAAAGCGCATCATCTTCACTTTTTCATCGAGGCAAATTAAATTTCTTTGTACTTCTCTTTAGAGCTGTGGTGGTAAAATTACTAATATTTAAGATTTGAGAGGTCTGGCTAAGAAGTTTATTCTAACTAAAAGAAAGTTCCTTCCAACTAAAAGCTAACAGTCTGTGATTGTTTTCAGCTCACCACTTCTGAGCTAAGATAATACGGGGTGCGCCTCTCTGATATGGTCCACCAAAAGCCATCTGTCCATACAGTCCCATTATTTACTGTTCAATTCTGTCTTAGAATTGTGGTGGTTAGCAACCTGCTTGAGGAGTCTGCCCCTCCTAGGTGGATACTTGGCTTTATTAACATTGAAATTACTGGGTTTTGCCCCTTTACCCCACCCCCCCCACCCACCCCCTTTACCACCACCCCACCTCCTTTACCACCACCCCACCCTCTTTACACTCTTCAAATGTCCTCTCACTGTGATCATAGTTAATAAAGCTTCTGTCTGACCTGTCCTAAATTTTACTTGCGTTATTACGCACTTGGGAGTCCTCAGATTTCTGACAGAGCCTTTTAATCATCACTGATAGTATTCATTGATAAAAAAATAACATTTTACAACAGTGACTATTATGAGTGAATACTATTTGCTGTGTTCTCAAATTAGGCAATTTCACAGGTGAAATAGTAAAATCCATTATGAGTTTGGGGTGCTTTTTTTCCACATTCTTAGTCACATACCAACGAAAACGGATCTGTGTTCAGTATTGGTAATCCTAATTCCTTACGTTTCTGCATTTACTCTCAGGTGCTTTGTCATTGGGTTGCTACCCACCACTGCAGGGAAGTTTATATAACAAACTTTTGATTATTCCGTCTTACCTGTCTGAGGTTGAGATGCTGTTGGCGATTGAAATATTTCTTGTTTCAAATGCTAGTGATATTCAAAGTCCAGTGGCTACTAGTCAGACTCTTCAGATAATACTGAAAAGGTTTGTTGTCAGATATGTACTATTTTGATTGTATTTATCTGTGTGATCATGTAATTAATGAGAGATCTTGTTTTCCATTGACTGGGAAAGAGAATTCTTGGGTTCAAAATTAGTTTTTAATCCTTATTTCTAAAGTGGATATAGAAGAGTAGATGTTTGGGGGTTTATTATTTTATTATTTTTAAATGTGTGTGGCAGAAAAGTAATTGGTCCAGAGTGATCCTGGCCTGTGTTCCCTAACTGAATGCATCTACTGCACTGTGTGTACTGTATTTTCAAAACCAGGATAGCTTTGCTATCTTGGTATATAAATTCTTGTGTTCTGGTTTAAGCAATGGAGTAGAAGGGCACAGTCAAAATATTACTCCTTTCAAAAAGCAACTCAAACGTTTCTTACGTTTCTTAGCTTTTTTTTTTTTTTTTTTGAAACAGTATGAAGCCATTTTACTTGATTTGCTTTACAGGGGATATCGCTATTAAGTTTGTTAATTTTTTCCCCCCTTCTGTGAGACTTAATACCTTCAGATAAAAATGTGTTTTGTTGTTTTTTCATTTTGTCCATAAACCACCAACCACTGTCACTAGATTATACCTATAATTTATTTTTCAAGACCATATTTGCTCTGAGATTGACTGGCTCAGCATCAAAATGTAAAACTGCATAGAAAAGCCGTATTTGTTAAGAAGGATGAACAGTGGCATCTCAAACTTGAGAACTCGGTCTTCCTTCCCCTCTACCCTTCCCAAGGAATGCATCTCTTAAATTTGTACTTTTGATAAATGAGAAGATTTTTATATCTTTTTTTCATGTGTATGCTATTGTACCTCTGCTTGTTTGCTTAAAGAGTAAGTTCTGCTTTTACAAAAACATAGGCATGTCACTTAGGCACATCCTTATTCCAAAAGTGATTACATGCCAAAGATGAGTAATCCTTTTGGATTCAAGCATGTACATGAATTTTTGCTATAGCCAGTTCATAAAACTGTTTACATTCCTTTATTGAATTTTCCAGCCCAGAGTTAAATATTTCATCATGAAACTTGCTGTGAATATTGCAGACCTACTTGGCATGGGCATTAGATCCTATTACTTTTCATTACCTTAAAATATATTAAAAATACACTTTTTCTTAACTTTTTGATTCTTCAGAGTAATCAGCTAGAAATTAACATAATCTATTATAAGTGAAGTGAACACAAGGCATTATTTTAATGTTTTGCAATCTTGATGTCAGTATAAGGCATCAGGCAAGTGACACAAGGCCTGTATGGTACCTAATTTTGTATTTATGAAAATTCACTTACAGATGTGAAGATCAGACAGTTCAGAATAACAGTGACTATCAAAAGGCAGTGGAGAGACTAATCCTGGCTGCTCGTATATCTGATCCGAAGCTTTTTCTTAAGCATATGACAATGAATGTTAATATGGAAGAAGTTTACAGCTTGGAGCTTACATCTGCTTTAAAGTGGCTTCAGGAGAATTTGAAATGGGCTGGGAATGTCTGGCTGTTTCAGTAGTCATTAAATAGTCAAGACTTTTGGGTTTTAATTGTTAAAGTAATTGTTGTTGAAAATAATACAAATTAATAAAGGCAGTTCCCACTGTGTTCAGATTGTGCCTTACTCATTTACAGCAAGGCTTCAAACTCAAGTTGTGTTTTTAAATACTTACATTGATGGTAGTAGCACAGAAAGAGTAATTTTTTCCCTTAACTATATAGATTGTCAGACTGACTTACATAGATGTTTTGTGATAGCATCATTAGACAATGAGGAAGCTGCAGCCTCAGAACCTACATTCCCCTTTCTTACGGTGAATCTAGTACTGTTACTCTTTTCCTAGCAGTTGATAGTATGTAAGTGCACTGGTTGCATGTACCTGCTGTTCTTGTGAAACATTTTCCACATTGCTTCATAGTCTGTAGAAGTAATGTTTCCTTTTGTCTTCCTCACAGTATCTTGTGAGGACATTGTCCCATCTGTGTGCCCCTTAGATCTTAATTTCCTTACTCCAAAAACCCAGTATAAAGCACTGAGAATAAAAATAACTTCAAAACTGCTTGAGACATGTCTGAGTTAAGGATACCTTCCTTCACAGAACTGAGAGAGTCTACACAAGTTGCTCACAGCTGAAGGTTTAGTTGTGTCTTGATAATAAACTTATATCTGACTTCACATTCATACATACGCGTACTTCCACTGAAAAGGAAAACTTGCTTTCTCCCTTGATTGTGGTTTGCCCATTTTTTAGTTTCTGCCAACTGCATGATGAGATGGAGGCTTTAGCAAGCTGGTTCTAGCATTCCTGATTCTTTGGGAATTACTCTTTTTTTTTTTTTTTTCCATCTGCAAACCCTGAATCAGATTCAGAACATTAATTGCTTAAGGCACACTTCATCTACTGATCTGCAGCTTGAGCAAGAAGAGCCAAACATTTCGTATCAGAAAACTCTTGTGGCCAATCAGTGGGACCTCTCTCTAAGTTGATACGTGCCTGAGCTCCCCACTTCCGTAGTGTTTAAATCTCCAGTACCAACTTTCATAAACATGCCAATAATACAGCTCTTTTGGTGCGGCTCTCCATCCCCTTTAGAGCTTTTTCTGCTGAAAATTTCTGCTCTATTGGGTGTAGAAGTTCATGGAGTTTTTTAAGGATGTTCCATCATAAGTGAGATCAAGATGGTGGCATAAGCCCTCAATGTTTGAAAAATCTTCCCCTCCTTTGGGGCAGTGTGAGTCTGTTCCAATTTCCAGCAACATTATTGCAGGTGTTCCTTGTACTTCTGAATCATGAAAGCCATAGTGATCTTAGCACTGGGTGGTTGTGGAGGGTTTTGGAGGGGTGTCGGTGTTTTTTTGTTTGGGAGCGTTGCCACTCTAGTCTTGAGGTTCATGCCGCTAATCCGCTGTCATTAGTCTGATCGTAAGGTGTTAGATTCCTGACCCTCTTCAATAGCACTGCTTATCCAGTCTGTCTGGGAGTTACTACTGGAAGAGATAGGATTGTGAATCTGATGACTGCCTAGATCAGTGCCTTCCTCCTGTGCCAGCTGTACAGAAAAATGCAAGGACAGAGGCTCTTGTGTTTTCACAGGGTATCATTCTTCTGTAGGGATCTCATCTGCTTTCCTTCTAAAAAATGGTAGATTCAATGCTAACAATCAGATGGCATTTCCTTAAAAGCCCTTTACCTCAGAATTTCTCTTGAAGAACAGTTGGCACGAGTTCAAACAGACCTGGGATTCCACCACTTGGTGTTCACCAAGGTTGCTCTGCCATTTGTAAGGCTATCCACCTGGTCAAATCCAGTAGCATTCTGCTGCTTTTGTTTCCTAGTAGCTGAAAGACTGGGTAAGAAGTGATCAGGTTTCAGATGAGGAATCTAAACTGATGTTCTTCTAGCCACTCCAGCATGAGTGGCAAGAGCAATTTTGGAAAGTTTCAACAGACTAAAACTGGCAGTGAGAAACTTAAGTCATTTTTGCTAATTACTTTTCGTAAGATCCTTTGTAGCTTAATATCCCTTGGAATTAGAGGCTATCTGAACCTCAGCTAAATCCCCTATTTCTGTCAGCAGTACCAGATGTGGCTAATGCTATGTCTGAGAAATGCAGAAAGACAAAATTCTCTTAGTACTCTCTATGACTTCAAAGCTTAGGATGTTCTAGAGACAGCATTGTTTTTTCCATTATAAGCAACCTTGAATTGTCACTTAGATTATCCCCAGAAAAAAAACCCAAATACTGCTTTTTTTTTTTTTCAGAGGTTAATCATTGACCTTCTAGCTTAACTTGGAACTGTGTAAAATTTGTGCAATGTTTTGGCTCCATCTCCTGAGTATCATCTTCAGCTGATAGGACGCAGTCTCAGTCATGTTTTATATTAACAAGCAAAGCAAGCTCCCCCCATTGTTGCTCAGAAGTTATGTTACAGCTGGTGCATCTGGTGTTCCTGTCAATACAGTGTTTCTCCTATCACCATGATAAACCAGTAGGCAATTTGAACAACTTTACTGTTAAGTCCTATGTTTTATATTTTTGTGCTGTCTGGGTCCACCTGAAATACCATACAAATCTGGTCATTTTGATGTGTATCAAAACACCAGAAAGATTTCTTGAGCAACATTCCCCATACCATTTTGGTGACAGAAATTCCATGTGCTAAACAGGACAAAACTGCCATGTGGAATGGAAGCGAGCCTGGAAAGATGAAAAAATGTTTCAAAGAATAAAGTTAACTACAACAGAGGCAATGCAGTTCTGCAGAGCCAGCCACTCAACAGACAATATCCATATTTTTGCTTTTCCTCAGGTATAAGTTACTGTTTCTTAGTAGCTGAAAGAACTTCTGTGTTAGAGATTAAGCAACTCATTTGATATATTTAATTTTTCATATGGGAAATAAAATGTGTGTTTATCTGTTTGCAGAGAGAGAGAGAGAGAGAGATGTGCAAAAACCCTTTCCTGTTCTGCACTCAGTGGCTAGGTCTAGACAACGCCATGCACCTTTAGTATGTTGTTAGATGCATGAGAAGTTCCCTTTGTGAAAATCTTTCTTCGCTTTTCACTGATTACAAGGTATGCTCTTAGAAAGCTTGCTTGTGTTAGGTATGGACAGTTTCTTGTAACTGAAACAGAATGACGTTGTTTGGAAGACTTACCACAATTTTATCTCAAAGCATTGATAAGTTTTGAGAGTTTCTTAACCCACATTGGGGACGGAGGTGAGAAGCTGGAAACAGAAGCTTGATAGTTCTGCAGTGTTTTATAAAGAGCAACTGGGGGGATCATTTTGGAGTGGTTGTTAAGACGTTAATAAATAGGGGGTTTTATTTATTTGAAGTATGCAAAATATCTGTGAGTCAGTATTGTCATTAAATTATTTAATTCCATTCAGATCCCTGTAATTCATATTCTTGGATATGCAGGAGGATAGGCAAATGGCGAAGTAGATGTGAAGAGTTTAGTATCTTTTAACTACTACAAGAATCTGGAGTATGAAATGCTGCATGAGGAGTTTAAGAATGTGTGAAATCAGTCAGTATGCAGTTTTTCACCAGGCCATAGCACATAATATAGCAAATGCTCATGAATAAATTTGGGCTAAAACTCCCAGCTGTGGATGTGGCCAGCTTCCAGTTTTAACTGCAGACTTGAGCGGAGGCTACAGCTAGGCTTGGGGGCTGTGCTCGACTCGCTGAAGAATTCTCATAGATGTTAGCATTTCACATGAGGAGAAATAGTAAAACTAAATGTCCCTGGTGTAGTAATTGAACTTTTAATTACCAAGATCTTAATGCCATACTCCTCAGCTTATTAAAATACAGCCACATTAAGATCAATTACTAGTTCATGTTTCTGGCCTTCGACATTCTCTGTATGCATCTTGCATCGTTGCAGGTTTGTTTTGAGGTTGGGTTTTGGTTGGTTTTTTTGTTGGGTTTTTTTTTTTTCAAATCCCAGGTCTACGTTTTTCAGTGTTAACCCCTCCTGCATAACTCTATGAGTAGTAGCAAAAATTAATGTTGCCATTATCAGCCTCAGAGCTTCAGTGCCACTGCGTGTGAAGGGACTGGAGAAATCGATGCTGCTTTTTGGCTGCCTGCAGACCAAGGACCAGAACAGAAACAAAAGCAGCAAGGAGAAAATGGCTCAGTTGCCGCTTGTAGCAACTTTATTGTGATGCTTAAAATTGTCCTTCTGTTAAGAAACAAGAGGTAGTCAAAATGCAAACTTTTTCAGATGTGAATTTTATCTGTTATAAAACAATGTTTTCACTCAGAGATACCTGTGTTGCTCTTGCCGAGCCAGTGGGACGGACCCTGGGAACTGACAGGGAGTGGCGAGACCAGATACCACAGTACTATTCCCATGGAATATTCTGGTGATATTCGTAAGCAGTAAGCGGCGAGACCTTCGGCTACAAAGTAGGAATTGATTCCTGTGCCTGGGGGGCGAGGGAACAGCGGTGCTCTGGCTCCGTTTGACAACACGTCCCCTGCGCCGTGGAGTGGTACCTGACCCCTCCCAACTGATTTTATTCCCCACCGAGTTCAAAGAAATCCCTGGTGAAATGAACAGCACGCTTTTCTGTTGAATCAATTAAATTTATTTTTCCATCCACCCAGTTACGCAACCAATTTGCTTACCTAACTGACGGCTGCTATCGGGAAGCAGGAAAACATGCTGCACGTTACGGAAATGATGCAAATCCCCCGAGGGCTGTGAGAGCGTTAACTTGATGTAAAGCTTCACTGAACTACGGATCTTCCCTGGACCCCGTCCGCCCTCCCCTTAACCTGTCCCGCCTGGAAAGGCAACGGCTCGTACGCACAGAACCGCCGTCCCCAGCGGGGCACCGGGCGGCTGGCGCGGTCGCTGCGTGCCTCTGTGTCAGCCGCTTCCTGGCGCCAACCGCCGGGGCAGCAAAACCGCCGTACAGATGCAGGTATACGCGGGGCGCTGCGCGAGGGACGCAGGGACAGGGCTCCCGCTCTCCGCCGCGCAG
>JAVJGI010000050.1:100951606-100997827 GCA_035590275.1 Ibycter americanus
CCGCGGGCGGTCGCGAAAGGGCTGCGGCGCAGCCCGCGTGCCGCGCCAGCCGAGCTGTCCGCGGCCTGTCCCCGGGCTGCCGCACAGGTGACACGCAAAACTGGGAGATTCTGTTTTTTACCTCAGCGATGCAACAGTTTCTTGGCGGTTAATAGAGCATTTAAAACAAGAAACAATGATGCTTTTGTCCGGTTATTTAAAGTGCCACCGCAGATTAGTGAGATTGCTGGTTTTTTCCATCCTCTGTCCAAATCCCTGAAGCTAAAATTACAGACGGAGAAATCTGTTTTATTACCAGAGAGCTTGCTGATGCGTTTAAGTTAGCTGATGATTAGGACTGTTGCTAGAAGCAAAATTATTATTTTCTTGCCCACCTAGTTGAAAATCAGGAGACAAATATTGCAAAGTATTCTGGGCATATTTTAGCTCAGCCTGTTTTATTTTTTTCTTCTTCTCACCCTATTTGCCTCTAGTAAACAGTTTATGTTCTTAGTTAAGTGTATTTGTATTAGTAAGACGCAATGGTAAAACTTCCAAGTGTCTTGCAAAACAGTCATATGAGCCATTGTGCTGTATTGGAACCGGGACGGTATTTTTCTGATAAATGCTCATCCAAGGTGCTTTAAAATGGCAACATGTGGGCCATTAGTTGGGAGCATGTTATTTTGAAAAACGCAAAGAAAAGCGTATGTTTTTTAAAAAGTGCATGAAAAACATGAGTAAAATATTGCCAATAGGTAGCTACCCTCATAATCCCTAATAATTAGGTAGAAGTTGGCACTCTGACACGCTAAGTGGTTTATCTCCTTTTGGAAAACACTCAATTACACTTGCGTAGTGCAGAAGTTACTGGTAAAAATTGCAAATTCATTTTTATGGATGCCAGCAAACTTTTGATAAAGATTTCAAGGCATTGTTGTGTGGCAGTGTCTTTCCCTTTGGTTTTATGTTGCGCCCCCATAAAATAGTTGGTGTACGTATTTTAAAGTATTATCATTGTTTGAAAGTTTTGGACTCAGTGGAGTAAAAATTTACATGGTATTTACTTGATCTGTGTTAGTGCTAAAAGCAAACTGCTTTTTTTTTGTTTCTGTACTTCAAGACAAAAACTGAACATCAGGAAGAGCGGGAAACATTTTCAATTAGTTATTTCTTAGGGGTTTTTTTTCTTAACTGGAACATCTTTAAATATTCATCTTCAAATTATGGTAACTATTCTTAATATTTGTAAGATGCTGTTAGTAGAGGAAACAAAACATTCTTTCAGAAAGCTTTAGGTTTTATGTGTGATTTCGTGATACTGTATTACTATTGTGACTTTAAAAGTTATCATCTAGGATTTAGAGAATGCACTGATAAGTAACAGGGGAAAATACTCATGCCCATTACTAAATAGGATTTTTTTCTTTTTTTTTTTTTTTTAAAGTGAGTTAGTGGATGGCTGAACGTCGGCTTGACCATTGGAGTTGCTGAAATGTTCTGCTGCTTGAGAGCCGTGAGAAGGTATAGCATGTTGCTGACCTAATTTACCTTTAACATATGTTTAAGTGTTTGCTTATGGCTTGCATATATGTAAAACTGGCTTGCTGTTTTTGTTTAATGCTTATTCCTTTGGCTTTCTCATCTTTACAGCTTGAAGCTTTCAACAGAGCATCCACAGCTGAAAATCCCCAAAGCCATATGCCTGTCCCCAAGTGAGACATTAAAAAGGCTCTCAACAAAACAAGGGTTTTAAAATAGTTTAAGTGTGAGAAAAGGGCAGTCTAAATCTGAATATGATATCCAATATATTACTGCATTATTGAGTTATTAAAGCTCAGTGTTTCAAAATGAGTGAATATATCTCTAATAATGAGCTTAATTTAACAAAGCTTTTCAGTGCCAAAGCTATAAGCCAAAAATTAAACTTCAGAGAGAAGTGAAGAAAAAGTAAAAAAGAAAGCTGAAGGGAATTATTTAATCAATAAATTAAATCGCTCCTAGAGTATGATTGCATAATACGTTCTAGTGGAGATTGTGTTTCATATCTTTCATGAAGTGGAGACGGCTGTTCTCAAAGTGCTTATGACCTTGATTTTAACACAAAGCCTTTCTTTGCTCTTAAAATCTAAATGAAGCTCTTCGAAGAATCATTGCTCCTCATGAGTGAAGCCATAAGCATCTTTCTTGCATTTTTTTCTCTCTAAATTCATTTTAATTCACTTATTTTGTCACTTCACTTGAAGGATGCCTCAGAGTTCTGTCTTTCACCTTCATAAATGAATTCTTCCTTCTGTCACGCAGACTAATTTTGGCCTTTGAGCGTCTCTCTTTTAAGCAAGTTCAAAATAGACTTTTGGCTGGAATCCTGAGCCTTCCTGCTAGCATGGCAGTGTTTAGATACAAAACAACGGAACTAGAGTTAACCATACTTGGCCGTTTGTCTTGTAAAATACCAGATGGAAGTTTATGATTAATAAACTTGGAAGCATGATTAAGAGTTTCCAGGTATGTTGGAACTTTTTTCCCCTAACTACTGGAAACAGCATGCAATGTAGCTCGAGAGTGAATGTGGGAAATGACATACAAGTAAGGCGAAGAGAGAAATATGTTCCTTACTTCCTCTGAGCAGTTGAGTCTAGGAGGATTCTTGCACTGCTGTTAGTCAAAACTGCTATCAGACAGGTAGCTGGTTAATTTACTTGTTTTCCTTTGTTGGAAAATTGGGGATTTTTTTCCGTTTTACTGCTTTGTGTCCACTTGCTACCAAAAAAAATAAAGTTTCTGCCTTCCCCCCCCCCCTCCTCAGCAGGACAGTTATTTTGGTATTTCGAGATACAAAATGGTAAAGCATATGACCAAGTGGACTTTTATCCAGTGTGCTTCGCTTCCTTTCTTGCCAGGTCACGTGGATGGTTTTTTCTGTGTCACTGAGCAAATCTGGCATGTTCTTGTCATTGACAGCCTTTGCTTTCCATAAAAATGTGATATTGTGTGGTACTTCACCATCTCCTGCTATTTTGAGTAGGATCATGGGCTGTACTGATGACTAGTCTTAAGGTCTGAGATGCAGCCAGCAAGGAGTTAGAAATGTTTGCCAGAAATACATTTTATCTTTTTTTTTTAATCTTCCATTTAATCCATGCACATGAATATTGGGTTTAGTCATAACGGTTTGAAATTTCATCAGTCTTCTTACATTACAGGTTTTCCATCCCACTTTTCTTCTCCTGTTTTCAGCAAGCTGACTTTTCAGACCTACTAATTAAATATTTGCCCACCTCTTTAGGCAGAAAAAGTTAGCTTTAACTGCTTTCATGATTCTAATTGAAGAGCTGGAAATGTTAACAAAAAAAAGGTAAAGTAAGGGTCATTGCATCTACTTAACAACTCAACTGTTGTCGTTTACCGTTTGCCAAAATGAAAAATACTGCTTATTGTGTGAGCACAAATTTGGGGATTTTTTTGGTCGGGTTTTTTTCTTTTTAATTCGTGAAAGCAGTCAAGAAATAGTCTCACATGTTTCTGTGTCCAGGATAATTATTTGGTCTAGAATGCTGAACAAATAGCTCTTTGTAAAACAGTCTTGTTTACCGTTACTAATAAGGTTGTTAGTTTTATGTGAATTGGAAGTAGCTTTGCCTCCAATCTGCCATATATTTTCCTGTTTGGGGCTTGCAGTTTGAATGGTACTGTGAGGAGTGGAACAGCATTGTATTGCTTGACAGAGCGGAATCCCTACCCTTCTGAGCTGCAAACTAAAATGAACATTAATCACAGAGAAAAATGGTTGGCCTGTTGAATTTGTTAACCAGTGAAATCAGCTGAAGGAGAAATCTATTATTAAATACTTACCAATTCACATTTTCTTGCTGATTTTATATATACTGTCTCTTGGTAATTAGTTTGCTGACCTGAGTATCAGCTTTGAGCTATGGCAGGAAATTTTGGTGGTCTTTAATTCAGAACTTGTTTTTCCTCCCACTTCAGTCTTGTGTTACACAAGTGTCCTCGTTGCAGAACTGCTGTTTAATTTATGCATAATTGGAGGTATTCGATCTTTTGTACTTTCTGAACTTCCTAGAACTTCTTCAACTTAACTTTTCCTAGCACTGAAATTTCTTTCAGTCCTTGTTTTTTTCTATTTCAATGAAGGTCAAAGGGCAGAAAGGTATTGTGTTTTTACTTGATGTCTTCTATAAAGGGAGTATGTCTGGGAAAGTAGATTTTATTTTATTCTTTTAAATAGACACAAGTGTGTGGACCTTAGAAACTAATGACGAACTTCTTTTGATTGAGTTGTGATTATTATTCCTGGGTAAAATTTGATATTCTTTTGGCACTGCTTGAAAAATACTGGGTTTGGCTTTTTAACTTGGAGGTTCAAAAGTATGTAAGGCTTGGCTTTTAAGAGCAGCTTCAGCAGTAGCTACAAAAAATACCGCTAAAGCCAGTCTTCATCATTCAGACTATAGACTGGGGAATTTTTATTTGAGTCTGCTTTGAGAAAGTACAGGGAAAAGTTATTGTACTTGTTTACATGTCTGTAAGCAGCCGTTAGCATTCACCATCTCTCAAACTTGTTGGATTTGCTCTGTATAAATACAGCTTTGTGAGTCGCGAGGGGAAAAATCCAGAACTGAGACTTCTAATACCAGTTTAAAATGATTATACTTGCAACTGTGAATGTTTACTCCATTCTGTCACATTCTAATGTCATTTATATCAGTTTGTCTCTTGGTTGCATCATATATAAACATTTTATTATTTTATTAGGTTATGTCTGGAGAAGATACTGCTACAGTGCATTCTTCAGTCAAGAACTTTATCAGGAGCTGATGCCATCAATGCTCTCAGACCTTTCTATTTTGCTGTGCATCCAGATTTCTTTGGCCAGCATCCCAAAGAGAGGGTAAAAATCTTTTAGTATGCTTTCTTTATAAATGCGTCATCTATCAAGGATGGAAATTTACTAGTTTTCCTGCTGTCAGAGAAACAAAAATAGTATTAGAATTGAGTATGGTTGTTACCAGAGAACAAAAAGATGCACTTTATTTTAGACAAAGATAGGTCCCTTAAACATCTGTTATTTATTAGTCATATTTTCTGTTTGTTATTAAAAAAATATTGAATCCTTCCAGATTAATTTATAATACATATTACTTGCTTTATTGCTTTGAAATGCTCTGCATTATATTTGGATCAATAGATTTCCTTAAGCTTGAAAGCCTTAAAAGTGGTGTTTTGGAATGTACAAGAATGTACAATTATGTACGTCATCCAATGTATTCATGCAAGGTAATTATTCATTTATGCTGAGAATATGAACTATACCACTACTTATTAAGAGCAGCTGGCAGTTTGTAAGAACTAATTCTGCATGTAAGATTAAAAAGGTTTAGATGAAAAATGGCCAAATTCATCATCTGTAAGGTTTGTGGGGGGTTGTTTTTTGGTTTGTATTTTTTAAACAGGAAGTGAATGAAAACTCTCTGAAGAGGTTAAATGGCTACTTGGAGAACCTACAGAAACCAGGATTTCGCTCCTTTAAGCCAACTCAGCTTACGTTTTATGTAAGAGAAAGAGAACCAAACTCTTCTAATGTTCAAGAATCCTTCAGTGCTTCAGGTGCTTTTATGTCGTGCAGAATGTATCTTCCTGTATTGAAACTCTTTCAGACCATAACTTAGCCTTGTGCAGTCATAACGACTTTCCAACTAAATAAAATCCTGTCAAACCATGAAAATATGTATTAGATAAGCCAGCTAGGACCACGCAAGTAATTAAACATCTTAAGCTTTAAAAAGCATTGAAAGAAAAAGAAATGACAGAAGTTGAGGCCAAGTTACAGTATGAGAAAGTGGAAAGAAAAAAAACCCCAACATAAGTTGATGTAAATAATTTTTCTGCTCTTAATACTGTTGTCATGTCTAGCTGGAACAACAGTTGAGTCCTTGTTTTCATTATAGATAATGTGTAGTACACAATGTCGGGGTGTTTGTAGGATCAGTAGGAACTTACTGTGTAAGCAGAAGTTGTAGGATATCTGAAGCTTCAATTTACCACATTGTCTCTTAGCTTTGAGACTACAGAAAATATTGCTGAGTTTGGAATATTGGTTTTGATTAATTTTATTCTATGTATCTGTGTGTGATGTACCAATATGCCTTACCTAACAGATGAGGTTTATGTTCTGTATACTGCTCATAAAAACACTTGAGCAAATTGTGAAGGAGTCTAGTGCTAGAAAACAGTCATACTGTTTTTCAAGAAAATAGTAGTGTTTTGTCCAGTGTACTTAAAATAAGAGTTGAACTGGCAGCTGTTACACTCTTGAGTCTATTTGCTTGCTTTCTAATGGGGCAGTTAGGCCTAACAGCCAAGTGATGGGACTCAGTTTTAGCCAGTGCGCAAGTGTAATGTTTTGTTCTGAAGCTTCTGTCATAGCCTGTGAAGAGCTGTTGCAGTACAGCATTTCTGCAGTAAATTATATCCAAAGTGATGGTCTGTAATAACATGAATTGTGTAGAGCTGTTGGACAAAACTGCCACTGCTAAAGCAAAAGCATCCTTTCTTGGGTTATGCTGCATCTGTAGCTAGGTCTCCAATTTGTCCAGTGATTCAGATAGTTAAAACAGCTCTATTTATGTTTTGGACACATAACAGTTTTAAATGTTAAACTGCGCCTGAATTTTGCAGTGAGTATTGAAATGACGATATCATCATAATTTCCAACTGCGTACATCTTGTTTGGGTTCTTGTAAGATGAGAGAGATGTGGATGCATTTTGCATAATTTCAATTAAATAATACTAATTCTGTGGGACTTGTATTTTATAGGATTTCGAGCAGTCAGTTTTACATTACATACTAGGGATCTCCTGAGCACAGTATTAGATATTCTCAACTCCTGCAGTTTATCTACGGAGCATATTCAAAGTTTGAATGTGAATTCTCAGCCCCACAAGGAATCAAAAAGCACAGTGAACAGACCTATCAAATGGGATAAGACTTATTATTCATTTACTGGATTCAAGGATCCTGAGGAGGAACTAGAACAAGCCCAGAGAGTGGAAACAACTTTAATGTATGTAAGGCTTTTATTTAACTGGTATTTTGTAACCTAACTTGGTCTTATACTAATGCTGAGGGTTTTTTAGAGGCTACTGATAAACATTCTGAACAACACAAAACTTTATTGCCCAACATGTAATTCTGTCATGCTTTTTATAATTAAAGAGAGTTCAAGTGAGCTCCTGGGATAACTAGTGCCAGCTAAGCTGAGGCATTCTTGTGTCTTTGCACATCATTCATGTTTGGTCAATCTAGTTTTGGTTGATCTTAGGTTTTCACTTTTGTGGAATATTGGTGGCGATTCAGGAGAAGGCAGAGGTTCCACTTGCTCCAAATGGCTCCTTACCACAAAACCATATGGCTGTTAACTTTATTTTTAGTATTTCGTTATCACATTCTTGTGGGGGTGGGGTGTCAGATAATATGTGAAAACTAAGGTTAGAATGTTATAATTTGCCAGATACCTTAGTGCTGCGCTCCTGATTTGTTGTTCAGCATACCAACCTTAATATTTAAATTGAGGCAATTATAAATTCTGAACTTGCATTAAATGCATGTTGTGCATTAGAAGTTGGTTGTTTATAAAATCTGTATGTGCTCATTTTGTGGGAGGGTGAAAAATACTGCCTTGAAAAACTTTGTAACAATGAGACTTTGGTGCCATTTGAAATAAATGCAGAACTGTGGTGGTAGTATCTTCAGAGCATCATACTGCCTAGCACCTCTCAGATAAAACTACTGTAATATATGCTACTGTAAAACTGAGATTTAACATACTAGAAAATATTTTTACACATTTACAGGAAATGCCACAAACAGTTACATATTAACAGTCTGGTTTTAATACCTAGCCGTTTGGCACTGGGCCTTTCTTCTTGCTTCTGAGTTTGAATTTTTTTGCTTAGAATACAGTGTGAGAATGGAAGTATTTCTTTGTAAAAATACAAGTATGAAAGTACGTTTGTGCTGTGAACAAAGGCTAAATCTCTTAGAGTAGCTTTTTCCTAGAAATAGAATGATCCACCTATTGAAAGTTTTACGTGTACTCCATGAATTATTTTTGCCTGGTTGTGATTATTGACAAAAGAACTGTAAAACTTTGACCTGCTTTATCTATGTTCATCCCAGCTCTGTAAGAGTTACCTAACTTAGCCCCTTAGTACCATCTCCCTTATTTAATAGTCTGCTGTGATCACTTTGGTGGTTTGGTTTTTTTGAAGATGCCCCCCTAAATCACACTAATCTGCTGCTCTACACCTTTCATACCCCTAAGTCTTACAGCTGGAATGCTGTCAGTGTCTTTTGGTTCAATTTGATTCCCTAGTCCCCCTCAAAAACATTGAGCACTAGATATTCCTTTGCAGATATCTTAAGGTAAAGCATTGCAATTTCAGGTTTTGTCCTCTACTTTTAAAAAATCCCTTTACCTAGTAAATTGAAATAAAATCTTAATGTTAACAATAAGAATTGAGTTAGTTGTACTGTTTTCATGGAAGATAATACAGCATGCCTCTAATGTTAGTTTTTTCCTCTTCTTTCAGATCCTGGCTAGATGATAACGAAGCAAGTGCAGTAAAAAAGCTGAAAAAGAGTTTGCCACTTAGAAAAGAACTAGAACGTTTAAAATCTGAACTCTCTCATCGGCTCCAGCTCTCAGATATCAGGTAATAAGTTACATCGGTTGGGCTTGCATTGAGACAGTCAAAACCAGGAAGTGTTGCATAATACTATGCCATGAGCTTTAGAAGCCTATTCCAGCAAAACAGCTACATCTCATATATGTAAAAGTGTTATTGCACTGAATATTTTTCTAGAAGAATTCTATTGGGACAAAAGTTTCCTGTTACAGCCTGCTCAAAAAGACCTAGTGTTTGTAACTAATAACATAGGCTCCAGTTGAGGCAAACACCTAAACACTTGAAAATAGGACCTCTGTGTGTGCATTAGTTTGGGTGTTTTCCTCAATGAAATCTCTTTGGCTGAATTCAGGGGAATATCTACAAAGCTAAGTAGATTAGCAGTGAAATGCAGCTTTGCACATGGTACCTATTGACATCCTGTGAAGGCTTAATAAAAATGTTGTTCTTTCTAGTGTCTCGTTCCCCATGCTCTAGAGGAGGAGGAGATTTGCCTGAAAGGGCTGAGTACAGTTGGTAATCTTGATTTTTCAGAATATTTTCCAGAAAATAATTTACGATCTTTCTTTAAATTTTGCCCCTTCGAATGAGGATGTTCTGAAGTGGAATGTTCAGGTTGGGAAATGACAGTGAGGGTATTCAATAATGGAAAAATTAACTTTGGGGGATTATTTCAAGGTCTGGTCTGTTAAGTTCTTCTTTTAACCAGGAAAGGGAGAGTTGGAGCTTCTGAAATCATGGTTTTGTCCTTTCACCCTGTAAAAAGACCCGGGTTTCCTTTAAGCTGAAGCCATGTTTTTTAATACAATTTCTAATCCTCTGCAGCTGTGCTTTGGTGGGAGTTTTAAAGTTTCTGAAACAGTCTTTGGTATTAAATGCATAGGTTTGGTTTTATTCATGGCTTAAATTTAATTTTCTTATAATTTGTGCTTTTAAAATGCACTAAAACTGTTGTGTTCCAATGAGGAGTTACTAACCTTCCAAGAGTTACATTGTCATAATTCAAAAAGGAATGCGAGTGTCAGAAATCTGACAAGCAAGTGTCTTAACAGGAAACTGTATTTGCAATCCTGCAGCCTAATACTAGTGTTCACAGAGGATTAAAAAAATAATAGGGTCATTGGCTTTACTCCATGTATAAGTTTAGGATGGCTGAAGAGAAGGTAGGATCTATAAGCCACCTTTTTTGCTCTCAGCAGCACCAGACAGGAACGTTAAGTGATACTGCTAGGTAACACTAAATAGTTACTAGAATGACTTGCATTATAATAGACTGAATTGCCCCCTAAGTGCCGTGGCACAGTGCCATTCTTTGCATCCCAAAGAGTGGTTCTTTGCCAGTGAGGTTTCCCTAAATGAGATGGTGTGGGTTGGGCCCAGCTAGCAGCTAAGTACCCACCCACACAGCCCCTTGCTCATACACCCCCATCGGGATGGGAGGAAGAGAATAGGAAGAGCAAAAGCAAGAGAACTCATGGTACAAGGTGGAAGTTTTAATAGGTAAAGTGTAGCAAAGCTGAGTGTTCAAGCAAAGCAAAAGGAGGAATAATTCATTACTCCCCACTGGCAGGCAGGTGTTCTTCTGGAAAACAGGGCCCCAGCATGTGTAATGCTTGCCTGGGAATACAAACACCATAACCACGAGGGTCCCTCCTTCCTCCTCCTTTCCCTGAGCATTTGTTGCTGAGCACAACATCATATGGTCTGGAATATCCCTTTGGTCAGTTGGAGTCACCTATCCCGGCTGTGTCCCCTCCCAGCTTCTTGCCCACCCCAGCGTACTTGCCGATGGAGGCGGGCAGAGTAGGAAGGAAAAGCCAGAATCTGGACATTGTGTCAGTGCTGCACAGCAGCCAAAACAATGGTGTGTTATCAACCTTGTTTAGTAAAAAATGCAAAACATGGGAGTGCTATGAAGAAAATTAACTCCATCCCAGACAGGCCCAGTACAATAAGGGAATGGTAATTTCCCGTTTTGAGACAGTTTTATACCAGCTAGAAGTTCATTAAAGGGTGTAATTTTTCAATACACTGGGAAAATTTTGCGATTTAAATGCTTCTTGAAATTGTTAGGAGTTTGACTGATCTGCCTGTGGTGGGAGAGATGTCAAAACTATTGTGTATTGAAGTCAGCAGTGTGACACCTGGCTCCTGTATGGTTTAGTGAAAATTATTCCACTGTAAAATATGAATATATAGACAGCAACGTAACGCTGGAATCTTAGTAATGTTTCGGGCTCGGAACTCAAAGAAAAAGGAAAAAAAAAGAGACAGTGTCCTTATATACAGTATTTGCTCCTCTAGACAAACATTACACAGTGTACAAACAGAAACTGCATGCCACATGACAACCAAATACTGGGTTACCTGTTGCTATTTACTTAATAACCCCTTATTGTGGGAGAGATTTGCAAGTTGTGTTATGTCTACCAGGTTTTACATTTTTCCTATATCTGATTTTATTCCTTTGGGGGTGGGGTGGGTGTTGGTTAGTTGGTTGGGTTTTTGGCACTCACTTTAAGAAAGATTGAAATTTTATTTAGGCTTTTTATCTGTTCAAGTAGCATGTGACACAGACAACTTTTCAGTAGGCCTTTGCTTTTATTATGGTTGGAGTGCTGTTTTGTTTGAGTTGTGTTATAAAGCTTTCAGCTGCATCTCAAGTTCTGTGAATTCTTTTTTTTTTTTTTTTTTTAATAATGTTGAGAATGAAATGCTTTCAATTATATTTTTATGTAGGTGGCAGAGAAGCTGGGGTATTGCCCACCGCTGTAGCCAACTACACAGTCTAGGTCGATTAGTCCAACAGAGACCTGAAGTATTAAAGAATGTTAAAGGTATTTCTGTTGCTTGTTTCATATGTCCTAATACAGTATTGATTCAAAGATGAGCATGAGTCTTCTGTGACAAGGGAGCTCTAGTTCTTTTCATGAATGCTTTTGATAACTGCAAAAACAAGCCTGCCAGGCTTACTGAAGAGCTGGTAAGAACTGACATTTCAAGCTACTGGGTATTTTTTTAAAGTGACCTTTCCTTATAGTGTATTCACTACATTCAGCTTCTGTTTTACATCTTAATAAATGCAAACTGAGTGAGTTGAAGGCACTAGACTTAGTACTGACAATGAAAGTAAAAATCTAGAGTGAACCTCTGAAAGGATGGAGGTAGCAATAGCTTCTTACCCATGTGAGTAATGTGAGTAGCTCTCTAAAGAGTCAGTATAAGGAGGACTTCCTAGAATACCTTTAAAATCTTATTTGTCTTCTCTTATCATGCATGTTCTGTAAAATACCTTTATTAAAGTTAGTATTTTCTCAGGAAAACCTGAAATATTCTCTAAACCTGACCTACCATTCTTCTTACGCAGCTGTTTGACCTGTGGCAGTGGCTGTTTGCTCTAATTGTAACTCCACGTTTTATGCCTGTCTGCAGATACTCAGTTTTGAGTGGCTTTCATTTGAGGGTTCACCTAATCCTTTGTCAAAAGTCAGAGTAGGTAGGACAATAAGTAGTTGTTTTAAATTGTATCAAGTTTCAAATTAGTTTCTTTACCTAAGCATGCTAAGGATTTAAAGTGCTAGAGAAGTCTGTCTTGTGAACCTGTTGTAGTCTCCACCTTTGAAGATCTTTAATAATATACTGGACAAATACACAGGTACAGTTGATCTGGCCTTGGGGTACAAGGATGGACTAGATGCCTTAAAGTCAGTGTTGCTGTTTCTTAAGGATTTTGGAAGACTGATTTCTGAAAGCAAGAGCTTCTGTTTAAGCCTTGTCTTGTAGATTAATACATCCCACTGAAGACTTTTTTGTGGAAGTTTATTTTAATAAACAGTTGCCTGTGCTTTTACCCTAAAGAATTCTTGAGAATTCTTTGCTTAAAAAAAAATACTCAGACTCAAACTGATATGTGCCCCAAAAGTAAACCTAGTATTATCCTTTTGTGTTGTCTCTAGGTTTTTGCTCTTTTTTAAAAGAAAGAATAATGTGAAAGCATTTCTTGAAGCTTGCATGTTGCAGAGAGTTCTGTGGAAGTAATAGTTCTTTGGCCAACTTTTACCTTATTCATATATACTTTTAAGTGTACAGCATATATTTCCTACTGTATACGTGATTGGTACAGATTCTTTGACTATGCTGTCTGCTGAGATTTTCTCCTATTTTAAAAGTAGTCTCTGTAAGAAAAAAAGTCCTAGTTAACTAAAAAAATCTATCGAGTTTGAACAGGGACAAGGCAAATGCTAAGTAAAGTTTGTATGAAAAAATACTGGAGCTGGAATTTTCAAGAATCACTCTTTCAAATCTTGAGAATAATAAAAACACCTACTTGTGCGTCTTTGTGCCTTAGAAACGTATTGCTCATGACACGTTAGTAGCATAATTAAGCCTTAAATAATGATAGGAATAATTGCAATAACCCAAATTGGTAAAGAGCTTTGTTCAACCTTCAGGGCGCACGGTGGTATTTACAGACCGTTCAGGTATGAGTGCAGCAGGCCACATAATGCTGGGGACCATGGATGTTCACCATCACTGGACCAAAGTAAGAAGATTTCCAAGTAAATGATACTGCCTCTTGTTATGACGTCCTCTTTTACACTATAACCAAAATATTAATTGGTGCAGATAACTGATGAGTAATTTAAAGCAAACACATAGCTAGTATGTTTAGCATAACTGTGTACATTGCATTCTAAATTTAATCCTGTGATATACTGTTACTAACAACAATCTTTGTCAGATCTTTGCTGCTGCTTTCACTAACAAATCAGTCCTACCTCTAATTAGATACAAAGAAAAAGTAATGTTATGCAGTGTTCCAGTCTATGCAGTGAGCACTGGCAGACTATTTCACGATCCATAAAGAGCTCATTCCCATGAAGAATATACAAATTTTATTCAGATTTTTTGTAAAAATGGGATTTAAAGGGAGTTGTGAAGTGATCATTTTAGTGAGTGGCTGCTAACCAGCCCTGTCACTCCACTTTGTTCTTTCAGGCAGATAATGTGGATGTTGCAGAAGTCTAGTGACTATGTGAATTCTGCTGCTGCTTGGGTAAAGTTCAGAGTTGACAAGCTTTCTGGCATCCTAAATGATAAAGTATTATATGCAAAGGACCAGAAATAAAATATGTAATGATGTCATTGTGGCCCTGCAGGAGATTTTTCTGGAATCTGGTTGCTGAAATATTATTGAAAGCTCTACAATAAAATATTCCTTTGTAAAGGAGATAATTGGTGGCATTTCACAGTTGGGAATTTCACCTAGCTAGAGTATTGTAATAGTCTACTTCTGTATTCCAATCAATGAATAGTATGAAAATTTAGTTCTCAATCCAAAGCTTCCTCTGGTGGTTGTTTGAATTTTTGCCTATGTGTGTTTCACTGAGGGAGAAACAAACCATGGTTTATTAATGTGAATGATTTACAGAGAACTTAAACTGAGAACCTAGAAATTAATGCAAAACTTTCTACTCTGAGATTTGAGAGTGTTGATAGTAATTGGAATAAAAGTGGTGTTCTAATTATGAAGACTGTCTTCCTTGAAAAGAGAGATAACTCCTCTTTCAGACTTTTGCTGAAGGGTTTTCTGAAGGGGTCATGTTTCTGCACAAAGTATTGTGCGGATGGGATGATGTGTGTAGTTAGTTGTGGTGATGGTGTTTGCTTTGGAAGACGAAAGAAGGGTGTGTATTTGAACATGAAATCAAAGGCTTTTTATTTTAAAATAAGCAGATGATCATGTTAAATGATACACAGAAAAAGTCTGTGAAAATCTTCGTGGGGTTGGTTAGCCGCTTGGTTTTTAGAGAGCAGAATTTTTTTGTCTAAATATTAATGTCCCGATATTTTTGAAAGCAGTCGTAACGGCTGTTACTTTTGTTACTAATTATTAGAAGGAAGCAGCAGAATAGTGTTCAAGTCAGCCTGTAGAATGCTTGGTCAGAGGTACAATATTCAGAGGATTTTTGCAGGTTTTCTCTATAACAAATGCAAATGCTGAACCAATGGATTTTATTGTGACAAAAGCTGTTCTGATTCTGCTTCTCTTGGGTTCCTAAAGAGATTATTCTGAAATCACTTGACTTGTTCCAGCAGCAGTATTTTTTGGTATGGAGAACTATGTTGTAGTAGTAACTGGGTAGATGATAAGTAGTGACTACTACTACAGACTTCTCCCTTTTCAGTTGTTGCCCTGTTCCAGCCTTCTCCCTATTACACCTTCTATGTATTGACTCACAAGTCTGATCAATTCTTAACCTTTTCTGGTATAGGTTTTGTAGATGAGAGATCTGGTACCTTTCTCCTCTCCCTTCAGACTCAAGATGAGCTAGGTTATCATCCAAACCCTTGGAAAAAACTCATTCCAGTAACAGAGACTCCTCTTTTTTTAGGAGTTGGTATAAATTACACCAGCAAAACCACTTTTGACTGTATGTGGAATAGCTCTACTACTATAACTGTGGTGATAAACATTTTATGTAGGCCTCAGATTATAATTTTTTTTTATCTGGGACTATTCATTTCTCTATATATGGAGAAAGAGGACATCTATCAGTCTTGTTATAGCCTTTTGATGCCTTCATAGTATAAAGTAAATACTGAAAATAATTACAATCTTATTCCACTATATCTTGCCCTAAAATGTATATACTCGGTATTTCTGATTTTTGGTGTTCTTTCAATTTTATTTTTCCCCCCACCTTGGGTTCCATGTTTACATGAAGAGTCTCTTCTTTTATAGTTTTGGGGGGTGGGATGGGGGTGAGTAATTTCTTAATTTTAAGTTTCATGCTTTGTAACATAGAAAATGTTTGTGTGTGTGCACAGATTTTTGAGAGAGTGCCAAATTATTATAAACTTCAGAAAAGGCTGCTGTTCTTGGAAGATCGGATAAGCCAACTTCTGGGAGGCATACAAGTAATATATATTGAAGAACTGCAACCCCTGTTGACTCTAGAAGAGTACTACGAGACTCTGGATTCTTTCTATAATAAATTACGTGACAGTAGACTACCTTTTCATCCTCGCAGTCTGCGAGGCTTGCAGATGATTCTGGAGAGGTAGGTATTTGCAGGAAAGTTTCTTCCTTTTAGAGCTTTTACTCTTTTTTTTTTTTCTTTCTTTCTTTCTTTTGTTTTTTTTGTTACACTGATTATTGCTCTCACTGAGAAGAAAACTAATATAATCTTGGATTTTTGTTATGTTGAAGTCTCTTTGTTTCTAAAGGTTTTAAGTGCCATTTTACGGGTTAAGAAGGAATCAGACTGAAGAAAATCCTGCTTAATTTCATGCAAGTTAGAGTCAGAGTTCTGTCTTTATCTTAGCAGTGTTCTGCTGTGTTAAATCAAAGGTTTTGTGCTGCCAGGTCAACACTCAGCTGTGTATGATGGTGCTGCTGTTTATATTTTTTGAGTATTGTTGACAGTTTTTTGACATGTAGTTTTTAAAAAGCTTTATGTATGATGCTTCTGTATTCTCATGAATCAAACTTGATTTTCTACCATTTATTCTGTTTGTAATTAACTGATACTCTTTTTATCTTCAGAATTCATTCTGAAAGTAATTCACGTAAATACTTGCATAAGAGAAAAAATGATACTTTGTTTTTTACTTCCATCATGTTTCATTAGTGACAGGTATGCACCAAGCTTACATGAATTTGGACACTTCATGATCCCAACGGTCTGTGATCCAGCATCCCTTCAATGGTTTATTTTTGCCAAAGCACAGGAAGCAAGACATAATCTGAAAAGAAAGGAGGAGTAAGTGTTCATGTGTCTCAATATGTTTAGCTCATGAAAATCTTTGCATGTCATGTGTTTTATTTGGAGGAGGAGAGCTCTGAAGAATGTATTCATGCTCTTTTAGTGGGGAAAAAACTTCTGCTTATAAAATAGAACTTTACCTATCAGCTTCACTAATTCAAAAATTTCAGCCCTCAGTGAACGCAAACAGTTGTTAGAAAATACCCATGCTTCACCTTGTAGAAACAGTTGTACTTTATTTGGAAATAAAAGATCTTTGCTTACAAGATAAAATTACGTAATTTTTTTACAATTAATTCCCCAAAGGGGAGGGGTGGGGATTTTTAAGGAAGAGACCTTTTTATTGAATAAGAAAAGTAACAACCTTCTATTAATGTTACTTACATTGTGCCAAGAAAGCAGTAAAATCTAAACTAAAAATAACTGGAGATTTATATACGTTTATATAAAAATAAATTGAGAATTATTATTTCTAATTGTTTGTCAGTTAGTTGAGGAAAAGATTAGTTAATACCTAACAAGGGGAAGAAAAAAATTGGGATAGAATGATGAGAGAAATACCTCCTTGGTACTCTTTCACAGATGCAAGTGAGATGAGAGAGATGACAGTAGTGAGTCATAGTACCATACTTTAATATTAAAGTCCATGACTTGTAATATCCATCAGAACTGTAAATTTTGTTCTTGTCCTTGTATGTTGTATGTGTCTTCGAGGATTAAGAGCATGAAGTAGAAATACTGGTTTTATTTTGAATAAAATACCGTCATAGATAACTGGGTATTATGTCCTTTTAGAGGTTGTTACTGCAAGTTTTTTTTCTGCTTAGGAGAGCTTTTAATAAATTATTGAAGTATCACACTGTCGTGAGTGTATACCTGATATGTAGATCCAGATGTTTTTTTGTGAAGGTATTTTAGGCATGAGTCTTACTGAAGGCTTTAATATTTTAGCTCCGTTAAGACCTGATTACATGGGAGGATGTGTTTTGGAGATCAACTTTGGTAAAACATGGAGGTTTTTTGGAATTTTTCCTTAACCCTAGTCCAGCTTTGAAGTTAGATTATTTTTGCCATATAAGTTATAACTGCTGAATAGCTCTCTATGTAGCTGTCCATATGTGACAGCCGGGAAGGTATTGTCTGTAGAGATTGGGAGGGATGTTGTAGCAAGCATATGCATTTGCATCTGGGTTAACTCACGCTCCAAAAACCTCGCACTACTCTACATTATAAAGGCACTAATCAAGGAAAAATGTGGGGCTTCCCTCAGAGTAGAAGCAGCTGTGTTGTAAGAGCCAAGCTATGTATCTCAGCTTTTGTGTCGTGTTGGATGACTGCTGGTTTGTATAACACAGCAAAGAACAACTATACTAGATCATATCGAAGGTCTGTCTCCATCATCCATTAGCTTACGGAAAGTCTGTGTGAATGGGGCAAAAAATGCAGTGGGTTTTTGTACTCTGTACTCCTTCCCAATTTCTGACTGACTGCACTTGAAAAAACTTAAGCTGGAAACATTGTCATGTTAAGAGCATTCAACAGATCATCTTTTTTTCTCCCCCTCTTAGATGTCTGATCGTTTATTGAGCTGATTTACACCTGCTGCCACAGGGTATTTTGGAGCCACAAAATTGCAGTTGAACTACATGTAGCATATGTATATGAAGGAGGGAAGAGGTGTTCTGTTTTATAGACCTACAGCCTGATGATTTCATTTGCCATTCTCTCTTGTTCTTGTGCTGTAGGAAATACAAAAACAGTCATTCTGTATTTATCACCTCTACTTTTTTTTGTGGATATGTCATGTTTCACCTTAGTTGTCTCTTTATTGAGACTGAAATCTCCTTTTCTACTTAATGCTTCCTTGAACAGAACCCATTCTATAGTTCTGATTTTCCTTAGCCTCCTGTTAGGGGCCCTGAGATAAAGGAAAATACTTTGAGATGTACTGGCATCACTTTGCACATGCAGATGAATGTTTTACATGCAGTAAATAGCATAGTGTAGCTGGAATTCTGTATGACCTGATGCACTGGGGAGTTCAAATGGTGCTGTTCTAGCAAATTGTCTTATCTGTGTGGATAATGTCAGTCTTCTAGTAATGCAGGATTTAGTATGACTCTACTTCTCCTTCCCTTGCTTTTGTAAAGTATCAGTTTTGTATTGTGATAGAGGTGTAAACCTCCTTGTGGAAGTGACTAAAAATAAACCCACAGTTCTCACTATGTGCAGCTAAATTTATATCCTCAAGGCAGCCTGAGGTTTCACAGAAGAGGAAAGCTTGGTGCTCAGCTATTAGAGAAAGTGCTCAGGAGTGAATATAGTCAGTAGACAGGGTAGGCTTGCTCCAGGTTAACTCACTGGCTCAGTTCGTCCCTGACTGCCAGAGCTGGGCTGGGCTCTTGTACAGCCATCTCAGTGCCTCAGCAGGGCGTAGTGCCTTGCAGGTACACGGAGATCCCACACTGAGCTCTGTAAAGGGTGGCATTGAGCCCCTACAGCCGTGTTTTCATGTGAGTCAGTCTCAGTAGCTGTGTCCATGCTTAGTTTGGGCTGATTCACATCCCAGTGGCCCTGCAAACGTGCTGCTGCTTTGTAGCTCCTCCCCTGTTCAGCACAGAGTCTCTTGTAGAGCAGCACCAGTGCTCTTTCCCTACCTAAGCTGGCTCTGGAAGTATAGCGATGTTAATGTGGCACAGTGCCTGAGCTAGTAAGGCTGGCTGAACCTGAACTGTGTCTGCATTAGATGATCAGCCACCATTCCAGTGACTCTTAATTAATTCTGCACATTAACTTTATTTCTGAGTAGCTTGAGTTTGCCATGTGGTGTCTTATCACTCTTTGTCTGGGGTGAATGGAAAAAATCATCTGCAAGCTATGAATTCAATATTCATAGAATCATTTAGATTGGAAAAGACCTTTAATAGTTCTGCAGTAAGTTAGTTATTGACACATTTAATATACATCAGGTAGCTGTACCTGTCATCTGTTGGTTTTGGTGATGTGCAGAGTAGGGATCTCAGTTAAAAAGACAGAGTAGTTCCTAACATGGTTTTATTCTTAAAGCTTACGCGTTCAGGGTTGCTTAAGTACTTTCATCCCTTACATTAAAAATGGAGCTTCATAAGACTTTTCTTTCGGTATTTTTCCGTGTTTCCTGGTGACCAAACAAAATGTCATGGTATGGGCTTTCAAATGTGAGCCTGTAGGCATGCTGTTGCCCATAGCCATGGAAGCATGTTCAGTCTAGCCTCTGAGGCAGGCATACGAGTATCAGCCTGCGCAAAAATCTCAGCTGTGCCATAGCTGTACATGAAGTGACACCTTTGTTTACATGCATATAACCTACAAATATACTTATTTCAAGGTGTTTCTTTTTTTAAGAGATTTAAGCTCTAATTTTTTCACTGTATGTTGTCTTCATTTGCTAGGATGATGATTACAGAAAAAGAGCTAATCGATACTTCCACTGAAAAATTTTCGTTGGATCGGCTGTATAAGGAACCCAGTGTTTCCAGTGCACAGATGATAGATTGTTGTAAGCGGCTGCTGGAAGAATCCTTGCCATACCTACAAGGCATGCACCTTTGCATTTCACATTTTTACTCTGTGCTGCAGGATGGAGACCTGTGTATACCTTGGAACTGGAAAAACTGAGGACATATCTGATAATCAGATGAATTGTTTATTTTCTGTAAGAGGCTATAAATATGGATGTTTTTAAGAGTAAATTATTTAAATCTGTATTTTGATATCAGTATTCAACCCACAAATTTTCTTATAACTGCTGCTCAAAAAGTTTGGAGTCCTAGATAATTTGCCCAGTGCGCAGTATTGCTAGTTCTGGGAAAGACATCTGTACATTCTCCATACTACTGTAGGAATCCCAGTGTATGGTAGCAGTTGTGAAACCGCATTTTTGTAGTGAATTATGAAAATACATTAAATTGCAAGTCTGCAAAAATGTGCATGTGTATTTTTAATATACATTAATATCACCAGGTAGATTATCTTAAATAGTGAGTGCACTACTCAGACCAGGCATTACATGTTATCTTATGGGATTTACTGAATGCAGAAGTTGAGTACATAAGTCATCTGGTGGCAATATTGGTATTTCATATTGCTACCTATTACTGAATTTAAAAAAAAGTACAAGGGGAAAAACCATCAGGGTATTTCTACTGTGTAGAAGAAAGCAGTGCATTAACTTGGCCTCAACAGTAGAGTTTCATGTGCTGGTCCGATATTGTTGCCTTAGAATTTCAAAATATGCCAATTGTACTGTCTGCAGTTACTTTAAAGGAGATTCAGTCTTTTTGTTTTCCAGCATTTGTTCCATAAATACAGACAATCCTCTATACTTACACTATAACAGATTGCAAATCCCATTCACAACACTTAAAAGCTGAGTAGTTTAGTGTGACATCTAAGGAAAGGAAGCATTGATTTGTGTGGGATTGTCTGCAAGAGTAAGTACTTCCCAGTGAGAGCAAGAAGTTTGCAGTAAGGCAAATGCGTGGATCTTTACCGGTACGTTATTTCTTGAAAAAAGTGAAATGAAGTGTGAATGTATGTCAACACTTCTTCCTTGTAATACATGCCAAGATGCATTTTGTATTTCGGTTACTATTTTGCAAAATCTCTTTCGAGAAGAACCAACTGTTTAACATTTCTGGACTGGAATTCACCTGTAACAACTTGGCAGGGGAGGGGGTGAAGAATTGTCAAATGCTTACTTGTATTTATATTTGTATTGAGCAGGGAAACTGTTGTGGTTCTCTGTTTTCTCCTGTTGAGAGGCTCAGTGTCAAGTTCTTTATTAATGTTGCCAAACTTAAAAGAAGGACCCCACTGCCCTCTCTGACATGTCTGTTTTAAAGCATTGAGGCAGAAGCTGTGACTTTCTCCGGCCTTTTATTCAGCCGAATGACTAGCAATACCTGTATAGGTTCTGAAGATCAGTTGATAGTCTCTTTGAGCAGTTAACTTCCATTGCACGTTACTTGCCCTTGCTCCATCTAGGATTGATGATGCTGCCTGTGTCCCAGTTGTGCTAAGCACATGAGCCAGTCCTGTCAGTTGTAGCCTGGCAATATTCCATGCAACAGCCCTTTGAAACTAGGGTGTCTCAGGAATAAAAATTGAGTGTAGTAATTTATTTATTTTTTTCCTTGCTTGAGTTGAATGCCTCTTCACAGGTCTTTAGGCAAGAAGCAGCTGCCCAGTTTGACTGTAGAGGAGATTAAAAAAAGCCTGAGAAAAGGTGAGTAGGCTCGATCAAGAGCTTGATGCAGTTCTGCGAGGACTGATGCTAACATCACAGAAAGCAGAGACTAAACCTGGGGTCGTTCTCTTTGTGGTGTAGAGAAGACTTCTAGAACTGGCTGGAGAAGGAGGTGTAAGCAGCGAAGAGCCTTTTATGAAACAGAGCATGGGATGTTTCCACAAGTAAGATGAGGTAGTGGAGACCTTGACCTGGAATAGGGACTGGACTAGGCAAGGGCAAGGGGGAATGGGACTGGGTTTAAATGTGAAAGCACCTAAAATGGTCGCTGTTAAACATTTCCAATTGGGATAGGTCTGAAGATTCTTGCCAGTCCTTCAAAGAGGAAGTAGCCAAAATCCTCTGGCAAACTGTGTCAGTTGGCGAAGGGTGGCATGGCAGCCTGCTGTTCTGGCAGTTCCCTTCGGGATGGGGTGCCGGGTCTGAGTTCCAGCCCTGCTGCTGTCCCACTGAAGAGGTGGTCAGCTCCGGTGCTGTGGGGGTGGTCCTTCCCTTTTCTGTTAGGCTTTGGGTTCTGCTTCCTGAAGTTCTGAAGGAGATGCATGTCAAAACCTCAAACTGCTCAAAGTTGAGCAATATAAAAATGAAGGTTGCATATAGGTAAATAATTCAGCATGGTAAGGTCTGGGTCTTAACAGAGTTCCTTTGTAGCACTCTCTCTGTAGATCAGTTTTACTGCTGGATGGTCGAGTTGACTTTATAAACACAGACCTCCCAACATTTTTTAACATATTTAGAAAAGCTGTGGAAAAAACAAAAGGATAAACTTAATGTGCATGTTGTAGGTATTTATTTTGACATGTTTGACTTATTTTGAAGACTGTCCCAAAGGTAACAGTGAATTGCCTTTTCGGGTGAATGTGTGTGAGTTAAATCTGTCAGAATTACATTTTGCCTTCTGACGTTTTAATGAGGTGGGGAAAAAAGTTTAGAGCTCTGAAAGCCTTTTGTCACAGTGGCAGGGTGGAAATGGACAATGATTTGAAACTTTTGTCTGTTCTTAAACTCTGTAGAACACCTCAAATTCTGTTCAACAGACTGTGCTATCAGCTCATTGTAGAAATAATTTGTATGAATATTAACACGTACTGTCATTTTATTCAGTGCAGAATTCCTCCCTGCTCTGGCCAGCAACCAAAAACATGCTTGGTATGAAGTTTCGAAGAGTGTTCTCTTTCAAAACAAATACTAATGTTAATTTAAGTGGAGTGGTGTCTTGCTGTTTTAATCATTGTTGTTTGACTTAGATTTTGAGGTTTTCTCTGCCTGTTTAAAAACTGGCAACAAACATTTGAAAGATAAGTAAGAATCTCTACCAGTGATCAAAGACTTGAAATGTGTGTTGATCATCCGTCATGAGTCAATAAACCGTGATGCCCAGATCATGTTATTCAGCCTCTGAGAATGGTTTAGTATTTTAGTGCAGCTGCCAGAAGGAAATTCAATGCTAGATTCAGTGCTAGAATAAAAGAGATGGGTACTTAAGACAAAATTTATTACCTTCACGAGTTATTTTGATGCTATTTAATACTATGACCTTGAGATGCATCCATTGGCAAACAGCAATTTCCATTTTGCCAGGGGTCAGCATAACATTTTACGCTATCAGTTCTGTATGAGTTCCAGTGTTTCAGGCTCCTGCCTGTGTTTTAACAGCTTGATACATGCTTTTTTATTTTTAGAGCAGTATATGAAAATTGTGTGAAATAGTGCCCATTTAGTCATTGTTCTTTTGGCTGTTAACTGCTGTCGTGCAGTCTCAGGGACTAATAGGCTTGTATTCATGTTCTGTAAGATATTAAAAATGTTGATAATGAATCTCGAGAAAGACTTAAAAAGGGAAAGTCTTCCAGAAGATTAGAGCTCATGTATTAAAGCATATCCAGGCTTCATCAGAACTTTTTATAGAGAACATAAATTTCATCTAGTTTGTGGACATTACAGCCAAAAACACCTGAGGAGACTGTGAAATTTGAAAGCTTATTAAAGTTGTCTTCCTGAGACTATATAGTATCTGTCTGAACAGGGTTGTCTCTGTGATTCTTTGGACATGTGCACGTACTGTATGTGTATTACATGTATTCCAAGATGAGAGTTTCCCAATATTTCTTTGTAAGCTTAACATTATACAGATTTGTAACAAAGCAGGGCAGTTTTGTTTGTTTAAAAAAAAAAAAAAGGCAGCCTAGCTGAGAAAGAGAAAACATAGCTGTAAATACAGTAAAAATGTTAATTTAAAAAGTTCAGCTATGGAGATCATGCTTTTGTGTTGCATATAAATGCTGGAATAATTTGACTCTAAAAATATGAGATTAAAAGCTGGGATCTTGATTCTGTGCATGGAAAAATTGTTTAGATACCTCCCTGGAAGGCCTTGTTAAAACTACAGTGTATACTGAAGTAACAGAAAAATATTCTTGTTTTGCAGTTTGTGCTTTTCAGCTACGTATTCCTTACACAATTGCCGAAATGCTGAATAATTTAGTACTTCGTTTTTGCTAAATCCTCCAATGGGGCACTGTGTGTCTAAGTAGCCAGACTGATTGATTATGATCTCAGTGATGTCTTTAAAACAAAAAGCTTTTGAAGATACTTTAATAGAGCTGAAATTTAATATTTTGTTGCCAGCTTTTATATTCTGAAAGTGTCTTTTCTGTGGTCTTCTATTTCCTTAGCCTTTGGCTATTGTGTGGCTCCATATTTTAGCAAATTTAAATTTAATTTTTTAATGCTTTTGCTTTTCCTAACATGTTTATCAAAAGAGCACAGGTTTAAATTGGCCCCATCTCTGCTGTGGGCTGTGCTAACCACAGATCCCCCAAACATGCCTCAGATTGAGCTGCCTAACCTCCTTGTAAACTTCTCTTGGCTTTTAACAGGGAATAACATTTCAGAAAAGTGAGAGTGGACAAAGCTTGTGCCAGATGTAACGGTTGCAACGACAGTACGAAATGGTGTTTAACATCGAGGTTAGATAAAAAGAGCAGGGTTACAATTTTCTTCCTAATTTAGTTCCAACATCTCTACCTGGCTGCTCAGGAGAACATGAACCAATTTGATGTAGCTTAAGATACCAGTCAGCCTTAATTTCTTTTTGATTGTTTCTCTTTAATCATCTGCTTTGTCATTTGATTTTTATATGTTGCAGGAGCATAGCTGAGCGGTCAGCTGGTGCCTGTGGTAGCTGTGTGCACCCTCTCGCTGTAATGGGATATTGTGGGACCATTTACTAAAAGCAGCAATTGGATGAGAACCTGATGTCCTCCCTCAGGACCACTCTGTGATCTGGCAGCCACAGTTCAAGATCAAGGTGTTTCCTTGATAGTGCTTTGTCCAACCCACTCGTTATTTTACCCATCAATTTGTCATGCTCCTGGGAACTTCTCATTCTGGGTTAGGTTTTTTTTAATGGGATTTTTCAAGTCCATTGGGTCAGTGGGTTGTAGTTATAGACTGAGTTTTTGAATCCTGCTGGTGTTACAATCCAAGGGCATGGGTAACTCCTGTTTGCAACTTGCGCTGATTTCAGACAGTCCACCAAGACAGAGCTGTAACTTCTACATAATCACACAATGCTAAAAAAAAAAAGACTAAATGCAAATCCTTCAATTTAACACTCAATTAAAATTACTAGAGAGTACTTAACAAAGAGCACTATATCTAACTTTAATTTGATTTCTCCCACTGCTCTGTGGCCAGGGCGGTGTTGTACGGAGCCTGTGTGACCTGGGGCTCACCCTGCTAGCAGGGGTCTGCGAAGGCGATGTTGGCTGGGAGGAGCAGAGTGACCGAGGGTGAGTCAGTGCTGCCTGCAGCAGCAGCCCCAGGGAGGGCATCCAGTCGCAGCCATCTCTGGTGGGGTGGCCTGAGGAGGCCTGCTCGTTATAAAAAGAGAAGGAAAAAAAAAAAAGAAACAAAAAAACAAAACCAAAAAACCAAAAACCCCAAACAAACGAATCCTCCGCAAAAACAGAAGCGAGGAATGACCTTTCTGAAACTGCTACCTGGTTGTGTAGCAGTGTTGAGGGAGTAACGGTTCATGGTTTTAGGAGTCAATCCTCTGGTGCAGTTTTGCACATTTCAAATAAGGGAAAGATGGCTGGAGGATGATGCTGCTGTCTTCAAAATACCACCTCTAGCCAGGTGATATTCAAACACACGGCCACTGGTGTATTGCATGATCAGATGCACATTCCTCTCTGTTTAATCTTTGAGCTTCTGAGACCTTCCTCCAAAGGTCACAAAGCGTTAATCTAAATGTGACTAACTGGTTCACAAAGGTTTTAGCAACAGGGAATCGTGTCTTGGTCAGTATCTGTATGATGCCTGAAAAAGCTGGGTCTCTTGCATTCTATATGACCACCAAAAAAATTAATGAATTGGAATTTAGAAGTCTGTATGGTTGCAAATGCTTTTTCACTGCTCCGATCTTTGCTGTCCTGGTATGACAGACTTTGGACAGAAAAGAAACTGTACTGTAAACTGGGGGGGATGTACATGCACTCTGCTTTTAGCCAGAATACTGTTCTGAAGCCCAAGGTCCCCTGTCTCCATTTTGAGATGGTGAAAAGTGGGTGGGACAAAAGGCCCTGTAGGTTTGAACCACTCCTGGCCAAGATCAGGACTATATATATATATATATATATATACACACACACATATAAAAAAAATCTTTCTCACTACTGTATGGTTCTTTCCATCTTTGCCGAGTGTGGAAACTGTAACTGTAATCTGGCAAGAACCACATTTCATCTACAATTTGCACTCTGGTCTAAAAATTAGAAAAAGGAGCAACAAGGTTGAGGATTGCTGCAGCTTGGCACTTAGATTTTGCCCACCTCCTTCCTAATGCAGTTTGTCATGGCCAGCAATGAATGGCACATCTTAAGAGCAGGTTCCAGCTGAGATTTCTAGGTACGATTTAGCAGCGTATCACTGCCTGGGTGGCAGCCCTTTGAAAGCCATGGAGGCCTTACTGCCTTTGCAGGTATCTTCAGATGTCTTCAATGAGTCCTAAGAGACCTCACAGGTCTCTCTTAATTATGTCTTAATTTGAAAAATCACTTGTGAAAAGATACTCTCATCCAAGTAAAGCTGTATAAGGCTGTATAGTGAGTACAGTATGTCTGCACAGCTGGCTGGCACTAGAAGCTTCTTTTGGAGAAAAGGACTGCTGTTCTGGCTAGGTATGTGTGTCCTGAATTTCTCCTTCATTGGATTATTCTCGGTAGGTAAAAATGACAGACTGCCTTATTCTAAATCTCTGCATTCAAAAGTTGTTAAGAGGAGAGCATGAAGGGATTAGGTGTTGAGCGCATCTGTCTTCCTCCTTCCTGTCCTCCATTTGTGGTGCCACTGCGCAAAGGCTTCTCCACCTTGAGTGAACACGGACCTCGTTGTTTGTGATGGTGGCAAAGAGTTTGTCAAGAAATTACAAACCAGGGTTTCCAAAACTGCTTTCTGCTTCTGGTGGAAGCTTCTCTGGGTACTGGCTGTCCCTCTGTGTCTTAAACCCTCATGCTCTATCACAGCATTACAAAACGTACTGTACCTGCACTCCAGTACACCTTAGCACGCTGCTTATCTTGGTGGTAGGCTGCAGATTCTATACAAACACCGAGTCATCTGTGGCACGGGATGTTTGGTAACTCGGTTCTTTTGGGGTTTAAAGTTTGTGCCAGTTTTGTCATTCTTTCGTTGTTGCCTTTTTTTATTATGTTTGTTTATTCCAAAGATATACCAGCTTTTCTTGAGGACAGAGTTAATCTTAGGTGAAACACTACTGTTACACAGTGATGAATGGAAGCCTAGGTGCAGTTAGCAATTACTTAAAATGGGCAGGACTTCCTAATGATTACTTTGTTCTGTGCAAATTCATTTTGCAGACAATTTATTATACTGAATTTTTGGATAATGAATTTGTGAAACATTTTCAGCATCACCCTGAGGCCCTAGCAGAGATCGCCTCCTCATTGACATGTAGGATAAATAACTAAAATGGGTAGGATCTTGCACAGACCCTGCACACTTCCTAGCTTCTGGGGGGAAAAAAGTAACAGTGTAAGTGAGGAGAACTGCACTGGAGAATTTGAGTGTTCTTGTCATGCTGCACTGTTAAAGTCATGGAATATGACTTTAAGTAAGAGGCATAAACAAATGATATGTGAAAAACAAATTGGAGTAGCTGTAAGCTCTCCTAATGTTTCCCTTTTTGCTTTATTAGTCATTGTAAACCTCCTGCTTACCCAGGCTATAACCTTGGGATTATTCTTTATACGATGAGCATATTTAGAGTGAAATTTTGCGTCCCATAACTTTAACCATAGCATACAGTATTAAAAATTAATTTAATGGTCCTCTAGGATCTAACTCTGGAGGTAGCAAACAAGCATCTCAGTTATATATTGTCTTCAATTATTCATTAAGAACTGTGGGGATTTTCTAGAACATATCTCTTGTGAAGCTGAAAGCTGTTCTAATGCCAGCAACAAAGCTCTGCTACTTAGTTTAACAGAAATGGACATGATTTCCCTGTTGGGTTTCTCTGTTTGAACTGTGTAATATTTTATCACATTTAATAAAGTTTATTACAAACATGACTTGGTATGAGAAAAATCCTGGTGGTAAGGCTAAAGCATCATTTAGTTTGGATAGACGCTTTGCCAACAAGAATTTTAGTATATCACCATGCGTGTGGGCATAATGAATAGTTCAACACATAAATTACACATCATCAGTATCGATAATTTTCTTGTACACTAGAGCCGTTTTCTTAGCAGTCTGCACTCACAGTTATGTTTCTTCTATCTTCAATGTTATTCTGGTTTGGATTCCGTAGTTGTTACCGATCCTTTGTTTTTTTAAAGCGAACCTGTTTCCCTCAAAGCAACTGCTTAATTATGGAGCTGCAAGTGCTGCATCCTTGCTCTGGGAGAGGGACTTATTCCACCTCGTGCACCAGATGTACAGTTGCGCAAACATACAAGGGTCTGTGGGAAGGGTGTATCTGGGAAAATGTCACCGGTTCGAGAGCCAGAGTTGAATTCAGGATAGTTAAAATAGCATAACCTCTTGTGTGGATACTTGTTCTAGTATCACTAGTATAATACTAGTATTTTGTGGGGTTTGGGAGGGGGTTGTTGTATTTCCTTAAACATATACTCTTAGCCATAAGTAAACTTTATATTAACTGTTCCAGAATTGAGTTCCCAGTGGAGAATTACACCAGAGTTGCCATAAGTCAAATATATGCTTATAATGCTATCACTTTTGTGATGACAAGTCCTTGCGTGGCTTCAGTGAAGCTGTTTCTGATTTATGCCGCAGCTGATGTGTTTTAAAATATTTCCCCATTCCTAAAGGATTACATTGGAGTTCGCTGTTTCTGTAATCCCTGTTGGATGCTTTGCATCCAGAAATCGCTGTTCAAACAATAGTGCACCAAGTGTCCTGGATTTCTTTTTGTATATTTTTAATTCCTGCTATGAACAGGTCAAATGCACAGATTTGGGGGGCGGGGGGAAGAAATCTTTTTTCTTATCTTATTTTGAAGAAAGGTAGAGCTTGCTTTTGCCCATAATTTTACTGCCCTAACAGGAGAGCAGAGCACAGGGAGAGATATGTATGGAGAAGATAGATTGGTACAATTTTCAACACAATTATAACTGAACTTTCAACAAAAGCAGTGTGACTTTTCCCTCCCACTGTAAGAAGTTTCAGAAGGAATACCATACCACAAATCACACTGGCAAATTCCCTCTGCAAAGGCAGGCACTGGTGTTGGAAGCCTTGGCGGTTGCTTGACTCTGTGTTTTCATTGTGCAGAGATGTGGCTTTCCTGCAGGATTCCTCTTGGAGAAAGGTCCTGGCCACTCGTGTTCCCAGTGATGCGCTGCTTCCATGGCAGAAGAGCTTGCAGTCGCGAGGCGCTGAACCCAGCACTTCCCCTTGGTGCCTGCTCTGGCTGGCTGCTCGCCGATACCTCCAAAACCAGCTTGGCTGCAGCCCTGCTGGTGCATGTCAGCACCCACACATTCCCAGTGGCATGTGTGTGGCCCAGAGGGTGGGTGGCGGGCCACACTGTAGTGCAGGCTTGAGGGGAGCTCATCAACCACTGTCCGCTTTGATTCGGTGCAGAGGCAGGAGGGTTGGGTCAATGGCAGGGTGCAGCCTCCCCCAGCAGCCAGGGTTGGGGGGGAACCTTGAGTCATTAGAGGTAAGGCTGGTGTGGTTCCTCATTAACTTGCTTAGGTGGATTTGCTGCGAGCAGCTCTGGATCTCTGGACCCATATTGTCTTTGATAAGCCAGATTCATATTTGACACTGGTATGATGCAAGACCACCCCCACCGCCCATGTGCATCTTTTTAAAATTGGGGGAGTTCTTCATCTTCCTGGCCTGACTCTGTCCCTTCCAGCTGTAGGAATGCCCCGGCCCTTCAGAGGCACTCATCACCTCCTGGGCTGGTAAGTGTCCTGCTAATGGTGGTTCCTGTATTTGCTTTACTTGTGACTAATTCATTAACCTGTTTTGAGATAAAAATGGCATTTTTAGACCAAGTGGAGGTTGGTGCTAAAGCAAGTACTGCTTTTCCACGTACACTTTCTCCAGATGTGCCTTTATATTCCAGGCATGCATGAATATATGTGTATTTATTTGCTAATTGTACCTTACAAAGCCATGTAACGGGGGCAATGCATGCATGCAGCATGTTCCTGTCGCTCCAGGTGAGGAAAGCTGCTGAGCAGCCTCTGGGGACAGCAAAGCCCTTGGGTTAAGTGAACACCTAGTCCAGTCCCCATGTATGCCCCGCCTATGACTCATTTCCAGACCACCTGATTTTTAAATAGCTGGATCCTCTGCTAAATTTCCAGCAAATGAAAGATGAATGATGGTATTATGTGATACAGCAGCTTAGAACAGTTCAGCAGGCTCCAGCCCGGAGTTGGAGGGAAGGGCTGTGAGTATGCGCCTTGTCCCAAATCTGGGTTCTTCACCCAGTGTGCAATAAGCTGGTCAACACACAGAGTCGAGATACTTGTTTTATTGCAATTCTACAGAATTGCGTGCTAGGCATCTAACACAGCCAGCACGCCTTTTAGGAAACAGGCAGAGTCTTTTATACAAAACAGTAACCAACAAAAATGACATCAAAATAGCTAATCGGTCACTTGTGCGTTTGGGCATGTCCTAATTTCTGTCTAGCTTATTATACTAAGGTGGTTCTACATTTTCATATAAAATCTCCTCCTAGAGGTGTGGGGTTTAGTATTATAATTACCTAAGGTAACTAGAGGTTCTATCTTTATCCTATCAGCTACTGTGAAGTTATTGTTTATTCGTACAGCCTGTTGCAGCTCCTGTTCAGACAATAGTTGACCATGAAGTAGGTACTAGCAACATGTTTCTAAGGTCTTTCTGCTCCTGCACTCTCATTGCTAGGGTTTCAAGACTGACCATCATGATTGCTCACTTTATAAACTTTTAACCTTTTCCACATTGCGCAGCCTGCACTGGAACCATGGGCATCCCCAGTCCTCCTTCCCTGGTGCCAGCTCCGTTCTTGCCACAAGGGGAAGGTTTTGATGATCCTTCAGTCTGGTCCTTGTGGGAGGAGATCCATGCACATTATTGGATTTCCCACTGTCATCTCTGCCACCTCTGGGAACAGCATGAACCAGCATCTGAGGGACCCATTGATCTGCACAGAAAGATTAATAAAGCAAAGGCATTGCTGGCAACTTCTGACCACCGTTCAGGTCATGATCTTTGGGGAGAAACAGCACTTGGTCCTGTGATGCACATACGGTGGAGACCAGGTGAGGGTCAGAGTCTACCTGCAGGACTTGTGGAGACCTTGGCAAAAAGGAGAGCGTTTCAGTCATCCCTGCAGTGGCTTGTTTGCAGGTCCCCTTTAGAGAGCCTGGCTGTGAGGGACAGTGCTGTTTGCTGGTCATGTTGGTGATCTGCAATTAGAATGCTACATCTGATGCTGCTGCTGAGGGTCACGGGCCAGCGATGCCCAGAGAGCACAGGAGCCCAGGGACCCGCAGTGAGCAGGTATGTCTTGGTGGGGTCAGGGGCTGCCTGGCGTGAAACCTCTTGCCCAGAGCCAGGGCTTCCCACATGGGGGAAAATGGTTGTCCTCTGCAGGGAGCCCAGCCAGGAGAGCTGGAGGCTGCCTGGAGATGGGGCAAGGGCCACTTCAGGCAGGGAGCACAGCATGGCTACGGGCAGGAGGGCTGCGGGCAGCTGCTTTGCACTGTGCTGTGAGTGGCAGAGCTGTGGCCCTGATGCAACTGAGGGCTGTGGACCTGTCCCAGGGATGCTGACCCTTTGCTAAGGGTGATGCAGGGCAGATGAGGTGTCAGGTCCCCTCCTGCTCACTGTTTCTAAAATCCATTTGTTGGTCTCCTGGAAATGCTTCTTACAATGGAAATGCTGAGGTTGGTAGGGATAACTGAGAACTATAGTTGTTCTGATATGGAGGGATCACACTTGAAAAGACCACACAGACCTCCCCAAGCTCTGGGGATGGGCCACTCGTGGGGCAGAAGGGGGTGAGCAGGCTCCCCCTGTTCACTCACACTTTATCTCCATAGGTTTGCCTTATCTCCAGGCCTTACAGGTTGCTTTTCCTTCCAAAGAGCAGCGATAAGTCAGCAAGCAGCATCCCTATGGGGCTCCCAGTGCAGGACAAAAGGGTTTCAGAGAAAGCGTGCTATAGCAGCAAAGCTGGCCGTAGAGATGCTGCCACGCTCCCCTGCTGCCCAGGGTGGGCTGGACGCCCCACTTCTCCGTCACCGCCACGTGCTGCCCTCCTGGAACGCGAGGCAGCAGCCCCCCAGCGCTCGGTGGGGCACAGCACCAGCACCGTCCTCCCAATGCTTTTGTGCACTGCTGCTGCTGCATCCCCCCGCAGCATGGCCAGGCCCCGTGGCTCCAGCCCCTTCAGTTGCAGCATGGGACACGCTGTTCAGGGCTCCATTAGCCAGTAAAATGAATTATATTCTGTCTTTTTTTATAGCACATTCAAAGACAGAAATATCCAGGTTATTTGTGTATCTTGAGAGTTGCATTCAATTTGTCCAGGTGAACTCTTCAGGTCTTCTTTTTAGTACAAAATAGAAAAATGTCTATTTTTAATTTATTTTAAAGATAAACCTACTGTGAGGTGCGGTCTAATGCAGAATGAATCTCTAAAATGTTTTAATGAAGAAGAGGAGGGTGTGTGAGACCTGGAGCTCTGTCCTGCCGGAGGAGCAGCCCTGCCAGCGCGATGAAAGATATTCCACTGGGGGATTTCTGACACACGCTGCCCCTACATTTCTGGTATTTATTATAGAGGGAAGGGAAGACAAAAGCTCAAGGGAAAACAAAAATCTAGGTCTGCCTCAGGTTATTATAAACTGAGAATTGATAGGCAGTCTCAATTGCCTGTTGCTAAGCAGCCAAGAGAATTGGTTGACCATACCCTGGGCCTTTCAAAAAAAAAAAAAAAAAAAAAAACCAAAACAAAAAAAAAAAAAAACCCAAAACCAGGGCAGAAAGCTCTGTGTGTGTGTGTGTGTGTGTGTGATGGGTATATGAAATAATGTGTAAATCATATTAGCATACAGAGCCCCAATTTTTGTTGTTGTTTTGTTGAATGTGTTTGTGAGACACTGCTGCATGGATGTGAAACAAGTCAGGCCTTGGGTGGACAGTATAACATTTGCTTTAAAATAAAAAGGAAGAGAGCGGGAGAGAGAAAGATTCTGCCATGTCAGCAGGGCCAAGCAGCACTTTCTTGGGTTTTGAAGGGTCCCTTTAGGGTATGATTTTGCATCCCCCTGAAAAACTGCATGCTGATGGTCATGGCAACCGATTCCTAGGGATCCAAGTCTCTCCTCTCCCAGCCACTGTCACCAAAGTGGCCTTCAGCATTTTTTTTTTTTTTTTCCCCCAAAATGACGATGTATAAAACAGCACAAAGCATTGGAGAGCCCCCACCCCTCATTCCCACTGGTGCTGGTCCTGGCTTGCTTTTGGCCAGAGCTGTGGGAAAGACAGGATGCCAAACTCATACTGGGTGAAGAAACACCCGCTCACCAGGTCCCAGCAGCCCCCGCCGCTGCCCCTGGGGAGGGCAGGGAGAGCCCAGCCCTGCCGGGGGACACCCCCATGCCAACAGGTCCTGCTCAGCTCCCAGCTTTTCCCCCTTCCTGTTCCTGGTCAGGTAGGTGGAGTGTGAAAAAAATGCTGTCTGCCTGGCAAAACAGTCTGGAGTCCTTTTGTTATTTTCTTATTGCTCAGCTAAGCTAAAATATTAAAATAAAATAGACATTATGCTTGGTGAAGGGGGGTGTTGTCTTGGGAGCCAGCTTCACTATCACCACCCATGATTATTTCACCCCCTTTTCCTTGTTCCTGCAAGCATGACTTTTGCCCCTACATTGGTTTGTAGTAATAAGTCTCCAAATCGATGATTTCTGTGTTCTGCCTCTGCAGTCCCCCAGTCCCCCCTCCGCTCTGGCACCCTCGCGGCAGCCCTGGCTCACGGGCCGCGCGCGCAGGCTGACCTCAGTGGGGACCAGGCAGCGGCCACGCTCCTTTGCACAAAACCTTGTCTTTCCCCGCCACCACCCAAAGCGAATCCCCTCGGAGGCTGCTCACAGCCAAAAGCTGCTCCCTGTCCGAGCCAGCTGTAGCACGGGCTCCTCTTCCTCGCACACGCCAAGCGGACAGGGTGGATGTTGGTCTGCAGGGCATTTGGGGTGCTGGAAGTGCCCCAATACCAAACCCGGCTCGCTCGGTGACTTGGAGTGTGCCACTGGCACTCGGGCCATTGCTGCAACGTGCTAACAGGGCACACATGGGAGGGAAAGCAGCAGAGCTGCACCATCGGGCAGGGTCAGGCCACCCCTGCCCCGCCTCCTTCCCCAAGCATGGGCTTAAAAATAGACATAATCAGGTTTCAAAGAGGAAAAGAAATGAAAAGGTCGAGTGTCACGACCTTAGACATGCTCCGAGGCAGCTTTTCCCCCCGCGTGGCTTGCCTTCGCTGGGCCTCCTGCCGGCGTTTCCGGAGCAGCAGCGGCCGGGGCGTGTGCCCTGGGCACGGCCATCAGCTGTGGCCTCTGGTCGGGGGGGGTCTTCCTTTTCATCCCTCCTCTGCCGCCTGCGACTGGCTCCTTCCTCACCTGGGGGAAAGTACTGGCGGGCACCCGGGGCTCCATCCCCAGCTCCTTGCTGCAATCTCCACACGGGGCCAACCCGCTCCGCCGGGGTTCCTGCCAGAGCTGCATTGATTTTGAGGTGCTTGAGCCGCACTCCGTACCAGGTGGGTGCAGGGAGGCACTCGGCGGTTTCCCTTCGTGAGCTCACAAGCGCTGGGTTTCCATGGCTGGCCCCCATGGCCACACTGCTCCATCTAATCTTATTCAAATCACAATAGAGTAACAGTGTGTGTTTCATGCTGGGAACTCGAGACCCAAAGCAGGGAAGCCAGAGGATACGGTGTCTTCGCAATTACATTCTCATATTTCCCAGCTGGTGAGAAATCTCTCCATCCTCCTTTGCTTTTGCCCTGGTTGAATAACGTCTGAAAATTTTGGATAACTGTTTGTAGTGTGTGTGTGCTCCGTGCAGGTATGAGTCAGGACTCATGCTTTGCCTTCTCTTTCCTTTTGAGTGCAGTGAGGAGCACACAGTCCACCCTCCAGGTCCAAGTGAAGAGCCACACAGGCCACCCTCTGCCCCTGCCAGCAGTGACTGTCCCCACAGTCCGCTTTTATGAAAGTTGCAGTAGAAGACACCATATTTCACCATCTATCAGTGTGCACTGGGCTGGCACAGTAACAAAACCTTTCCTGTGTTTTCCATTTGCACATCTTTGTGCTTTCTATTGGGAGCATTTTACTCAATGGTTTGATTTTTATTGCAGCAGGAGAATGTCATAGCACAGCAAAACCAGTCCTTGGGTGCTTTCAGCTCAGTGCATCCCAGGGGCAGACAAAATCTGCACTGCGTCCTGGCTGGTGCCTGAGGATGCAGGAGCTGGTGAAGCGTGATTGCTGCAGGCAAAGCTCTGATAACATGTCTTTTCTGCAGAGGAGGGGTATGTGTGTGTCTGGGTTTCTGGGGATACCGTGCAGCATCAATGTGAGAGGACAGCCCCTCATTCTTCACCGGGTGTGCAGTGCTGCTCCTCCCTCCTCTCTGGGGCTGGGGGCAAAAGAGCAAAAAAGATGACATATTAAATAAACCTCGGCATTTCCAAGGTGTGAATTGTTATTCTAACCACTTGAAATATTTAGCACTGTAGCACTCTGTATTCAGTGCTCTGCTGTCCCCTCACTTTGTCCTTGTCCTCTGCTTTTATCCTAAAAAGCTCCAGCCACCACGCTCCCCGCGCTGCCCTCTCACTTATTGTGCCTCAGCCCTCCTCCTGCACCCTGCATACCTGGGAGCCTTCTGTATAAAGCGCAGCGGCGGATTTCAAAGCCAGTCATCTCCATACCAGTCCACCCAACATTGCCCAAAATAACCATGGCACACAGGGAGATGGTGGCTGTTGTACAGAAAAGAAGTGTTTTGCAGGAGCAGCGAGTAGCTGTGTGCACGCTTTGCAGCAGCCATCCTGCCAGCAGCGAGTGTCCTGGACAGGTGCATGGGGGCTTGCCGCATTTCCCCGGTTGCTTGCTCCTGCCAGGGCTCAGCTCCCCACACAAATCCCTTTCCTCCCGCCGAGGCCTCAGCTCCACTTTTGCAGCCTAACAGCTGCCCTCACCCTCTCCCACAATTGTGCTAAAGCTGAATGAAGTTCTGCGTAAGTTTGTTATGAAAATAAGTAAATAAAGCAGTTACGTAAGAAGAGGCAGTGGAAAACAAGAATTAGAAACAGTGAAGAAGCTGATGAGTTAGAACTGAATTTGCGGCTGATGAGCACCAGATTGGTTTGCTTGCTTTTCAACTAAATATGTTTATTATATTGATACAATGGATCAATATATCAATATAAATATCATATATTATATATCAACAATATAGTTGATACTTGTTTCAAATCCAAAATGTTAATACTAGAAAATCACTCTGAAAGGGTGTATTCAGAATAATACCCCTTTTTCTTTACACAAGCAGAAATAACTACTAAACAGGCATATTCTCTGCTTTAAAATGTTCATTACTGCTGCATTTTAATGCTTCTGTACGTTTTAAATCTATTCTGGGCACGTGCCTTCCTCGGTATTGATGTGTGGAAAACCTGGTGCATGACATTTTATTGGGCATTTGCTTCATCTGCAATACCAGGATCCACCATCCGAGGCAGGATTTGTCTCAGGATCCTTAAAAAAATTTAGCTCAGCAAATAATTCAAAGAGCTACTTTAAAAAGATTAAAACCAAGCCCTAACAGTAGGAAGTTTCCCTGTCCCAGATGGGATCTGCTGTGCAAACTGATGAAAATGTTTCTGTAGGAGTCTCTCTCAGCCCAGGCTGGTGGCGCCAAGTGGTACCCGAAGACTTTGGGTGTTGCATGAGCTCTTAGCGCTCCCGGTTGAGCACAAGAAAGTTCATGGCCACGGGTATCTTCAAACCTGTAGGGTGTCTCCAGGCAGCGGATACCCCTGCTCGCAGTCCAAAAGGATGCATGTGGGCCATCATCTCTGAAACATCCTATGTGACCTGATGGAGGAAAGGTGAGGCAGTGTTACGAGACCACAAATTTAATGCGCTTGCACCCTCTTGACCTGTGTTTTGTAAAATGGGATCCATTGATTGGGGTTTTTATGCTTCATACTGATCTTGCTAGAGCTATAGATGCCAATGCACCTCCGCCCCCACCCCACAGGTCCACCTCTGGGACACCAGAAATGAAACTGCTTGGTGCCAGACTACATGCAGCCCCAGGGAAGGACGTGGGGGCTCAAGGGGGTGCTGTTCCCATGGGACTCACACAGACCATGCATCAGCTGATGGGGACATTGGCAGCAAGGCCCCAGTGGGCTCCTGGACCTCCCAGGGAGCAGCACCCCAAAGGCTTTGACAAATGGTTTTATGGTCTTGAGCATTGTGTGTGCTGGCTTAGCATGCCCTGGCACAGCAGCCCCTCACTGCTGGTGAGCAGGGAATGCTATTTTGGAGATTGAAATCTTGCTCTTACTGAACTGGCAGGAAGCTGTCACAGGCTTACTTTTCCCACTGGAGTTGGGGGGGTGTCATCCACCAAACTGCATCCTATCGGCCACATGACTGCCAAAGTGTGTGGGGCTTATGTCAGTGCTGGGAGTCACAGGACTACCTCGTGTACAGTGCAACAAAAATCTATGAGTTTGTATGAGCAAAGATTGTAACTTCTCATAAAAGTTGATGAAAACTTTTCCCAAAAACTGACTTGCTTGTGTAAGGAAAACTTGCCTCTACAACCATCCTAGCTGAGCATCTTGAGCAGCTTGAACAGGGGCAGCAAGCCTACCCAAAGAGACTGGACCCAAACCTTGTCATGTGCAGCATGACCTCTCCAGGCAGATGAGCCATGCTGGTGAGCCAAGCTCCGGCTGTTTTTCTCAAGATTTTTTTCCACAGCGTTGGCTGACCTTGGCCAGACCCTCAGGCATTTACGCACAGGCAGCAGCAGCAGCATTGCAGAGTACATGGCAGGGCAACAAGAACATGGCAGCATGCTGTGTTCTGGTACACAAAGCACGTGCCCACAGCTCACACCAATGCAAAACCTGTGTCAGGGCCTCTGACACGTTCAACAGAAGCCCAGCACGCTTGTGCCCCATCAGCTTTGATTTTCTGCTCCAGGTGGCACAATTACATGCAGACAGGTTCTGTAGCCTGCGCTATGAATTGACTCAGCGTACCCTGTAGCTCAGCCCAGGGCCTGTACCATGGGCTTGTCCTACCTCCTCTTACCCATCCAATGCAGAAAATGTGTGCTGGAAATGAAAAACTCCTGAGAGAAGCCTGGTTTAGACAAGACTGAAAGTACTGAGGGACAAATCACACTGCCTAGAGGAGAACTGGGCTCACTTCAACATATTTCTTGTGAAAAACACTGGTTCCTCATGGGATTTTGGCATGGACTCCTTAAGCTCTATCAGATTTCCAAAGTATGAGTGCTGCATCGGCTGTCCTTGAGAAACTTCATATCCCATCAGCCGAGTGGTGCTGCACAGCGTACGGCTGTTGCTGTCGCAGATGGAGTTCAATTAGTTGACGTGTTTCAACCATGATTTTCAGGCTCCTGCTGCCTCACACCTCGAGCAGGAGGAGGGTCGGGAGCCATCAGCCTGGGTGTAGTTTCTCTACCAAACTGTTTGCACTTGTATAGCAGAAAATCAAAAGCAAATCCCCCGGGGCCAGAGGTTTGTCTTCTGAGGTTGTGTCTACACAAAGAGCAGTGACCAGCTGAATTCCTCCCAGCTTGTCAATTATGCTGTTAATCCCTCTATGCCTGGTTTTACCCATAGCAAATATAAAGTATCATTCTTCCCAGCCCCTGGCTAGTTTTCTCCCTGGGGGGTGTATGAGACATGTTCATGGGCAGTTACCAAGTGGTGATAACCTGCACAGGTAGTCTGGCCATGTTTTCATGCCCTCCTGAAGGCGATCCAGCTTTCTCATGTACCTATACTCTTGCTCAGCAAATCAAAATGGGACTGAGTGTACCTAGCTCCTCATGTTGGACCACTGGTCAGAGGCTGGGAAGGATCTGGTAGCGAACTGTGCTTGAAAGAGGAACCAGGGCCAAGTATCTGTTTAGCGTGGGTAACTCTTCCCAAAGCTTGACGGGAGGAGCATGATGCCTCTGAGATACGGAGCTCATGTTTCTTTCTGCTGCTTTGCCGTTTGGTTTAGACACAAGGGGACTTTCTTCCAGGCTGCAGAAGTGGGATTATGTCCCCTGATGTCAAGCTCCCAGAGGATATCACTGGTTACCTGAGACCAAAAAACAGTGGAGGAATCCACTCTTTCAAGATACTGTTCCTCAGGGCCTGGGACCTTGGCTAAAACTGAGAACGAAAACAGGGTCATCGCGCTCAGGCTTTCTGACACGGACACGTTTGTAATGCACAATGCAGCAAACTAATGCCTCCAAGGTGTGTTCCATCCAGCAAGACAGACCTGACATACTTTAAGAAAAGCTTTTTAATTACCCTTTGGGAAATGCTGATGAATTATCAGGAGGAAAACTTCTCAGCTGGGCCTTCTCAGAAGGTGCAGAGCAGCTCCCAAGGAAGGTGGTAGACAAGCCTTGCTGAGCTGTTCAAAGTCGACTGGGGTTAAAAAATGAACGCTACATAGCAGAAAGTAAAAGAATGATGACAGCGGGTCAGATATGGTGTGTCTCGTCTTCCCAAACCTCCCTCTAGCAAAAACGAGTAGCAGATGTTCAAGGAAAGATGAGAAACAGGGTAAATGCAAAGTGATCTTTCTCTTATACGTCCTCCCGGCTTTTGGCACATAGTGGTTTTGACAAATCTGTGAGTCTCAGGGAAAAATCATACATGAGATCTTTTTTAATTCTTATTTCTGCGGTGCATGACTATGGGATTTTTTCCCTGAATCCACATGAGCTCATTCAGCCACTGAACAGGCTTTTCAGAAAGCCAGCATTATTGCAACAGCCAGATCTTCTCTGTGGCTTTCCACATGACTGCTGTGGAAGGGCAGCCTGCCAGGTGATCTAAATCCAGGCAGGAAGCCTACCAAATGCCACTCAACAAGTCACGTCAACTCCAGTTTCTTAGTGGTTGCAGTAATGGTTGCAACTCTGACCACAGGGGGAATGGTGTGTACTCCTCTGCAGCGTGAAAGCAAGGCCACAACGTTGCGTTGCTCAGTCCTCCGGGGCTAAAGGGCCATTAAGGTCTGCTGGGATGGCTGCAGATTTCTCTGCAGCTTGGTGGAATGTCCCAAAAGTTTTGTGGGGAAGGGAAATGCCTAAAAACACAGGGGAGAACATTTTGCTGGTGCAGGGGTCTCTACCCACGGTCTGATGGACGGGTTTTGAATAAGACGAGCTCCAGTTACTGCCCGCCTTGCACACAGGGTGGGGAGAACCACTTTGCAAAGTGCTCCATTTCGGCCCCAAGTTTTGCACGGCAGAGGACTGGGTGGGCTGCAAGTTGTCACCCCAATGATCTCCTGTGCCCTCAGGGCGTCCCCAGGTGCACCCCCAGGCATCAACTGCCTCAAGATGCTTGGAGAGGCAGCGGGGCTATGGGTCAAGGAGAGGACGTGGCCATGCCAAGGGGCAGCCCCAGGCTGTAACCCACACCGGAGACCGCCTGCTTCCATGGCCTGAGCTGGTGGTAGGAGAAAAAGGGAAAACCTGGGGCAACCTAATCCAGCATTAAAGTCTCACTAATTCTCTCCTTCCTGAGGACACCTGAGCCACAGGGCTGGTGTGTGGGGGCCGGCGGCTGCCGTCCCAGTTGGCTTGAGCAGCTGCAGCCATCTGCAGTACTTGTCTCTGGCAAGGTACAGTTTCTGTGGGATGGATGGCCCAGGGTTGGATTTCTGCTCCTCAGGAGTCACCTCAGACCTGGGGGGAGAGGGATACAGCTTTCTGGACAAAAGGAGAGGGGATGTGTCACATAAACATTTCTGGTGCCAGATGCTAAACTTCTGTATCTCTCCAGTAGTATTGTTTGTCCCAAGTGAAGGAGAAGTGATTGCATGGAGCAGAGCTCTCCCCTTACCCCAGCAGTCTGACCTGCCAGGAGCCAGGAGAAACGTGGATGCTATACTGAAAACTCTGCAAAGGGCAGGCAGAGAGAAGGCAGGGAAGTCCTATCCTATGGTGGGAATAGGGCAGGTGGTGTTGTAGGCAGTTCATCCAGAGATTTTATCCCCAGCTGCTGCCAATGACAAGGGAAATTGCTGAGTCTGTGAAAAGATGAGATGAAAAAACTCAGAGTGGTTCTGAAATGTGTGCTTATAAAGTAGCAATGATCTGTGAATTGTGGCTTTCCAGCTTTGGATCTTTATAGTGTGGTGATACACACACCCAGATCCAAACTAACAGTAATATAAACTGACCTGAAAAAAAACCTGAGACTGATGCAAAACCTAAAAAGGAGAAAAGATATAAGAACAAAGTGCTTAGCACTTTCCTGTCCTCTTGGGTCGTTAGACCCACTGAGGCTGGAGCAACTTTCAAAATGCATAAACAAATCAAAAAACTAAGAATAACACCAAATGATTAACTCATCCAGACCTATATTCACAAGTGACGCTTACTTTTAAAGTGAAAGGATCAAGACTGGATTTTAAAGATCCTTGCTACATTATTTAAGTACGCCATAGACTGTGGTGAGTATACATAGCTATATCCTTCACTGACTTTGCTTTCTACTCTTCACACTGATTTATTTTTTTTTCCTCCTTATCTTTATTTTCTGCTGCTTGGATAATGAAATCACCCTGGACAGAGAAGTTTCCTGGTTCTTCTGCCCTCACACAAACCAGCTGGGACAGTCTTCACCAGGGCACGAACACCCATCTAGGGGACCTCATCAGCCCAAGGGGCAGGGGGTGAGGTCCAGCCTGGAGGATGCTGGGGTAGGGCAAGGAAGGTGAGTAGGGCATGGGGGTGACTCCCACAAGTTTTGGTACTGGCTCAGCTGCAGGATTGCTGAGTGCCCTCCGGGAGGTCCTGGGCCAAGTCCTGGGCCACAATCCCACATCTGTAAAATGGGGATAATGTTTTCAAAGCTTATGTGGCTTTCAGGAGGGTCGTGACTATTAATGGTCATGAAAAGCTCCACCATGGCAGAGATGTGGCCCTTATAAGGGCTGCTGTCTCTCTCTTGAGAGAAAAGGCTTAATTCAAATCAGCTGTCCCACTGGTATTAAAATTGTTATCACCGTTCGTCTTTTGGCTGTCTTGGTGCAATCTTTCTCCTTTTAGAAATAAAACTGCATTTTAAAGCTTTAAACTGCAATTTGACCTCCACAGCTTGGCTGGATTCCTTGAAAATAGGGGTTGGAGCTTGCTTTTGATTTTCTCCTCACACTCCTGGCCGCGACTGGGCTTGAAAGCATAAATACCAACTATGAGCGTTCAAATAGAAATGATTCTGGAGTCCAAGCAAAAATGGTACCATTATTTGGAAACCATACTACAAACTGCCAGCTACCCTGCTTCGGAGTCATAAAACACAGATAGTTTTAGTGAAGAAGTAAAATTAGTTCCTGAGTTTCTGGCCTGACTTTCCTACCCCTGACTGCGATTCCAGACTGCGGTTTAATTCAGCTGTTTATGTGAAGATGCCCTATTGGGATAAGGCAGTGAATCTAGCCAATGTTGCAGAGTTGAATGCCTTTATTCTTCTTGAAATAAAAATGGTGTCATGGGATCTTTCATGCCTCCCCAAAGACAGAAGCTTGATTTAAAATGTCATCTGAGGGATCACATCACTAGAAGCACATATTACTTCCTAGCTCAGTGCTAGGGTGTTGACAGAAAGCAATAAAGTGTCTTCAGCCATGACGTGCAGTTAGACATTGTGCTCCAACATGCGGCTCAGCACCCGGGCAGCTGTGCCACAGCAAGGGACAACCGGGCTCTTCAGTCTCTGGACCATGATGGCAGGATTGCACCCCTTCGCTGGAGATATTTTGCTATTTGATTTGGTATAAGTATGGCTTTGTAAAGAGCTAATGAACTTGAAACATCCCCACTGCAGCATTTACTCAGCTTGGCTTTTGACAGTAATTTATTTTTCCCCATCCACACCGCTATTTTCAAACATAGTTAGTACTAGTATTTCAAGTGTAAAGACCCTTGCTAAGCAGAAGCTTCTCTGTAATTTATCTGTTATTTAAACCACCCCTTGAAATGTGTTTGCTTAATGGTGTCAGCAACCTCCAGCTGACATCACTGGACATCATGGACCCCCACCACGCTCCAAGGAGGGCTGGAGCCTGGGGCACTGGCAAACAAAGGTAGCTGCTCCTGCCATCAACCGGGAAAGATGGAGCAGCAGGTACCACCACACCTTCCTCTACCCACCACTGCAGGACCATCTCTCAGTCCAAGCCTCCTGACCCAGCAGAGCTACATAATCACCAGGGGTCATTTGTTTTTGCCACGGTCCCCACAGGGTTTCTCAGAGAAGGGAAGTGTTTTGTGGCTGAGAAAAAGGGAAAAGGAGGAGCGTGTGGAGGAGTGAGGCTTCACTGGCTGGAGTGGGATTGCCCTGAGGAGACCAAGTCTGTGATGGGCATCCAGACCATGCCTGGAGGGGGAAGACAGCCCAGGTGTGGCCCACTTGGAGAAGCATTTTGAGATGAAAAGCACTGCTGTTAGCAGTTTGTAACTCCCCAGGCTCTGGAAAACAGCCAGCCTCAGGGAATGGAGTGCATTGCATGGCCAGGTACACTTGCAGAAGGCGTGAAATTTTCACTGAAGTTGCTAAAACGTGATTTTTCAGCCTGGCTTGATGTCCTGCCCTTCTCGTTGTCCGATGTGTTAAGGAGAGGCAGGCAACAGGCAGTCAGGGCACTGCTTAACAAACACTTGGCCACGAGGAAAAAACTACTTTAGCCATGACATGGACATCTTGACTGCACTGAGGTTACTACCAAGAGTAGAGCTGTCTCCCCACCACACAGCATGCTTGGCTTTCTGCCTTGAGAGCCCATGTCCACCCGAGCAAACCCCTTCTCTGCTCCTGCATCCATCTCCAGTCTCCTTGTGGGAATTTGCTGAGCTGAACACCAGCTCGGGGCTAATTGGCATGGGGCCTCAGGGTCGACTCTGTTCTGTGATGGCTTCTTCAGGCATCCTCAAGAGATGTTTCCAAGACAGTGAGTGGGCTGAACAGGCAGATTCTCCTGAAAATAAATGTGTTCTTTGATTTACTGTCGTCATAATGAAGGCAAGAAGTAGATAAAATAAGAAAATAAACATATTTGTGAGGCCATTAACATGAGAGGGAAGAAGTTGAGCTGATAGGGGAATGACAACTCTGCAAGCGTTCATCATGTGAAAGCGTTTAATGCATGGCACTAGCTCCTCAGCACATGAAATCTGGTTCTTTTCTTGCACTGCTCAAATCACTGCGTTGGTAGGCACTGTTGTGCATCACTGCTGACCGTTTCTGCAAACAGGGAAAGCTGCTGGGCAACAAACTCATGTTTGTCTGCAGCCAAGCTGAGAGACACCTTTCGCGCCTCTGTGCAGCAGCATCACTTCGTCCACAGGAGTGAAAAGGCAGCTTTTCCTCCAGGTCTGGTCCCAGGAACAGCTTCTGAGTCCGGTCCCAGGAACAACCCTGTGCAAAGTGTGCCTGCAGAGGCCGAGGTGCCAGGCTCCCCTCTCGCACTCCTACAACTGCTGCTGCGGAAACACAACGCTCGTTTTAAATCAGCTGCAGTGAAACGGAAGGCTTTGAGAAAACAAACTCCCTCCAAACATATCCTTAACTTCATTTCCTCTGGTGGCCCTCCTTCTTTCTGGGATAGGTTTCATGGGTCACTTTGTATTTTTTTTTTCTTCCTCTAATTTTAATTCTTGTCCCACCAGGGGTTGTTCTTTCATAGGATCCCAACCACGAATTCTCAGATGGCAACAAGAGCTGACACGAGGACTCGCCTGCATTCCCTCTGCTTTTTTCTTTTCTCTTTTTTCTAGGTTTTAAGCTGAGCTCTAACACGTCCCATATTTTTTTCATTTAGGAGGATTCTTTTACACCAGAAGAAAAGTAGATTGTCTGCCCGGTCTGTAATCATACTAAAAAGATTTTAAAAAATAATAAATACAGTATTTTTCCTAAAATATTTTTTCCACCAAATTCCACATCTATTGAAATGCAGTCCCTTGAGCACCATTTATTTGTCACATTTCCAAACCCACAGTTGGATCATCCTTATCAACAGCCTCCTCTGGCACAGGCAGCAATGTTCAACGCCCTGAGCAGGGCTAGGGGTAAGACGCGCTCGCCCTGGGAGCGCAGCTGGAGTAAAACCGGCAGAGCCTGGCACTGGTTCTGTTGGGGCCGTCTTCTGGATCAGACCCGGAGGAGGCAGGTGAGTGGCGGGCTGGCTCCTGCTCGCTGCTTGGCTCTCTCCTGGCTGGGCTTGGTGGCCCACTGCAGCAGCCACCACCTGTGCTTGCTGTGGGCTTTGGGGCTGCTTCCCGCCAGCACGCAGACCATTGCTCGCTGGGTGATTCATGTGGTCTTCGTTACTCTGAGGCAGTGGATTAAAATTTTTTTTTGCCGAAAACCTGTTCTTAAGCGCAGTCCTGCCAAAGCAGGTGCCGGGGCGGGCCGCAGCTCCGCCGAAACGCCGCTGGGGGGGCCTGGGGTCAGGTCGGGCTGGCTCTCCCCCCGTGGGCGGGGGGCGGTGAGTTTGCTCCAGGCAGCCCAGCCCCCGAGCAGCGCTGGCCCCGTCCTGGGGGGCTCCCTCGGGACAAAGCTGGCGGGCGGAGAGACCCCGGCGTCTGTGGCAAGTGAAGGGCCCCAGGGCGCCTCT
>JAVJGI010000050.1:100998362-101016839 GCA_035590275.1 Ibycter americanus
GGTCCGGGGGCTCTGCCCACCGACCCGCGGAGCTCCCCGCTCTCCCGTCGTTTCTCCGCCGCAAACGCGGCGGTGGCGCTGGGCAGCGCCGGCCGGGCGAAGGGGCAAACCGTGTGCCGAAGCCCTGGCAGGGCGACGCGCGGTGCAGCTGGAGACCCTCAGGCCAAGCCCTTTCTAACGGTATTTGCTCCCATCGGGTTCAATGCGCGTTGGAGGCTCCAAGGTCTTCGCGGATCGGAGCGTTACGTGACACTGACAAAAGGTGGGAGAGCGAGAGAAGGCGGCGAACGGGGGCTTCACGGCTCTTAATCCGGCAGCAACATTTTAAAACATATTTTCGTGAAGGGAGCTCATTTTGTCCCTCTGCTAACACTAGCTACTGCGGTTTTTCGTGTTTTTTATTAAATGGAATGAATCGTACAGCATCAGGATAAGACTCTAAATTAACATCTTTTCATATTACTTGTGGGTGTTTATTTTTAAGCTGGCAAACAGCAGATGGGCAACTATCAACAAACACAGGATAGTGGCAAGAGCAGCTGGACAATGCATTAGCTCATCTCTATTTAAAAGTACATAATTGGGACTTCGGTATCAGAAGTCACTTAAAAACGGGAAGCAACTGCAAGCATCAAACCAATTTTCCTGTGTTCATTGTTCGTGAAGTTCAGCAACTGGCTGTACTCATGGACATTTCAGTCTATTTACAATATTTACACTGATAGTTTCCAAAGAAAAGAAGAAATAGGATGGGGAACTACTCAGTTGGCGCAGACTTCAGCTGTTACATCTACTGACAAATGCATTAAGTACCTACCTACCTACCTACCTATCTGTTTGACCCCAGGCCAGTTAATCCCAGAGTGAAAGCTCTGACAACTACCTCTTGGTGTGGGCTTTCGGAGAGGTCTTTCTTCTTGGTCCACATGGTCCCCCCCCAGAGGAAGCCCCCATCCCGCATGTGCACAGCAGCGATGTCCCTGTGTGACTTTTATATCCACTGGAGATTGATGGACCTAGATCTCCACTGACTTGTGGCCATTAAGCTCTGAGCTACCTTTCTGTGTGGCTGCCAGCTATTCTCAGTCAGAAGAATTCCTCCTGGAAATGTGTGTGTTGAGGGAGTGCAGATTGTATGGGATTTTATATGCTGTAGGATTAACCTTTACTCAGCCTGTATGCTGGGGGGGAGGATTTAAGTGATGTGCTGGAAAATGTTCCCTGAAGATGCTAATCTTTTCCCCTTCTTTCTTACTTCACTTTAAGCCTTCTTCAGGAAATTACTTGTGGTTTAAAGGTGAGATCTCTGATCTACCAGCAAATACATCTCCCAAGGGCCTGAATCTGCATTTCACACACAAAAACCACTTTAGCCAGCTCAGGTGTCTGTCAACGCACCAGTGTGTAAACCAAGGTAAAGAAGAGATGCAGAAAACAGAGAAATGTGCTCCTGGAGAGATGGCAGATGGAAGAGCCTGTCTCCGGGACTCAGCAGGAGCTCTGAAAACTGGGATATGGCACTAGTGAAACAGTGTGAACGGCCAAAGAAACAGTGATTCACCTGAATGAAAAATTGTTGAGGTTAGGTATGCCTTTTCTTGAGCAAAACTCTATGTTATTGTTTGGGTGCTGTGAATTTCTGAAGGTTGGGTTTCCAATGTAGTCCAAATGTAGCCTGAGTGGGAGTTAGCCATCTATCACCCTGGGAATATAAATCAGACCATGGACTACCCCTAGACTGCTCATTCTTGTAGGGTAATCATGAACATGAAACAGGTTTACATGCTTCAAAACTGAGCAGCCAGTACATAGCACAGTAGGCCAAAGAGCATTTATTATCCCAAATCCTGCAATGAGCTGTAAAGATTTCAGTTGTGTCCAAAACATATCATTAGACCTTCTCTTGATTTTTGGTAATTAGAATCTTCCCAAATATCTCTGAGCATTTTCATTACTTCGTAAATTTTCCCCAAACAGTTTAGACAAATTATTTTCAGCAGATGGCTTGTTATGAATAGCTTGTGAATTTTTCACTTTGACATCTGTACTGTGTTTACTGGGTGGTTTAATCAGTTCCTGGGCTGAATGACTGAAATGTTTGCAAGGGAGGAAAAATGAACACAGGATACTAAATAAGAAACACTGCATTTCAAGGACAAACATATTCAGCTGACTGTATTCACAAAGACACTCAGGGATTTCCAGCAATTGCTGACTGCCCTGTGGATGCTGGATGACATGATGCCTGTATGCCTGCAAATCAAACTCATCTCACTCAGCCAAAAGTGTGATTGCGAACCTCTTCGCATTTCTTAGCAGCCATGTCATGTAGTCAGAACTCACTAGCAGAATTTTTGCTCCAACGAGTTGTATTTTAACTACATGCCAAATCCTGACTGTCTCGGCCCTGATGCAGAGGTATTGTTAAGCAGAGCTGCATGTCCAAACGGGCTACTTTTATCTCCTTGCTTTGTCTTTCTCAAAATAACATTGGAAGATAAGGTACACTCTTTCTTTGATCGCTAATCTCCAACTCTTGAATGGTGACCACAAAGGATAAGTATGCATTGAACAGAAGTCCTAATGATCAGCACATGGTTACAGTTTCAAGGAATGGGAAAATTTAAACAGAAAGCAAAACCCCCAAACATGACGGAGGCTTGAAAGGAAGGTAAAAGGGCAGGTACAAAGAACTTCAGCAGATCAAAACCATAAAACAAACGGATGCATTTGCTGATCAGAATTAGCACGCTCTTGCTTTACTGGTGTCCTCTGCTACCTAAAGATAGTTTAAGAAGAAAATAACAGTAATAGGGAGCAAACAATTGGGACAAGGATTGTCTCTGTGGTATGTTCATATGGCACGTGGTACAAAGGGGTCCTCGCACTGCCATCATGCAAATATCAAATACAAATAGCCTTGGGAGGAGTGGCAGGAGATTGTGAGACGTCAGCAGCACCAGTGGCAAAGCCATCTGCAGCAGCACAGGCTGCAACACGCTCCAGGCTCCAGCCGTGCCTTTTCTCACACCAGATGCTGCTGCGCCCACCACCTCGGCTCACCCTCGGGTCCCCAGCATGTCTGGCAAGCCATGGCTGGCCTCGGGTTTCTTGAAAGGCTTGTGATTTTCTGCACCGAGTTGCCGTCCAAATGGTAAGTAATAAACACTTTAATAATTCATAACCAGTCAGTAGTATCTTAAATAATTTAACGAACAATTTGTCATCTTTCCTTGTGATAGAAGATGCTAGCTGAAGAGCGGCTGAGGAAGGTTTCGTGTCCACCTCACCCGTCCCCAGGAGCGGGCTTTGTCCCAGCCTAAGCTCAGCCAGGTGGATGCAGCCTGCAGGGGAGCAACGGGAGACCACCCTGACCTCGGGGCATGCGAGCGCAGACCCACCGGTCAGAGGAGCAGGGGGAGCCACATTCAGCAATCTTCTGTAATTGCTGGGTATACTCAGAGCCATATTTCTGGAGCCATTCTCCTACCCACTGCCCTCAGTGATGAGACTGAGTCCCCATGCCCTTTATCCCTGCTTTCCCCCAGTTAAGCGTTCAGCTGCTCTGCAGAGCAGCACAGACCTCGGCAGCCACAGCTCCTGCTTTGTCACCCACACCACTAAAGGATCGCAGCAGGCATAAGGCAGGCTGGCGAGTCAGACGGCCCTTCATTCCCATGTGGTTTAATCAGCAAGTCCCAACAAGACGCATGTTATCTTCCAAAGGCATGGGGAAGACCTTGGAGCCACGCTTAGTTCAGAGAACCACCTCAGAAGATAAAACCCCAAGAGAAATAAGAGACCAAACAAGCTTCACTCAAAAACAGTGGTTTCACCTGGTTAAACTGTAGCACATATCTGCAGCATAACCTCGGCATCGCACTAAACACAAACAGCATCCAGTGAAGCCAGCCAAGCTCCCCAGGTGCTTAAAATCATACAAGTGCTTAAGACTGTATTTGAGCAAAGCCCGTTAGGAACACAAGTGGTGTCAGCTTAGGCATAAGGAATATGTAATAAGTCACAGAGAAGCATGCTTTTAATTGTGTTTTGAAAGAAGTCTGTGCTCTTATTTCCAAATAGTTCCAATCCTGCTGATGGATATGACCCCCTGCACTCAAGCTTTTTTGGGAGAAGATGTTGTATTCACTCCAGTGAAGTTGTGCTGGCAGAAAATGTGGTTCCCTGAAACTTAGCTGTTCCCTAAAAACCTTATTAGCTAAGGCATTTGCCATGTCTAAATACATATTTTCATTTAATAGTGGCCACCCTGCTATTAAAAGCTTTTAAGACAACCCCAACCTTGCTGTGTGCATCCAGCTAGAGCAAACAGGTAGACAGCCTGGTGGGGCACTGGCAAGCACCGAGAAGGATGGCAAGGGGAGCAGGACAGACCATCAAAGGGCTGCTCTGCCCAAAAACCAGAAGGGACCATGGCCCATTCCTGCTGCTATAACATCCATGCTGTGCTATGAGGGCTAGAGCTCGGGCATTTTGCAGGGCTTGCTCCCAGGAAATGGTTTAGCCCAGAAAAGCAGGGCAAACTCAAGCAGTGTCATTCTTACCCTGCAAACATGTCTGAGGTTAATTGGCATGGCAGGATATTTTGAAAAGCACCAAAGCTGGGCTTAGGAGCTTTACCCATCCCTGAACAGGTGTAAACTTCTAAGCATTAAATTACTTTAAAAATTCCATCTGGGCTTCAAAGTCACTTTGGTGACTCATGACAGGAGGCTGCTGTTTCCGGGCCTTTTTAATACAGCCCTGCGAGAAGGAAGAGCAGAGGGAGACAAGCCTTTCCTTGCATGGGAGCGTGCTGGTCCACAACCTGCAGGGAGTCCCCTCGCACAGAGATGCTTTTGCCAAGACCCAGCTGGTCCCGGGGACACCTGGGCTCCTGGGGAGGGCCCCAGCCCAGTGGGAAATGGCTGGAGATGGCAGGCAGCTAGGCTGAAGCAGTCCTGGCGATTTCTTTGAACCGAAGGACTTGGACTTCATCCTGTAATGCCTTTTTGGTAACGAGCTATTTCTAAATTCTCTCATAGCAGCTAGCATGTGTCAGTGCTGGATCAGTGCTGCCATTTGCCAATGAAGAGAGCTTCTTTGGGAATTTCTAAATGGTCTCATAATTATATGCCCTTGCTCACAGGTTTGCTTACCCACAAATACCAATGCAACACTAATTAAATCCTTGGAAGTGCTCTCTTAGCCCTCAGTTCCTGCTGTCTCTTTCCAGCCCTGCTGATGTTTCCTCTTTGATAGATTTTATTGAGCTCAGGAGAATCCAAACATCGCAGGCACTGCGTGAGGGCAGGGCTGTCCCAAGAGTCACTCCCGTTTGATGGTTACAATAGTTTTTGACTTCTTTTTGAAACGGTCCTTCCTCCGCCTTACAGGTTTTTTCCCTCGATAACCCCAGAACCTTTTTTGAAAAGATACAAGCTGACACAGTTGGTTGATGTCAGGAAAACTGTCAGTTACTGTATGTGCAGAAATCAGCCTTCTGGGAGATGCAATACATTATTCATCATCTTCCAAAGATCATCTAAAGGTCAGGCTATTTCGGCCTCAAGGTGGATAAAACATGCCTTCAGCCTTATGGGCTGGCTATGGTTCCTATACCTGGAAACCTGAGGTATTATGCAAGGCACTTGCATCAGAAACCTGAAAAGCAGAGAGGGCTTCATAGCTTTGCAGATCTCTGTTGCCAGGATCAGATAGCCATTTATGGGTTTTGGGAGATACCCTCCATCCACCATGTTGGGAGAGAATCCGTGCTTCAGGCTTTGCGAAAAGATAGAGCTTTTCTCTTTTGCTGCTAACGAACTACAGTTTTTACAAGTTTTTCTCCTAATTTTTGAATCTGCTCAGTCAGAGAATAAACATCTAACAAAACCTCATCTTAAAAGACCAATATATGCATTCAGTTCAGAGCAGCTACCTGCCAGGGGCAAGGCGGCAAGATTCCCAAGGGCAGCTGAGGCAGGGCAGGTGCTGCCTCAACTCTCAGCTCCTGCCGTCGGGGTTCGGCTGCTCAGTGCTCTGGGAGTTTTGTTTTGACAGTCACTTAGTCATTCATCCCCCCGGCCATGCTTGTGGCCAATATTCAAAATATCTTTGGGAGCTTTTTAACATTACGGGAAGTTTAAAATATTTCCACCTTAAAAACAAAATATAATTATCCAGTTAGATGGAAGCTTTCAGGGTTCTGTGTCAAGCTGTATCAAGAAAAGATACAAAATCAATTAAAAAAATACAGGTTTTCCATATCTGGGGTTTAAAAAGACACTGGCTGAAAGACAATTGGTTCCAGCATAGCTATTACCAAGTAGAAATACTGTTCGCATCCAGAAAATACAAAGCATTCCCTCGTACCTCCAGAAATACCATAGTATTTTCCATCTGCTCTGATGCTGCCTTTGTTTTTACTGGTGGAGACAGCCACATCAGAAGGGCTTAAACTGGATCAGATTCTCATATCCAGATTTGTGCCTCACATTCATTCTGCAATACACATGCAATTAAAAGGACTAACAAACACAAGCAGAAATGGAAACACATCAGGTTACTAACTGCAGCAATGGTGTAGGATAATGTGTCGTCTTCTTCCACTTGAGGAACATCTGTAAACCCAATACAATGATTTTTTTTCACTTGTTTGAAAAATAGACGGTAACGCCATGGATTAGTCATTGGTCAAACTGCAAAAGTTCTGCATTTCGGTAGCTGTCATTAACTGTCACTGTCACTCATAACCACTATTTGGGGCTTTGCTGGGCTGCCATTTTCCAGGCTGTGCAGTGCTGGCTGTGACGCCACGAGTGGTGGCTTCTGCAGTAGTAGCAATCACGCTGCACAGAGATCTTCACTTGCTCCTTTTATCTTACTTGAAAGCTGCTTTGTACATCCGTCAGCTTCAACCAGGTCCGCGTTTGATCTGCTGATCGATGCCTGACTTGAGGTCTGCCGTTAGCGTCAGCTCATATACTATCCTGTTTGGGTTTGGTTGGCGAGACGTAAAGCATGGTACCGTTTCTGCTCTCCGCTTAGGTAAGTGCAAAGCACACCTGGCCGGGATGGAAAATGCAATACACCTGCACAGGCACCACTGCTGGTGAAGGGCATTAACCTGTCTGAAATCCAGACCTAGAAACATGCTGAATAGGTTGGAGTTATGCTGGGGACCACTCTGCTGTCCCCCACCATCAGGTGCACACAAGAAGACAGGTCTGGGTGCCGGGGGGAGACTTGGTGTCATGTTGACTTGCAGTCCATATAAACTGAGATGTTTTTACTCGGCGGCAGCAGCAGCTTTAGCTGCCATCAGAGAGAAAGGCAGAGCTCATCTGGTCAGGCAAGAACTGTAATGAGCTGCTCTGTACTTAAATGACATCTAATTTCCTAGCTTGCATATGGGGCGGGCACCAACCCCACCAAGCTGTGATGGCACACAGCTTCCTACCTAGCTGACACACAATGACAGACTTGAAGAAGCATCATTCCGTGCCTTCTTTGCCTTGCTTTTATTGGCAAGGTCTCAGCCCACTTCCACAGACTAAGGGAGAGAGGCAGTCCCCACACTACAGGAGGGTCAAGCTAAGGATCGCAGAGGTAAGCTGCATAAAAAAAGTCCATAAGGGACCAGAGGGGATGCAATTGAGGGTGCTGGGGGTGATGACCTATGTTGCTGTGAGGCCACGCTTCTCTCTGGAAGATCATAGCAACCAGGAGTGGTCTCTGATGACTGGAGAAAGATGCCTGCCTAAAAAAAAAAAAAAAAAAAAAAAAAAGCTGGAAGGAGACTCTGGGGAAGAACTAGATGGTCAGACTCAACCCAGTGCCTGAGAAAATTATGAAGCAAGTCCTGAGGGACTCTGTGTCCATGTCATGAAGGACAGGAGAGTGACTAGGAAGACTAGGAATAGCCATCATGGTTTCTCGAAGGGCAAAGTGTGCCTGACCAGCCTGCCTGCCCTCCTGATGGAATAAACAACCCACTCTGGCAGGGGTGGGGAGGGCAGTCGGTGCTGCTTTTCTTGCCTTTAGCAACACTTTTGTCATGGTCTTGTGAAACTGAGGCAGTATGGGCTACATGGATGGACTAGAAAGTGGATGAAAAACTACCTTGGTGCTTAGGCTCCAGAGGGAGTGGTCATGGATTCAGAGTCCATCAGGCAGCCAGTTATGAGTAGTGAGTTTTGGGGTCAATACTGAGGCAAGAACTGGTTTACACCAACATCACCTATGACCTGCACAATAGGAGATAACACTTCCCCAGAAAGTTCACAGACAATGTTAAAAAAGGAGAAGGCCATTAGCCTGGAAAGCAGGGCTTCTGTTCAGATGGACCTGGACAAGCTAGAGAAATGGGGCAACAGAGACCTCATGAAGTTCAGCATGGACGGATGCAAAGTCCTGCACCTCACCTGGAATAACTCCCTGCAACAGTGGGGACTTACTGCCTGGGCAGCAGCTCTGCAGAAAAGGACCTGAGGGTCCCAGTGAGCAATGGGTTGAACATGAGCCAGGAGTGTGTAACCAGCAGGTCAAGGGAAGTGATCCTTCCCCTGTTTTCAGCAGTAGTGAGACTGCACCTGGGGTATTGTGTCCAGTTTGGGCTTCCCAGTGCAAGAAAGATACGAATATGCTGAAGCAAGTGCAGCAGAGGGTTGCTAAGATGATTAGAAGACTGGAGCATGATGTGTGAAAAAAAGCTAAGGAAAGTGGGTTTATTTAGCCTGAGAAGACTGGATGAACAAGAGGCAGCAACAGTCACAAGGTTTAGCAAGGGAAATCCTACTGGGCTGTAAGGAAAAACCTTCCTTTTTGTGAGAGGTGGGTCAGACACAGGAGCAGGGGCACAAAGAGGCTGCGGAACCTCCATCCCTGAACATTTTCCAAACCACCTTGGTAGCATTTTCTCTGTCTGCTACCAATGCAACAGCCACTCTTGCAGGGACTACAAGAAATAGACATTTTTACCTGACTTATTCTTAAATGCCTAGCAGGAGCCAGAGCAACAAAAAGTACCATTTATTGAGTGAAGAGCTGAACGCCTCTTAGGAACAGAGATTCTGTGACTTGCCCAAGGGCAGCGTAAGGGCATGGAGCTGAGTGCCTGGGGCATCACATTGGTATGGGACTTCATGAAATGATTGAGAAAGCTGCTAGTGGCCACAGTTTGGCTGGAATTTGGCCTGGAGTGAAGTCAACAAGAAAGAAAAAAGCCTCTAACATCAAAGCTTTCCTTTCAGGGTCAATTTACATCCTCAAATTGTCTGTTGTCTGAGTCAATCTAACAGCTCACTGCTGAACAGGGAGGGTTTGCTTACCCCCAAGGACCCCAGCCCTCTCCCGCTCATCCAGTTCCCCAGTCCCACCACCTCCTCTGCTTGAGCACTCATCAGCCCCTGCTGTCAGCTGCCTGGGCTGTCCAGAGATGAGCAGCAAAGAGCAGGAGTTAGAGGGAAGGAGCAGGACTTGCCCCTTTCTGAAGTGTTGAGCTGTTAGATTGGCTCAGTCACCTCCTGTCACCTCCTGCCAAAGGGCTGGGTGGGAGGGAGGGAGGGAGGGAATCAGAGAAGGAGGGAAGGAGGGAGGAAGGAGCTAAGGGAGCTGTCTTGCTGCAAAAGAAAACCCTGCCATTGGAAATGCACAAGACAAAATTTCCCTAACCCAGTGCTGGCAAGATCATTTGAACAGGCTCAGCATGGAAGAGATTTCCTCATATGTGGTGGCCACAGGTGTAGCAGTGGTCCTCCCTGAATGCTCACCCTCTCATGCCACTGGCAATGCCAAGACAGGCACTGGCTGCTCTGCTTGGTCTCTGCACAGTGGATTGCAGGGTGCATCTACTGCCTGCAGAGAGGAGGTCACTGACTCTGTCCCCTCAAGTGCCCAGAAGGCCAAAACCACAATTCCCAGGTGGATGCTTTTCCTCCACCTACCTAAGGCCAAGAAAGCAGGATCTGCAGCTATCTAATGTTACCTGCACAGGGACTGGCAAGGGGAGGTTACTCCCTATTTTTATGTAAAAGAAGCCAGCAGCATGTGTGGGTCAAATTATCTTTCTTGCTTCATGCATCACAACCTAGAAGGCTGCTTTCCTACCACTGCAGCACATCAATCCTTCGAAAGTTTCCTGTTTCAGTCTCCAAATCACTTATCTTTGATTATTTCTAGTTCCACTGTGTAGCCCATCATGTCTTGAGGCCATGGGACAAAAGCCAGGAGTCCTACAGCGCAACTGCTCACTTAATTCCTTGGGTGTCTTCCCTGCTGATACATAGCAGAGATTGGCAACTAATCTATATATAGTACAGCACTGCAGCCGAGACACAATGGCTGCATTCAGCGTGCATACATGATGATGTCAGCAATGGCTGTTTAATTGCATCATGGGAAGTGAGGGGAGAAAAGAATTGGAAGAAAAAAAAAAAAAAAAGAAAGGGGGCCCCTGGCCCCTCCACTTTACATAATTTCCTTCACTGCCAGATGGGAACGCATGGGAATGCTGGCCCCGCATCTCAGGAGCTCCCTCCCCGAAGCCTGGCATGGCCACATCTGTTTCCCTGATTTCCTACACTTCTGATCTTCTTCACCTGCCCTGCACCCCACCACCTTGGGCGAGCTTCCTGAGATGCTGCTACCGCCATTTGATTCGGCTTCCTGAGGCTCGCTCCCTCCTTCCTTATTTTTACTTCTCCAGCTTGCAGTAGCATCCCAAGGCCGGTAGCTGTGAAACACCGAGGAAGGGTAGGGTCTGCACCGCAGAGACCACACAAGCCCCTCGGCTGCTTTTATTTAAACAAATGAGCATCTGTACTGCCAGGCAGTGGTTCACAAAAGGGGCTGTCAGGCTCAACGCAACTCCACCGCTCTGCGGCTAGCAAACAGGAGATATACAAACTTCTCTTCCCAGCAGCTGTCCATCATCGTAAACATACGTGGGTTTTATTTGAAAGGAGAGACAACACCCTGATTTAGTAAAGCGAAGAAGGGGAAAGATCCTCGGAGTGACAGTGTTCCCGCCTCTGAGACCTACAGCATCAGCCAAATCAACAGCTTTAAAATTCCCCTGAATCCCTGCCTTCCCTTTAAAGTTCCTGCTCCTGCAAACAGGACTCATGGTATCCTCCATTTTAAGAAAGCTTCCCTTTGTCTTATCCCCCAGCCTATTTATAACTTCTGTGGTGGAGGTATCCTGGGAAGGATTTACACCAGCAGGCACAGGGCTCGCCTGCACACAGAGAGGAGGCACACTGCAAAGGGACGTTTAACAGCCTCCAAGAAACGTGCAGCTCTTTGGGGCTAAATCTCTGGGAGGAGGCTCTCACCCAAAGGGTTTCAGCCGCCTGTTTTCCCAGTGGCATGTGAGAGGGGCTTTGAGATGGGGTGTGAGTGATAGGCTGCTTTTGTAAGTCCACTTTTATGGATGTAGGGATGCCATTGGGTCCTGCATAGGAAAGAAGACAGCTCCCACTTTGCCCAGGCAAGAGCTTCTCCCTTCTCGGCTCCCTGGCGGAGCAACGAGGAGGGGAAAGGCCTCTTCACGGGTCACTTCAAGTTCCTGGAGACTTTGCAGGGAAGCCAGGACCTGAGACTCCAACTTTGTGCACGTACCACAAGCGCACAACAGCCTCATCCTGTAACCTGAGTCTGGAGGAACCACACGATGCAAGGTAGCAAAAGCTTCCTCTGGGTCCATCTTACAGCTTTCCCTACAGGAAACGCAATTATAACCATGATAAATACTCACATGAACCAGAAACTTTGATTATCGCCCTGCATGGCTACTTGCTTGTTCATTTGCTCTCTTAAAGGAGGGTATTACCTCTGGCGCATGTTGGTTTCAACATATAAAACTCTTGACATTTCAGGTCCCAATTAGCCCAAAGACTGTTTCCTTCCTACCTCCACTTTTCTCTCTCAGCATTCAATCCATACCTTTGGAACAGCCCTGCCTTGATCAGAGCAGCTGTGGGAGAGAGCAGCACCAGAATGTGGGTCAGGATTAGTGCTGCATGTAACACAAAATCACCTGAGGGCACGTGCTGCAAACGAGGGTCATGGTTTGCCGGTTTGCTGATGATGCTCAGGGAATTACATTGCATGGCCCTGAGAGAGGAGCGGACTGTCCCCCAGGGAATGAGGAGGCGGCAGAAGGGGACTGGCAGCACTTGGATGCAGATAGCCCTCAGATGTAGATGATATCTCTTTGCAACCAGCCGAAGAGATGGACGATACTAGTGTCCCTCTGAACAGGCTACACAAGCGCTTCACCGTTCCTGTCACAAGGTCAGCTGTAGCGGTGCTGCAGTGTGTTAGGGGACACTCACACGTCCCAGTTTGCGGGCTGAACTGGGTAATGAATAGCTGAGGGTGCCAGGCTTCCCAGCTCCTACAGCCAGATCTGGAGGGGAACAGCTGCCTGCACCCGGAGTTTACACAGCTGTGGAGAAGCATTAGCAGCTGACAAGCCATTCGCCCTTAAGCATTAGCGTATACCACCTCTTGTGGTTAAAAGCACTCCCCCAGCTGAGTAAAAGGATCTTGTGGATGTGAACAAGAAACAAGTTAGGGCGGACTTCTGAGTTACAGCCGAGTTAACTGTGCGGAGAGGATGAATGTGGAGTGAGGTATGGGAGCAGCAGCAGTGTCAGGAAACAGGAGGCTAATAACAAAACATTTGCAATTATTAGCCCATAATGTTGGCACCTGCTTTCTACCTCCAGCTGCTCAGAGTTTGTGTTTCTTGACCTGCAGATCACGTTTAAAAACCACATCTACTCTGCCAAGCTTTTCCTGAAGGGAGAAGTGATCTGATGGGACATTTTGTTGAAGGTGAGTTTGAGAGCCTTTAATAATTACTTCAGCATCAGTTTTTGCACGAGGCCAATATCCAGTCAGTGAAGTCACTTCTTGTGGGCCAAAGGCTGGATTTAGACCATTCTTAATGGTAGGCGTCACATTTGAAAGCTGTAACAGGGTCGGAGCAGAATCAGGGTGAGAAGAACAGACATTTGCATCTTCTGGCCTTGAGCCCATCCTTGGGGGGCAATAGCTGCACTGTCATCATCAAAGATTAAAGCCAACACAGGTACTTAGTCTAACAAGAAATCTGATTGAACAGATGGTGAATAGAGGGAGATTTGAGATGTCTGGAAAAGGAAACTGGTTTTGGACATGCAGTCCTTAGGAGGTAAAGGTGCTAAATGTCCTTGTGATGCTAAATCTCACTACGTGGTTAGAAATGGGTGATTTTCAGACAGAATTTCTGAAAGGAAGGAATTAATCAGAATGCATGGGGGGGGTGGGGGGGTGGGGGAAGGAGCGAGAAAAGAAAGGTCATTTAGTTTCCTCTCAGATGCATACCAAGTAGTAGGAGAGCTAGAGCAAGGCTTAAGCATAAAGGTGCGCTGGGAGACTCCGTCAATGAAAGTAAGAAAACCTTTCTTTAGTACATCCAGAAATGACACCTTTGCATCAGTTGTCTGCAGAGCTCAGTGTTGTAAGGCAAGACACTAGGGTTTTATTTCTGTCTGGGAATGGAGAGCAGAGGATTGATCCCTAAACCTGGTTGTGTCTCCAGCCTTAGAAGTTATGTCAGCTGTCTGAGTGCAAGATCTCTGCTTTCCAAAGCCAGCCCTTGAAGGGTGTAGAGATGTGAAGATACACACCAAGATCTACAGATTTCACTTGCACATGTATATAGGGGAGGCTATCTCTGCTCTCCTGGATCCCATCACATCCTAACAAGCACATCTTTAAACTCAGGGTGACCCTGCTGTAGGGGAGATGGATGGGTGGAGGAGGGGTGTCAAGAGCTTGAATTAATATGCTGAGCAAGCCAGTTTCCAATGTCCACGGGGACAACACTTACCGCTTCTTTGCTCCCCAGCCCTCCACCCTGCTCAAGATCCAGCACACCATACAGGAAGCTCAGCAACACATGCAGAAAGTTGAACTTACTACTGTACTTACTAATGGATCCAATGACAGATATATGGTTGAGCAAGAGTCAGTATGCAAGAGCAGGCATGGCAAATTTGGAATCTGAGGCAAATTTAGAAGTTTGTGCTTGCAAGAGGAAAAATGAGGAACGGAGAAAAAAAAAAAAAAGCACAAATCAGGGCTAAAGTGGCTGGACTTAAGTGGCACAGTTGTCCATGAAGTACAGTCGTGGTGAAAGCCAAAAAAAAGATGGATATTCCTCTGAGTGTAATGAATAAGTTGCTAAGAGTGAGCTAAAAAAACAAGAGCAAAACCTTTCTCTTTCATTTATCTGGCACTATTTGACAAATGTAAAATCCTCAAAGCCTACACCAGCATCAAGGTCTTGCTGTAGCCTTTCTCTATGGATAGACCTGTTGGAACTGCTCTCTTCGTACATTGATTTACTAGTCGAAGTCTTGAGCATGGGAGGCAGAGATCCAAGCCGGATGCAGTGCTGTGCCTCTTGCCTCTTTGTTAACAAAGGAAGGGGATTCTCAGGTGTACCAGGACAGGGAGAGTTTTAGGTCTTTATAATCCCTAGAAAATACTATGCAGAACTTGAAGTGATGAACCACTGTCTTGGCTTTTTATGTCCGCAGACCTCTGTGGTATAACAATACTGGAGATGGAAATGTTTTTGGGGTCCTTAGGTGTGAAACAGCAACAATGACAACAGAAGTTCAGTCCTTTATGTTCATTGTTACCTGCGCACGTTCAGGGACTTGTGCCAGCTACTTAGCAGCTTCTGTTCACAAGCCCTGCCGAGCTTTGAGCTTGCACGCTGCCTTAGTGCTCAGTACAGCAGGGCAAAGAGTATCTGGCTGCTGGACCATTTCACGCAGGTGGTATAGGGGAGAGCTCCTTATGTGAATGTTTGCCTCTAAAATTACAGTAAAATATCCCCAAACCCACAATTACTGTACCTGGTTCTATTTAACAAAGCTTTTAACCTCCAGACCCCTGGCTTTTCCAGCTGTATTGCTTTTGGCAGGAACACAGTTCTGTTTGTCCTATAGTGTTGCTGGTGGAAAGCAGATGCTTTCCTTCAAGCAAATGAAGCTTCCAAGTATGGACAGTGGAAAGCACATCCTGACATTGGAAGCAGATGCTAGAGAATGACTCAGGTGCAGTCTTCTGCCCCAATGTCCTATTTTCCAGAGAAATATAAGAGGAAAAGGAAAAAAAAAAAAAGCCGCGTATTTTTAATGTGTACTTTAGCTGCAGTGGCTGGGCAGTTAGTCAAGGACAGACAAATGTTGCCAAATAGAGATTTTCCAACTAGATGGAAGTTGGCCAGTATCTTCAGAGCTATTTTGGTGCTCATTAGGTGTCTCTGAAGATCTGGCCGGTCGTGCCCAGATTTTAGCGTTGTTAGAATGTTTTAACGGTTAATGTTTTAACACGGTTCTGATGCCTTCTTGACATAGTTATGATTTCAACACAGTTTAAATAATGGGCTTACCTTTAGCACAAACTACACCATTTCAAATTCAGACCAGCAACAGTGTATGAATGGGGGACAAAAGAAAGATGAGAGAAATGGGTGTGAAAAATACTGGAGAGACAGGAATAAATGCGAGAAACCTCAGCAGAGCAACACAAAGGAGAACGAGCAGAATGCAGAGAAATGCCTCAGAGGCTCACGTAAGCAGTGAGATTTCATTTATTTGGCACAGACGGACAATAGCCCCGCTAACCAGGATAGCTATTGTTCTTTTGTTTTTGAGAAACAAAAAGGGTAAATGCAAAGCACTAGCTTCCCAGGGAAAAATCATAAAAATAAGTTCTCATCCTGCTGTCTACCAAGGAATCAGAAGCCTCTTGTACTTCACCTATCGCCCTCATGCTGTTGTTCACCCACGTGTTTGTCGGCTTAGAAAACAAATGAAATATACTGAGGCCTTGCTCCATCTGAGGAGAGCTGAGGATTTCTTTAGAGCAGAACACGTTAATTGGATCGAAAAACATTGAGTCAATGCACTAAGCAGAAAAACGCACAGTGCTATCTGCTGTGTAGTCAAGCATACAAGTGCTCCAGCAGCTGATGTTTCAGAACGGAGTATAATATTGGCATATTCCCTTTAGCTTTATTTCAGTGGTTTTCATAACGAAGACAGAAAGCCATCCAAAATCAGAGGAAGCCTCAAAATGTTGCATTCCTTTGGCAGCGGTGGAGGGAGAAGAAAGGGAGGACTTTGCTTTAGAAAGACAGAGGTGCTCAAATACGAGGATGACAGCTGGGGAATAAGGACCCACTGTTCAGGGACAGTGAATTGCTTATAGCCTTTTACAAGCTCAGGGAGGGTGTAAGCTGTAAACAAGGTTCGAGAGCTTTGGCACAAATACAGTGGATCCTGTCAGCGAAAAGAACCTTCCGCAGCATATAGGTAGCCTCATGAACCGATTAGAGCCATTTGAAGCACGGATGTGCAGAATTCTCCTCTTTAGCCGGTTAGCTGGAAAGCAAACAGCTGTCACTGAGGAAGGCAGGGGTGTCAGATATGCCTGGAGACACGCATCTGGGAATTTCTGCCCAATTAAAATATTTCTCAAAGCAAAAGATGATGGTTTCTACTGAGGGAGCTAGTGGAAAGCGTTATCTAGGAAACCTGAACAGATCAACCATGCGTTTGTTGTTCAGGGAGTTACCGTTCTCTACAACTAACTAGCTTCATCCAGAAAAGGACAAGCTCCACAGCATCATAATCCTTTGCAGCAACCACAGGGCAAACAAACAGAGCTGAGGCAAAGCCTGATTTTTTTAAACCTCTGCTAGTCAAAGCTATGGTGGGTTTCACCTGCATGCTCAAATGTGAACATACGGATATGCAATATAAAGAACACAGCCCCCGAGCCAAATCCTTTAGTGATACATCAGGCAAGTTCTCAGCTGAATATACTACTGAGGGGCATAATAAATATTCATGCTTGTTTACAACTTAATGCACGTTAGTTGCCCCATGGACTTCATCAGTGATTCCCATTGCTTGGTCTTGCTGAAGGACATTAGTGCTCCCGAGTTTCTCAGTTTGCTGAAGGGCTTTTGGGGAAAGATCCTCACAGGCACGGCTCGTTGCTGCTGTGTTTAGTACCTGTCAGCGAAGGACTTTTTTATTTTTAAGCAGACAATTTAAGTGAGTGTTATTTGTGTGTTTAAGGCCTAAATAGTATTAGTTAGTTGTACGTCTAAGGCCTAAACAGAGGAAGATAAATCAATACATTTTAATAGCCAGCTTTCCTTTTCTGTGGCGTTTTTGCAAATTTATTATCGTTACTTAACACCAATTTGGTTCAAGATCATTTCACTTATTTACAGATGCTTTCACTCGCAAATCTGTGTCTTTTCTTATTTTTATTGCTTTTTTTTTTTTTTAAATTTTTGCTTTCCCATCCCTAAGCCAGTTTCACGTTTTAAAACTTTTCAGCGCGCCCAGTTTTCCTCGTTTAGGGCGCGATGCCCCGCATCCCCCCCGCCAGCAGGAGCCCCACCGAAACAAGGGGGTGGCCACCCAGCCGCGCCGCGGCTGGAACTTGCCCCCCAGCAGTCGCTGGTCTCCAGGCGTTCGATTAAACCGAAGTAATTGTTGCGTGGTTTTTTTTTTCAGTTGGGTCTCGCAGCACTGCAAACGGCGTCGCCGCTTATTTTTTGCTAACTTCATCGCGTCAGTTTAAGGGAGAGGAAACGCCTGCCCCTGGCCAGCAGCAACCCTCCGGCTCGCCCTCCCGGGCACGGCGGAGCCGGCACGACCGCAGCGGCGCGGAAGGAGCCGCTCATCCCGGGCTGGGCGCAAGGAAACAATTCAGCCAGCGACTGCACGCGTACAGCTGCGTTAACGCCCCGGTGCTCGCAAAGCGCGGCCCCCCAGCCCCCGCTCCTTCCCCGCTCGCATCTCCAACCGAAGAAGGGCGAGGGGGGCTGGCGACCGCCTAAGCCGCGTCAAAGCAAACCGGGCGGGGGGAGGGGGCTGTGTGTGTGGTGGCGGTGCCCCCGGCGCCGAAAACGCCGATATTAAAAAATCGCGGGGGTAGGGCGGCGGGGCTGGATGCGGACGGATGGGGGCAGGTCGGGCAGGAGGAGGGCGAATGTTTCCTGCCCGCCGCCGCCGCCCCGCGTCGGCCAATCCGCCGCCGATCTCCCTCTGATTGGCAGCTGAGCGACCAATGGAGAGGCGGAGCTGGGCGGGGGCGGGCCCTTCGCGGCACCCTGTTCCGCTGGCGCTGCCTCCTGGGAGCTGTGGTCCCCGCGGGACCTTGGGGTCGCGGGTTCGAGTCCCGGCTGCGCACGGCTGGACGGGTGATGTATCAGATACACGTATGTGCCTCCAGCCCTGCGGGGGGCTGAGCCTGGCTGGACCCCAGGTACCCACCACAGCCGCTCTGTCAATGCCCTCCTCAGCTGGACAGAGGAGAGAAAATACAACCAAAGGCTCGTGGGTTGAGGTGAGGACAGGGAGATCACTCGGCAGTTACCGTCACGGGCAA
>JAVJGI010000050.1:101019548-101057256 GCA_035590275.1 Ibycter americanus
GGGCGGCGGCTGTCGGGGCCTCGGGCCGCCGGTGTGCGGCGGGAGCGGCCGCCGTGAGGGGGCTGGTGTGTGGGGCGCGTAGCCGGGGCAGCGGGCGGGGAAAGCCCCCCAAGCCCCCGACGGTTCTGATGCGAGGTTAAATGCTTCGTGGGGTCGGCTTTGTGCCGTGTTCGGCGTGTGAGCACCGAAGAAATCACAAACCGAATACATAGGGAAGGAGGATAACCGTGACGAGGGAAGGGCTCCGTGTTTTTTTCGAAGGGAGTCAGAAGGTTAGCGGAGATGTGCACCCCTGCCGCAGCAGCTGCATCTCCCGCTCCGGGGTAACGCTGCGTAGCTGCCTCTGGTGCAAACGGGAACTTGCCTGATGCGAAAACGGGAACTTGCTTTACGTGGTTTTCGCTTACAACGCTTTGCTCACAAGATTTTGTTTCTGATGACCCTCAGCGTTGTTTCACAGAGGCTGCGGCTTCTTCAAGACGTGCTGGAAGTGTCTTGAGTTTCATTGGGACGTGGTTTCTTGCTGTGATAGTTTGAAACTTGATTTTCATCTGAAACTGGAAAATGGCGGTCTGCTGTCCCCCCCCTTCTGCTCTGGGGGTCAACGCGGGGGATTTTGCTGGAATTTTCCAGTAACTTCAGTGTTGGAGGTAGTTTCCTCCCAGTATGAAAGCGGACAGCACAACAAACAGCTTCAGGGGAAAAACCTGCCTGGGGACAGGGGAGGAGTACACATGCTTTTCGTGGGATGCTTGCTTAACTGATAGGTGAAGGCTGAAGGCGTTTAGTCTAGCGAAATGTGGTGGTGCCTTTGTTCCAAGTTTGCAAGGACACTTACCCCTATCTCCCATGACGCTGCTGTACCTCTGAAATAATTTTCTAGAAAGCTCTGGAAGAGCTTTTCTTATTTCTTAAAGCTGTTGGTGTCAGGGGACACAGAGGATGAATTTCGGGGGAAAAAAACCCACCACCAAACCTTAAAATGACGTTTTGGGGGTGGTGGGGTGTGCTGAAGGGGCAAGGAAGTTTCAAAAAAAATTCCAAAATGAAACGAAAAAAAACCCCAAAGAACAGCCAATCAAAAAAAAAAACCAACCCAGCAACCTTATGGCAGTTGGGCTGCTTGTACCTTTTTGTGGTATCTTCCTGCTAGTGGGCTTCCCAAAGAACATGTATAGTACTGAATGCCAGAATGAAATGAGGCATGGTGTTTTTAATATGCTAAAAAAAGCTATGTTTCTGCATTCATTTTGGAGTATAACTTTGGACTTGCAGTATGGGCTAAAAAGCTGTCTAGTTCCTGTGTTCTCAGTATGACAAAACTGTGTGTACAATGAAACAATGGAGGGCTTTTGGCCATAGCATAGAGTGTCCAGCTTGTAAAGCAGATGTATTTTCCACCACTTGGTGAAGAGTAGCTGGGACAGGAGCTCCGAGGTACTTTGTAGACTTAAAAGCTTAAATTGCAAAGGGAAAAAAGATACTCTAGCCATGCTTTAACTGTACAGCTTTTCTAGAAGTAGCTTGTTAAAAAAAAAAAAACCAACAAAAACAACTAAAAAACCCTGTTAATTTATTTTACATAACTAATTTTATTTTCAACACTGCTTTGAAAAGAGTACGTGTGTCTTAGGATTGGTTTTGGGTGTCCTTGTGTGTCCTGTAGACCTAGAAATTGTTTTAAAACAAGTGAGCATTTTCAAGCCTCCAGCTCCTGTTGAGAAAGGCTTTTATTCTGCAAATTAATGATCTACTACTGTTCTTGATTGGTGAGTTTTGGTGGTTCCTTAATGTGGGTGTGCCTGATGAGTATTTGCAAGTATTTATTATTCACTCAAGGGGAAACCTTTGGGGGAGACTCTGACTGTTGGGAACAGTTTATACTGTAAATCTTTCTCACTTTGGCTGAAAATGTGGGCAAGGTGTACAATTTTTTTGAGAAAGGGTGGCTGCAAAGCTGCGAGGGTTATTGCTTGTTTAATTCTAAGAATGCTATTTACAGCCTCATAAAAGGAACGATAATAGAAAGGCAGCCTTCCAAGAGAGTACTTAAGTGATGCACTGAGGACTTTGGTTGTCTAATAGTGTAAAAACAAACCTAAAACTCAAAGCAGGAATGGTAGCTTGAAACCTTAATATTAGTTAAACTTTGGTTCTGCTCAGTGTGTAAGTGGGAAAAGCTGGTGACAGAGCAGGATATTCCCTCAGACTAAATTTCATGCAGGTAGGTTTGAGCACAGGTAGATCTCATCTGTAAACTGCTAGGAGTTCTCCTTCCCCAGGATGTATCCTCCTCACCCTTTTTGAGATCAGTTAATAAGGAGTTTGACTCTGACCCTGTCCCTGAGGCTTTTCTGGGCCAAAGCAGCTGGCTCCCTGATTTTTTACCTCCTTGCCTGGAGCCTGATACTCCTGTCTTTCCAACATCACTACTCCACTCGTTACCTTTTGGTTCTGTTCCTCTCTGGTCTTCCCACCCCTCCTCCTGGGAAGGAAGCACTGTTCATTCCAGAAGCATTGTCTGTTCCCCATAATTATCCTTTCTTCCATCCCCATTTTGAGACTCCCTCAAGTGAGGAGGGGAGTAGCACTGTGGGTGGTTACTTACTAGGTGTTCCAAGTCTCAAAACAAGACTACAGATACACGTTTGCAAGACAAGATCAACATAGTTGCTCATCCTTTCAATGCAGAGAAATGCAGGCTTCTGCTCTTTACTGGGATGTTTGGAGCAGTGTCTCTAGTTGCATTGGTTCTAGTCTCAGTTGAGCTGTTTACTCATGTAAAGGAACAGTAACCTGTTGTATGCTATGAGTACGTACAGTCACTGACAGCAGAGAAATATTGACTGTTACTGTAGTAGCAAACACTAAAAACGGAACTCTGAACACTGCTTTCAGGGTGGCTAGTGTCTGCAAATACTACAATGATGCATGAAAGGAAAGTAAGTAAACTATTTCTAAAAAAAAAAAAAAAAAAGCAAAAGCCAATCTTTCTTTGTTTATTCAAAATTTATTTGAATTGCAGAGGAGTCTGGCCCAAACTGAACTGGTATGAGGGAAAAGGAGGAATAGTGTGGCTAGGAAGGAGGGTAGGTTCGATACGGTCTCTTTTGTGTCATGGCTTGCCATCACTGCCAAACACTGAGCGTTACTCCGTGGTGCTCTTAAATGCTGTACACCCACATGTTTCAGCAGAACAGTTGGCTAACACAAAGGGAATATGGCTGTGTCCCCACTTCTGTGTCTCTTGTGCAAGGGCTATTTATATGAAACTGCAGTATGTGATGCGGGCTCTTGCTGTTCCTTTTTCTAACGAATGGTTAGGGTTTTTGCCTCCTGAGACAATGATTAAAACTTCTAGGAGTGCATCCTGGAGGCAGTGGTCTTAATATGTGTACTTCATTGTGCTGCTGCTGTTGTGGCTGCTATAGCTTTAGAGGAGAATGTGCATGTGAGCTAGAGAAATCCATACTTCCAGTATATGTAAGAAACTGCATATGCTACTTCATACTGATGCACCCACCCTCCATTTTATCGCAGTTACTGTGTCTTTTCTCTTACAGCAAACACACATGCAGATGCCCAGTCTGAAGACAGTACTTTGGAATCAGTTGCTGACACCTGTGTCTTCCTTTTCAATTTCTTCCTGGTGAAGAAAGCAGGGCAGCAAGTTATTTTGTTCATACGTGGTCTGTGTAATGTGGATTTAACATCTTTAGAATGATGAAGGGTTTTAATAATCTCTTAATTTCACACTTCTTTTTTTTTGCTTACAAATAATGTTAAGATACCTGGTGCTAAACAGGTCACCTCTTGATTTGCTCTGCCTTATTTTCCTTTTAGCTGCCCCTTCCCCAGCATACTTTCAGCTCCTGGCTCTTCCCTATACATGAAAGTACTTTATTTAACTGTTTCTCTTTTGTAAGAGAATAAAAGCTTTGCTGGGCTTAAAACACCTTTAATACCATACTGGACAGAATCTAGATGTCCCTTCTTTCCCCTGCTTTGCCCTGACTGATGTTGAAATACTTTCAACATTTTAGGGTAAATACAGCAAAGTTGTGTGCTTTTTTCCCCCCTGGTGATAATCTGATATACGCTACTGGCCTGATCAAATATGACTTCAGACAGTTTCCAGTGAGTAAAAATTGGAAGAAACAGAAATGCCTCGTCTGCTCAAGCAACTGTCATGAACTGGTTTTACTTTGAGAATATCTTTGAAAAACCAAAAGTATCAATACAGTAGAAACTTGAAGGCTGCAGCATAGACCTGTGAGGTTAAAACAACTTTCTTGAGAAAATAGGACTGGAGATCTGCATGCAATAAATAAGCGTGAAACTAGCCTACTGTATACTGAACTTAATTTTCTTAAGCTTTAGTTTTGCTAAAACTGATGCCTTGAAGTGTATCTCAAAAGTTGGAGAGAGGGTCTGACCGAATTTTTGCTTCGGTTTAGTGATGAAATCTTGCATCTTGTGTAGGAGTTTCTCCTTTCAGCTAAATATTCAGAGCATGTAAACAGGCTTGCTATATCATGCTTCCTTAGAGGGAAAACTACCTAGTTCCTCTGTTTTAAAGCTAAGAAGGTATCATTCCTCTTTCAATACTGTCTTGACCCTGTCTCTTCCTAGTTCTCCTCCCATACTCCCTTCCTTCCTGCAAAGTTGTTGGTGTCTTTCCATCAGACAAAGAATCATGATGTGTTGAGAGCACAGATCTTAAGCTGTATGAACAATGCACCAAATGTAAGACTAATGTCACCACAGATAAGATTTCACAGAAGGGGTTTATTGTCTTTAGCTGTAATCCACTTTCAATAGAGCAGTTAAAAATATAACCATGGTTCATAATTATGTAGTACATAATTTTTAGTGATGCTGTTACACTATCATTCTAAGTCTTAATTAAAAGTGTAGAAATACTGGATGGGAATGGGACTCTTGCTTGGCAATGTGGGTATTGGTTAATGTAATGAATGGATGTCCCTGATCCTAAAATATATTAAACATATGTCCTTGTTTTAGCTGTTCTCATAGGCTTAGCTGCAGCAACTTCCACGGGTTGTTTTCTGCTTTCCCTGGCTGTGCTTGTTGAAGGGCTGTGTGGGTGGGATGGGTTTGGTCCTCTTTAACTAACAAATTATGCTTGTGCATCCAAGTAAGTCCTGAAAGTCACTGGATAGAACAAAACCATGCTAAAGAATTGGAGCAATACTATCTGCTGGTTTTTTAACTTCATTTCAAAAGCTTCTTTACTATGCAGTATCATTCTGGACAACTTTCTCTCTCCCTCTTTCCCCTTCCCCCTCCCATCTTAAGGAAGAGAAATTGTATGTAGCTAATACAGGAGTAGTACTTCTTCCCTGAAGTTCTTCTGACTCTAAGCTACTTCTTTCCTCTTCTTTATCAACCCTCAACAAAATAGCAGATTTTTCAACTATGAAGCCCATAGTTTAGGAACTAAAAATGCTGACCAGCTTTGAACGCTCTAGCTGTTCAGTATGAAAAGGAGTAAAGCTCAGCCACAGATGACGCTCACAAATACATGTTCTGTGTTGTCCTACTGTGCTGCCTCTTGGATATGTATGCAATACTGACACTTTCTCAAAGAATTAATTCATGGTTATGCGTTCAGCTGTAAGAAATAAGAGCTCCATTCCTGTTACTTCACTTGAGTGTATAACATGCATTTCTTAAACCTCAGATGGTGAGCTTGTTGGATAGGATGATGTCTGATCAGCAGTTTTCCTACACATGTAGGTGAAATATTTGTGAAGTGACTTAAAACTTGAACTGGAAACTTTAAATGAGAAGCTTATTGTTTTATTATTCTGCATGCTTTGTGCTATGTTTCTCTGCACTGATGCAGACTTTGAGAAAATGGCTTACCTTCCAGCCAGTATGTAGGCAACTTGAGGCAATCTCTAGACTTGTCTCACTAGCAGTGGGTGCAAGTCGCTTTTCAGAGTTGAATATTTAAAGTTTTGGAGACTGTGAGCTACGTCTTCAGTGCTGTAGTGGAAGTGGTCTCTACTGAACAAGGAAATGTGAAGTATCTCAAACTTGTTTCTGAAGTGGACAGGTTAATCCAACCAAAGGCTGCTGTTGTCTTGTTACCTTGGTAGTTATGTCTTACAGGATCCTGTTTGTTACTATGGTATAATCTTTACTAAGATCAGACAAGTAATGACTAAGGCTGCTCTGAGTACCAGTACTTTCCAAGACTGTCAAAATAGTGACTGCCTGCCCATGGATCTCAGTGCTTTGGGGTAGAATAAGGGCCCTTTAGTGAGCTAAAGGTAATAGCTAAGCTTGCCTTGCATCACTTTCTCTTTAATGTTGGTCTCCATGCACAACCAAAATATTTAAAGGTATTTTGTCAGGTTTGCTAAACCTTATCTTTTCTAGTTGTTTGCTTGTATTACATGCCCACCCCATACATTTTGTGGATAGCCAATGTTGTTATAAACTAACATCTACTGGAAATACTTTATTTCCCTAGTTAAGGTGTAGTAAAGGTACAGAAATGCCAAATACTGTGTTTGGCTGAATTAAAAGGTTGGCAGGGACCTGAGATCCAGAAATCAAAACCACCATTCGAGTATCCCATTGAAATGTTAAGAGCTTGCTGCTGTATCTTCCCCTTGTCCCATGCTGCCTTGGGTTTTGTGGGTACTGCTGGCATGTTTAGGTACTTGCTGTCCAGAGTGGCAGGCATATGCTAGGAGGCTAATTTTATACAGCCTTTTGTTCAGCTGCTCTTGGTTAACAAAAGACAAACTATTATTTAGGGGGAAAATGTCAGCTATCGAACTTCAAATCCTCCCCTTTCCCTCCCCCTTCACTTCAGTGGTTCTTACTACTCGCGCCATTCACGCTGTCAGTTAGGCGTACAATATAAAAATCCCTTAGCCTTAAATCTTTGGTGCAAGCAAAGCTTGAAAGCTGTCTGCATTATAGATGCCTTTAAGCTTTACGATCCAACCTAGTCCTGCATCAAGGGACTAGAGAATGCTGCTGCCTTGTGAGGGCTGTGGTCTGTGAGTCGCCAGTGAACTGGTCGGTACTGGTCCCCTTCGCCTGAGAAGGTTACTATTCCTGATCTTCTGTAACATTGAGTAATGCCAAGTCAGGTGATCGAGGGTGTGAGAGATAATGATCAAGTAGCTTCTAGGGGCTTGCTGTTGCTGTGTCTGTCAGCGGTTTGGAAGTCAGCTCTATAGTTCTGAGACGTTTAAGTGTGTGTATATGGAAGGCAGAGCAAGTCTGTTACTTTGAGGAAAATCTTGTTAGATAATGGAAAGAATCTGATTCTATGATCGTGCCTGCAAGCTGCCTTTTTACTTTAAAAGCAATGCTGGTAAAGAGTTAAATTTCACCCCCCTGCAGCACACCCCGCCCCCACTGCTATATATGGTGTGCCCAAAGGCACTGGAGATTTAATACATTGAAGTTGGAGCGTGAAGGGGGTCTGCAGCCTGCTAGACAAAGTCACTCAAATTTCAAGAATACTTGATCCATACAAGGATGTTACTTGAGAAAGGCATGACTTCTCTGTAAGAAACTGGTTGCCAAATGAGCCGGCTGAGTGTGTCCTAAACACAGTTTTTTTGACTAGATGAGCAAATTGGAAACCAGATTTTCTTTAATTGATGACTGATAAGCAAGCCAGCTAAAGCTGTTGTGAGAACCATCTCCCTCCAGAGAACAATGGTTATTTGTAGGGGAAAATGAAAATTGTGATTCTCCCACTGAAGCGTTTGCAAGTTATAGAAACTATTGTGCAGATAACTAAATTATCTATTGTATCATATTGAATTGACTGAACAAATGGCAAATATAACCCCCCCGCCCCCCCAAGTTACTGTAGAAGCAGCTGTAATGTCGCAATGGTGGCCCAACACAATGTTTGGTGTCAGCTTCTGGTAAAGGCTTTTAAATGGATGGGCAAATATCTTGGGAAGAGAGGAGGGACAGTTTATGAAAAAGTAAAAGCAAAAATAAAATTCAGATCTGGAAAGGTCAGCCAGTGATCTGGAGTGGATTCTACCCTGAAAGAAACCACCCCCAAACCAATAACAACAAAACATAAGAGAATTAAAGAGTGGGAAGCACAAAAGAATTACTAAACACTGAGGTCCCAGTCTTCCCAGTGATGCTCTTGTACTTGTAACTCTTCTTGCTTTGTCCCCTCTTGTGCTTAATACAGTTGTAAGTGAGGGGGTGGATGTAATACACACCACACCACCACCCCCAAATATGGAAGTACTGATAAGATGAGAATTAGGAATTAGATCAGGGTTATAAATGGTGGCTGTGATAGTGTCCCAAAAGTTAACAGCATTGCATTTCCTTGGAGTGAAAGTGTTGTCTGCTTTCTCCGTTCTAGACAACATATATTTTAACAAACAGTACTGTTCCATGGTAGCGCTCTCTCTTTTCTAGTGTTATTTTTTCAAGGACTTTGAGCCTGTTACTAGAGTAGAGATAACCAGTATATGAACCTTGAGCTTTCTGTTGGTGAAGCATGGCTCCCTTACTTGAGTTACCCTGTGTGGTGGCCAGTGGGATGGTTAGCATGGACATTAGCAGGCAGTCTGAGCAGGCTGGTGTGAGTGGAAGCAAGCCGTGGAGGGTCTTGAGCTGGTGTGCTGCTGGAGGGGGCTGTCTGCTCCAAATGTCCAACCACTCTTGAGAGGTACTCTTCACAGTGACAGGCTGCATACATATGCATACAAATTTGATATACTTGATGGCGTAAGTTTTAGACAACTGACATGTCAAAACAAACATGATTTTATCTTCATGTTACTGTGTTTCTGGCAAAGTTGGTGTTGTCCCATCTTTGCATCTTGTCAGAAAACAGTGCAGGAAGTACCTCTGAACTGTTACTCTCTAAACAGTAGCAGCTGTGTAAAGCCAGCCTAACTTCTGTGTACCAAAACCAAGTGGAAGGCCTCTAAGGCAGTGTCATATGAGCCTGAAGGGGTGGTGGTGGGGCTTGCATTCAGACTGGCTTACTCCTGAAATAATATTTTCAGGGAGCAATTGTATGCTTTGATTGCATGTGATGCTGCTAGTTACAATTAAAATTTATTACCTAGGAAAATGGCCTCCCAGAGAACTGCTAGAGAGATTCTGCTGGAAGTTCTGAAGCACTGCAATTAAAATTAACATGGCACGTACATTCACTTCCCCTTGCATGAGCCTTTGGCATTGACTGGATGTGGGTATGGTCAGCACGTCTTTGCAAAGACTGGAGTAGTTGGGTTCTTTGGCCACTTAAGCTTGTAGTGGCATTACTGTACACTGGCTTGGATTAAATCTAAAGGCCTTGTTTCGCCTGAACACTGCTTTGTAAGTTCTTCCATTATTCTTCCTATGCCTCTGAGTCAGTGAAGTGAATTCTAGTATGTGATTACTGCCAGTATTTACTAGTGTTCCTATCTTGGTCTCTGGGCAACAATGACAAAAAACTTTCTACACTGAGAGTAAAAATGGGAGAACCTTAATGTAAAAGTGCAGGTGTTAACATGAAGCTTGCTTTTACAAACTGGAACAGAAAAATCACCTTGAACCATTCTTTCAGTTCATGGTTTCACTTTCATATATCAATCATTAGATGATGCAAGCAATTGAATTTTATTTGTCTACAGGAAGGACCATAATTTGTATAGTTCTAGAAATAATTTAGGGTGTTAAAACTACTCACTAGCTTTATTTTGATTGGTTTCCGATTTGCTCATATAGCCACAAAAACTTTGGTTTTGTTGCTCATTTGGCAACCAGCTTCTAACAGAAGTCATGCCTTTCAAGTAACATCTTCATAAATACAACTCAAGGTTAGCATTTTCATTCTGTATATGCTGTTACTTCTGAAACCTATTCTTAATGCCAGCCTACACCATTCAGCAAAGAACAGCGCTGCTAAGGAGCTCAAGGTGATGAAACCCCTCAACTGTGTGGACTCCCAAGCAGGGTCCAGGCACAGAAAGCTTGCATTCATTGGGGGGGAGGGAAGCAACATAGTGTGTGATACACAAGGCAAAGCAAGGTGGCTTACACAACTCAGCTAGTTGTCCTGCTAGCCTTGGCACCGGTATCCCTCATCATTTAAATCTGCACTTCCTTTCTGCTTCAGCCTCTTCCAGACAGTCTGTGTTCTGTATCTGATCCCTTCACGCATTGTTTAGCAAGAAGTAGCAGGGTGAACTGGCTCAAATCTAAGAAGAAGAAAGCCAGTGCCAAGCTGGCTGAATCATTGGGCAATGGAGGCACCAAAACCCTGCAGCTGAAAATGCTGTAGGGAAGAAGGAGAAAAAGTACTGAAGTTCCTTTTCTCTTACCCAAACCTGTTGACCTCCTGTCCTTCCCCAGCTCCACCTTGAATCTAACCACCCAAACTTTGAAAGAGAATTAAATAATTTGGATGCTTTGAATGAATGCTTTTTCTGTTGCTATTCATTTGTCTTCATTATATATTGTCGGTATACCTATATAAACATTTTTATATACTATTTATGAGGGTTTGGCTAGCAGAGTAAGACTGACTAATTTTTTTCCTAAATGAAAGACAAGTCTTGACAGTTAATCAATCTAGGAATAATGTATTGAACCAGTATCCTGTCAGAACTGCTGTTTTGTCTTCACCAATGTTCAATACAGCTATTTCAGAAAAAATACGGGGAAGTGGTATAGTGTATAGTTCTACAGTAACTGGTCCACAAGGTGTCCTGCCATTTAAATTTCTATCTAAAATTATAATGGGGAAGCCTTAATGTCCTGTCTTATTCTTTAACATTAGTTTTCTAATGAGCAACAGAAAAAAACATAGTCTCAACTGAAAATACCATGTAATGCATGAAACAATATCTTGGGTAGAGGAGAAGACTGTATTTTCATCAATGTCTTCATTGTTTGAAGTTTAAATTCATTTTAATGCCATCCAAGGAGGAAACAAAAAGAAAACACTTCTCATAAGCTAGGGGATAGATTGGAAAGAGGAAAGGTTGCATGTTAAAACAAACACCAAAATAAAAAAATCGAATAGTGATACCTCCCAGCTGAGATCACTGTGTACTATCCAAATATGCTTTCAGCAGATAGATGAGAGACTCACTGAAGTGGTATGCTGTCGTGGAAATCTTGTTTACTCTTCCAGGTATTCGTCAGCATATGAAAGAACAGTGTTCTCTCTTCTTGCAGAATTCAAGTGCATTTGTATATGGCTTACCTTGGGATGGAAACCTGCCGAACTACTGATTATAATAAATATATTCTTCTTATAACCTTATTCTAGTTGTCTGTTCTTGCGTGACTGACAGAACTTGGTTTATTCCTTGCTTTGAGAACAATCATGTCATTCTAAGTTGTGGCTTACAATTTTACTACAAAGCTTGCTGGTATGAGTTTTCTGAAGGTGTGTGTAAAGACATAGTTGCCACCTGTATTAGGGGATTCTTGTTTTGGAAATAGATTGGCAATTTTCCATTTGGCTCCTGAGGCAGAGATACTTTGACAGACAGCTATATAGTCTCTTCCTCTAAGGAGAGGAGTAGAGGGAAGTAATCCAAGGTGACATTCACAGCTGTGAATCTAGGAACTTTTTTTTTGGATGCACATATTCTAATGAAGTAGCACGTTTTTGAGCAGCATGATGTGAAAAGATATTAATTACTATACTTGTGATCTAAGAAAGGAAACTCCTCTTCAGACACCCCTGTCTGACCCAGGCAGACTGCTGCCAGCAGTTCACTAGGAGCAAATGGCTGTTGAAAGATACTCGCCTAAATCAGTGAGAGTCAGAATATCGTGGTGTGTGAGTTGTTTTTCCCCATTTCATGTATCTTGTTTTTATCCAAGCAGGGGAGACATTCCTGCTAAATTATGCATGCCATGGCTCTTTTTCTGCTACGACTAGGTAGAAATGCTTTCAGAATGAAAGATCTTTATAAATCAAAGTTTAAACAAACAAAAAGAAACAAAACCAGCCAAAACAAATTCTCAAAACACGCAGCTCTCATGTGGTCAAAGAAGCCACTTCTTGGAGTAAGCTGACTTGTTTCATGTTTGATCCCATATGGAGTTACGGAGGGAAGCCATTCCTTGAGTGCTTTTGTTAAATAAAGCTGTTGCCATGAATTAAGCAACACTGCCCTGGAATGTTTCTGATCATGGTCTTGCAGAGCTTGTGACCTTTGCACTGAACATGTGAACTGAAACTTCATCTTCCAGTGTTCAATAACCATGTTAAAAATTCAGAGGTGAGGCAGTCTTGGGATTTCCTTAGGCTAGCTTAAATGCCAAGTGAAACTTAAGTACTGGTTTATACAGTTACTCTTCCTGTTTTGTAAATCTAAGTCAAATTGAAAAAGCTAAAATCTTTATTTTAAAGCTGAGACTTCTTTGTCAAGTTAAAAAAAAAAAAAGCCAAACAACTGCACAGACCATCTCTTATAATGTTTACCTTTGTTGGAGCCTACTAAACCACTAAAATATTGCTGCCTTCTTGTCTAGAAGCATCCAGTTACTATTAATCTGGATGTTTGTAGTAGTATACTACTGCTACTTAAAGCAGCAGATTAACTAAGAGCTGGATGTATCACCTGAAGAGGCTGTTCAGTTTAACTGGGCTGCAGCTGAAACAGAAAGGAGCATTTTAAAACCTGTGTCTCTTGCAGTATGTCACTGTTTGATGCCGCTGGACTTCCTACCCTACTAGAATGCTGTAAACATCAGTATGTTTCTTGTTTACCGGATAGAAACACTGCCACCTCTTGGCTATTTGTTGTCCTGACCTTTTTTAAGAATACTTTTTCTAGTTTCTTGTAATGTTTTCTGATGCTGTGTTTCTGAATAATCAGGTGGTGGTGTGGTGAAAGGACTTGCAATTTTATATGGAGACTGTAACAATTTACTGATTCTACCCTGGAACAAAAGGAAGAGGGGAGTACTGCTTGGTTCAGTGACAATCAACTTTCTGACCGATCTCTCTGTATTATCTCCCATAAAAATATACTAGGCTAAGATGGGCTTCTGTCCTTGCTAGATTAGCAGAGAATTTGGTAACAGTGCTGGCTCTGAAAGTAATACCCGGCACAAGGGGATTCAGCCTTTATGCCCTACAAAGGGATTGACAGAATATTTCCCACTGATCTGAGTTTTGACCAAATTCAAATAAACAATGTTGATCAAATTCTGAATTCTGTGGAGTTGGGGAAAGAAGGTTATGTTAGGTTCTGACCATGTTTCTGATGGCAATTTTGATGAAGCTGGCTTGAGGAATTGTTTAAAACACTGCAGTTTCAGTATTGCCTCTGTTGTGTGGGGTTATAATAATAATTAGCCCTTAATTTGGGGAATACTTCCCAATTGAGAGGGCAGTTATACTTCTACCCAAATACCTTTTCTTGCTGTAAGCAGTCTTGTCTTTTCCTAAAACACCCAGTGTTGCGCTGGCCATTTGTCTGATTGTGTGTGAACCTTACTCCTGACAATGCATAGAGAAGGGTGACTTCTTTAGCCCAGTCAACATGCCAAATATGAAACCAGCCTTGAAGAACACCCCTTATGCTGGCTCTTACTCTAACAAGCCAATCCAAGGGTTCTGGGAAGGCTTCCTCCTTAAAACCTGCCCATGTGAGAGAAGTCTGACTTGCCACTTCTCCCTCAGAGGACTTTTCCTGTAGAATAATTTGGTGCAAAGCAGTAACACCCATATCCCAAAGGGCTATAATACCATTTAGCACAATCCCTACCCCGAGAGGCAAGTTTTAGTGGAATGAAGAAACTTGACACAGAGACAAGGTGCTTGGAGAACATGAGAGGACTTCAGTGGTTGAGTGGGATTGTCAGGATGCTAACAACATCCTGACTTCTATATTAGCAAATTAATTTCTAGATGTGTAACTTAAGCTCCATGATGGAGGTAGAGGGTCTGGGTTTTCAGCATCTGTTCAGAAGTTGCAGCTCAAAACCCTTCACTAAAAGTAGGCTCCTCCCTACACCCCCTACCCCAGCCCCTTCAAGTGTGGGGGTGAGAGGTCACGGTGGAGAAGTGGCTTTGCTCTCTTGTATCCCCATTGTATGCACCTCTCAAAGATGAGGCAGGTGTAAATCCAGTTTTCTGTGAATGAACTTTTGAGTCTAACTTCTGGGATGGTGGTTTGGAGTCTCTTGTGGGGAGCTGTTCAACTTCATAGAGCAGAACCTGAGTGACTGGCTAAAGAGAGCAAGGATGAGCCTGGCTTCCCTCGCTGGGGGGTGGGGTGGGAGTCTTTGCTCCAGTGGCTCTTACTTCATATTACTAAATTCTTTATCTTGAGTTAAAAAAAACCAAAAAAACAAAGGACTCAGACTTTTGTATTACAGCAGTACAAGCTAGCAAATAAGCTGGAGTTGCCTAAAGACATACTGTAGCCATAGTAAATAAGGTTTCACTGTGCAAGCTATATGCTTCCTTTTTGGAGTGCGGAAATACGAAAGGGTGAAAGATACTACACAGGCTTTACAAAGCCTTCTCTCACATCTTGGATGTTTTGTGAGCACCATTAGTTGTCTAGCTTTGTACAATCATAAGGTTTAGAAGAGCTCTGAAATATCATTCATGGATTTAAATGGCAAGTAGTATGACAGTCCCAGCGGTTCCTAAAATGTTTGTTTAGCTGAAAAAACTCTGCCTATGTTGTGTTTAGTTTTGATGGCATGCAGGTTAAAAGTGCATTGTGCGGATGCTCCATAACTAATAAAACTGCTACTTAGCGTTTGTTTTCCATCATCCTTATTACTGTGGAGTCAGTCATACTGTATGAGCAGTAGTGACTGATTTTTAAAATGGAGGCTTGCTGGAGGGAGGACGAATTGGCAAATACAGTGCATCTGAAAATTACTGGAAAACTAATTTTCAGAAGTGTTTTTGTAGTGGCAGATTCATTAGGATAAAATGTTTTAACTGAATAGTTCTGGCTAATTTGTGATAAAAGTGAACAGATAATGGAAATTCCAAAATTGCTTGCAGCTATTATGATGGTCAAGTATTTTAAATGGAAGAACGATTCCCCCCCCCTCCCCAGTCTTTTTGACAAAGCTTGAGTTTTTAACATCTCAAAACATGTTTGACCTCCCCACCCTTAAGCCATTTTGACACACTTTACCATTGCATTTCAACAGGAAAGAAAGATCCTTTTTATAGCCAAATGGCTTCCTCCTTCTCTTCTCCCTCTTTTCCCTTCCATCCCCCACCCCAGAGTGCATTTCTAGTGCTCAGGCTTCAGCTGCTGCCTGGATACTGGCTACATCTGTCTTGTTTAGATGGTCCTAAGGAAAAACAGCACAGAATGTGACCGGAGGGCCAACAACAAGATATGTTTCTTTTCAAATTTGAAAGGAAGCACTGCACTTGCTTCTGCCCCTTTCCCTAAACTTTTAAAATCAATCATGGCTAGGGCTGGTAAATGCCTTCTTTTCCCTCCCTCCCTGAATTGGTCAAAATCCAAAACATTTGAACAGGCTAACGAGTTAAATATGGTGGTGTTCACAGGAGTGCTTCCCCTTGTACAACTTCGAGTTTGATGAAATAAACTCTTTTATGGGCTTTTGCTTTGAGACAGCCATTGGGAAATGTTTCAAAGAGGATAGTGTTGCTCTGGGTGGATTTGGAGGTTTGCAACTCCATAAAATGCTTGGACTGACAGCAGACTGGGCTTTTGTACTCACATTAAAAGGGACAGCATTAAAAACTGATTCTGGGTCTGAGCAGTGCTCGATGTTTTGTGGGGATTGTGGTGCAAAAGATGGTGACTGTCAAGGAAAGAGTAATTATGCGGGCAGATAAAGGACAGTGTAGTTCGTATTTTGGGGGAATTTTCTGGTATTTTTTTTAAATGCAGGATGAAGGCTTGGAACAATGACGATCTATGCCAGTCAAGAATGGGGTTATAAACTTGTGGGGTGGTGGTTCTGTTTTTTAAAGGTTTATCAGCTTGGGGCGGGGGGAGCAATGCAACCTGATCCTGTTCATGGAATTTAGCTATAGTTGAAATGGATTCGCCCTTGTGACAGTATCTTGTTACGCACAAAATAAGAGGAGACTGTCTTAAAACATCAGCATGTTCTCATGCAATTTGCATCGCAACCTGTGTGTGTCTGGCTGTGTGTGGCTGGAGGTGCTAGCTTTTGGTTAGCAGTCCCTTTACCACCCCCCACCCTGGATAATGTGTATTATAATGAACTGCAGGGAACAGAGGAGAAACAATTAGCAGCAGAAGAAATAGCTCTTGTAAGAGCTCATGTTCACCCATGTTTTAATGATTACTGCTACCTTTGTCTGTTCAAGAGCTTATTAGCCATTTCATTTTTAATATGCTTATACCGCAGTGAATAGATGCATGAGCTCTATTTTATTGTTCATTGTGTTATTTTAGAGTCATCAGGACAAAATAAGTATGTAGGCTTAGGAGATGCAGCTTAAATAGTTTGCATATTACTGGTGTGACAGAGGTGTCCGTTAAATTTTGTGGAAACCCTGCTAGAGCGCGACTCTGGGTTTCGTTTCAGCATTTCCTCTGTAGTAACAGTGCTTGAACTTTGGAATCCACTTTCCTGGCTTTTGTGTGGGGAGGCAGAGCAAAATGGATGTTTGCACTGAACTCGGCACGTGTACTGAGCTTCAGATAACAATTATTTGGCTTTTTAACATCCTTGCATTTGGCATGTTGAACCAGCCCCACAGGGTTGTCCTACGTATTCACGCACAAGGTGCAGAAATTAACCTGGTCAGCTTGCAAGAGCTTTAGTTTTCATTAAACCATGTGTTGCTGAAAACTGGCTTGTGATTCTGTGCAGAGATGTATAATCTAACCCCACTCTGAGGCTGCTTGGGCTTGTGTTGGGGAACAAAGATTCTGAAGCATGTGTCTAGGATGTGTTAAAAGGGCAGTCTCTCTTTCAATACATGTTGCAGAATATATTGTAGAATGGGTAGCTTAGGCCTGGCCTAAAACAAAAGGAATGCTTTTAAAATGTGTTTCGTTATGAAAAGTGGATTGAATAGGGAAATGGACTAGCAAAAAGTGAATTCAATAACTGACTCAATGTCTTCCAGACTTGAAGGGGTAAATTTCAATTTCATTCACTGATTTAATAAAAATTAGTGGCCTGACATCTGTTGATTCTTAGCAGACCTGAAAGAGGTCACAAACTAGAATAGGCCGTGCCTGCTTAACTGTGCCTATACTGATGGGATTTTAAGTGCTGGCATAAACTGACATGTACGCTAGCTGGATTTTGTCTTGACGGAAAGAGCTGTGGAGCCCCCCCGAGTCCAAACACGCTTGTAAATAAACTGTAGCTTTGTCTTCAGACTGCTCTTGAGGTGTGGATTTCCCTGGCTGAAATGACTTGCTAATGCCAAAGACATCCCTGTTTTAAAAACCTGTGTACTGTTCTGCAGTCTGTGCCTTTCCCCTGCAGAAAAATGGGGGGTGGGGGCGAGGAATGCAGATCAATATATTAAAAAGAAAGCAAGGGCTAATAATTTTCGATTTAGTAAAAGCTGAGAGACTTCGAGTTTCTGACTTGGCATGCTGTGAGGATTGGTCTTGCTGCCAAAATCCTGCACTTGGGCCATAGCTCTGTGTGCAGCCCTCTTCCTCCGGGTGGGGTGGGAGGAGGTGCTCAACGCCCAGGTTACTGGGGAGGTGGACCTGAAGGATAAATACTCACTGTACACAGAAGCAGCGTAGGACTGGGGGAATGGTGCGGGCATTAACGATACCCTGTGTTGGAATGTGCTAATACAAATCTGCCATTTTTTTTTTATATATTCCTGGTCATTGGAGGCTGATGTTTGGCCGCTCCAGGCTGCCCTGAACACCTCCAGCTCCTCAAAATGGAGGCTGTTTGCTGATACAAAGGCAATCAGCAACGCTGCTGGAGGGCGTTCCCTCCCCACCACTTTGCTCCTTCAGGCTGTGGTTCTGCAGTGGCCCCAGCGAGCGAAGTGCATGCTGCTGCAGGGAGGAGGGGCAGGCTGGCCCCTCTTGCTCTCCAGCTGGCTGCTCCTACCACTTGCTTTTGCATCAGCTTTTACACCTGTAGTAGTATGCCTATCACTTCCCCACCATTGGTACAACAGGCCGTATTGGGGAACCGAGCTGACTTGAGAGCAACTTCATTCTTTATAGATTATGGACAAGTTCAGGGTAGTCTTGAGCTGGATCAGTTCTCTGATGGCACTGCAAAGTGCTAACGCTTGAATGAGGGAGTTGACTAAACTGGGGGGATGCTGGTGGGGTGATGGCTCGCTAAGGGTCAGCCTTAAAGCAGTTGTGAAACCCCTCCTGCATATTTGCAAACATAAATCTGTAATGTCATACTCCATGTTGCATTATGGAATTGATAAAATGCTTTATATAAATTCATAATCTTTTCGGAAGTAGAACTGACTTTCCCTGACTGCTTCTGCAGTGCAGCCCTGGAGACTTGTAATGCGGACAAAACTAGAGGGAAGAAATGGTGCGGGGTTGGGGTAATTACCTGAAGCTGAGAATCTCTCAGGGTTGCATTGCTTCTGTTTGACACCATGAAACCACAGTACTAAACAGCTATCTCTTGCAGTAAACTGTGAACCAGATGTGCCTTCAAGTCCAAAGTATTGCCTGCAGTGAATTCGCTTGCTCTTTTTTTCTTCAGCACGTTAAACTATGCTGCTAACAGAAGAGTAGTCTTTATCTAGAAGAGGCGTTGGCCCCACTGCACAGGCTGAACACAAAGTCAGTGTTAGAACTGAAATCTGTAATAGTGGGTTCTTCCCTTGTTCCTCAGTTTACTGAAGCCTTCTGCAAATACTATCTTAGAATGGAGTTCTTGACACTTTCAGAGCTGTTAAATTGTAATCTTTCATATGTGCTGTTTGTGTCTGGCACCACAACTTTTCACCTGTCTTCTAATTCAACACTTGTTTTTTGAATCTGGCTTTAATGAACTAATGTAACTTTGGGTTAAGGGAAGAATATTAATGTACAGTGTAACTGGGGCTTCTGTTCACTGTAAGGGTCTTTTGACCTGCTTATTAGTGGGGGCATTGTTCTGGTAAGCCATTCCAGGACCCATCCTGCCAGTCTTCTGCACAGGATTAATCATTTCCTCTTGACCTCCTGCTCTCTTTTCCTAACATGTTGCATTGATCAGAATCCTTAACTTGCAAGTTTGCTCCTGTTTTTTAAAAACGGGAGGAAAAGGAGGGGGGAAGGAATGCAAAGAAATTAGATATAATGTCTGCTGTTAACATTCTTAGTAAGCTTTTTTTCCTTTTTTCCTTCTTGACTCCTCCCTTCTCCCAAAAAAAGAAATCCCTTCCCCTGGTATGTATTAGCTCCAGATCTCAAGCATCTTTAGTGCCTCTGTTTCACTGGAGTTACTTTTTCTGAGCACGCAACTTCCTGCAAGATCAGCTTTGCTTATAAAGGTCATATTTAAAGCTTTACCTAGCTGAGGCTTTCAGCTACTGATCTATCTACCAGATTAGAGCACTATATTAATCTTCTCAATCTGCGCTATTTCTGTCATAGGTAAGGCAGCGTCAAGAATACTGTATGGGACTCTTAATTTCCCTCTTTCTTTTTTGCCAGCAGAGGAAGGTATTTGTGAGATCATACAGGGTACTTCCTAATAGAAAAACTCCGTGTTTGTCTTTGCTGACATCTTTGTTATGCCTTTAAGGGAGCTGTTGACTTTAAGGTACAAGGTCCTGCTGCCAGCCAGTCTTAGATTATATCAGTAGCAGAAAGGAATACTTGTTCTGTTCAAATCACCCACGGGTCCTTGTATTCCCCTACTGCCTGTGGCTGGCAGCTGACCCAAACTTCCAGAAGCAGACCTCTCTACACTTGAAATTTCTCTTCTCTCTGAGCTAGTTGTCCTGACCCACCGTGTCTAAGCATGAATCTGGCTTTTGAGAAGGCTGCTGCAGCTTTGCGCTTCCTTTTCTAAGGTGTTAATGGCAGCTCCAAGGGAGAGTTAAGCTGAAGAAAGCCAACAGAATAAAAACGAAGGTCGGTTTCCTCTTCTCATAGAACCTCTTTCTGTAAGGCTGCATGTCGGAGGTAGTCTTCCACTCTTGGTCCTTGCTTTTTTCCAAGCAAGAAAGAAACCAGTGGAAGGCCGTACCAGCTCCTGGAACCGATCATTTAACCTGCCTTGTGTCTGAACAGAGTGATGGCCTTGCTCAGATCAGGGGAATGCTAGATGTTTGTGCCTGTTCCCAGGAGCACTTTGTGCTACTCCAGGCTACTTGGGGATTCATCTTTGCACCCCACTTTAGGCTTGGAATGGCTCCAGAGGGGACTGAACCATGTGACTGACAAAGCACAGACCTGAACCACACACTTCTGAATAGCAGAAATGGCAAAGCTAGAAGTAGACCATGAGCTGGAAAGTAAAACTCGATGCAGTTCTTGTATCAAAAGCAAATGGATTGGAAGCTCTGCCTCTAGTGACACTCGTAGTCCCATGGAGTGAGAGCCCTGACTAGAGAGCCCATGCACTAAGCCCATGGAGTCTGAGACACAATAGCCCTTTGTTCTTGGAACTGTTGGGGTTATTAAGCTTTTGCTAACTACTGGTTTTGGAGGAATCTCCAAATTACATTTTGTTTCCTGCCCTGAGGTAGGGTTATGGGATCGTCCTCCCAGTAAGAAAACTGATGGCTGGTAATATCTTCTCATTTCCCAGAGCAGCATGTTAGGACCAAGCAAAAAGACCACATCACAAACCCCCACCCCCCCTTTTTGTTGCTTTGTGTGCATCACAAAGGATTTGGAGGTAAGAGGGCCTTTTACCAGAGCACCTCTGTGGAGATGGAAGTGGGCCTGTTGCTTGCTGGTAATAGACAAAGTAAAACAAACCACCTGCACGGACGTGAAGGAGGATTCTGGCTGATCGTTCTGGCACTATGCATAGCAGGTCTGGGGGTAGGTGAGGGGATCAATTAATCTTTCCTGCTTCTCCTCTCAAAGTACTGTGGGGTGGGGGTGCTTCCAGCCATGCCCAAGACTTTACATTAAGTGGTTGTTTTTAGCTGCTGTTGGCCACCACACCCGAACATCCAGACTATTGTCCCTGGCTTCTGCTGCCGGCTGTTGTGCTCTCCACTGGCTCCACTAGCATCTGGCTCTAGTGATAAGAGACTTAATAGCAAAGATGAGGAGGAACATGCAGTCACAGAAGGGGGCCTCTTGGTTGCCCTTGGTCTAACTCCCAAAAGCCTGTCTTCCCTCTACCTAACCTTCATTGTAGAAGGCTGCAAGATCCCTTACTGTCATTAGGTGATATCAAATGGGCCCCTTCAGCTGGGGTGCAGAAGGGGATAGTTGTGTGACACTTCACCCTTTTCAGGTGTTATCTTGATCGTGGCAATTATTACCCTATTCAATAATAAGGTCTATTGACTTATTTCTAAAACTTCACCTGTGTGGGCATACATTGAATTGTTTTTATCAAGACTGAATGCTTGCAAAAATAATTCATATGGCAGCCAGAACAGGGCTGATCAAGACCCCAGGGCTAGTCGGTCACCTGAATGATTCCCATCTTGTTTCCCTCCCATGCTGTCTTACCTTGAAGAGCAAATGACTATCTGTAAGGCTGGTCCAGCATTTGGCTGCTGGTTATGGTCCAGGAGGTATATTTAGAACCTCTGAAGAGCTCTAGGGCATAGTTGTAGCTCAGGCAATAAACAGAACTATCTTTTCAGGAAAGAAGATGAAATCCAGCTACTTGGATATAAGTTTTTGTGGCAGAAGCTGTGTCAGTGCAGTATCCAATTCCAGAATACCAGTTCTGGAAATAGGCTTATTTTCCAGTCCAAAATCAATGTAATTTAGTGACTGGCCTTTTGGAGAACTATTTTTTAAAATAAAAAAAATATGTGAGGAATAGCTATTTTTATATATCTTAAACCACCCCTCTCAGGACCATTGAATGTAGTGTAGCAACAGCTGCAAGGGGTAACTCAAGTTGCAGCCTGCAGACCTGATGAAAGCTTTGGTCTTTCTCTTGCTTGGAGTGAAGTTTGCAGTGGTAGAACATACTCTCTCTCTATCTAGGAAGCGGGATACACACAGGCTGCATGAAGTGAGGGTAACACTTCCATAGTGGCTCAGTAGTGAATTTGAGCTGCTGCTAAGGTGAGTAAACCAGAATGTTAACTAGTCAGTTTGGTGGTTCTTCTTTTTTTTCTCTGAAAGGTTTTGATGAATAGTGTGTGTGTACGTCCAAGTCTCTGTAATAGAAGAGTTCTGGCTACATGTTTTGGTCCTTCAACGCTACCTGAGTTGGGTACCTGCAGAAGGGATTAAGATCAACTGACCATCTGTATCTCTTAATTTGTCAGCTGGATGTACTTTGAAGCTGCTTCCTCTAAGAAAATTACCAGTGTGGTCTTTCAGTGTTCTGCCTTTGGTAGTATTTGCTGTTAAAGCAGACTTACATAATATTTCACTGGTTGGAGCATTATACATAAGGTTCTTTTGAGAGGTCTTGCTTCCTGTTGTTAGCTCTGTGACCTGTATATAACAGTCTATATGTTTAGAATGTGTTATGTTCGTATTGGTTGTGTGATCATGAACCGTTTCCTAGAAAGAAAGGGTGTGGGAACAGGCTGTTCTGCGCATCCTTACTCACTAAGGTACTTGTTAAGGGTGGTGTGCTTTTTGCCTTGCCAGTGAAAATAGTGGTTGTATTTAAAAAAAAAATCCAACACATCTGGGTGGCTAGCAGCCCAGGGATGTATTTTTACTCAAGTCATTAATCCCTAATTGCAATTTTCTGAAAATACTCCTCCCATCCCACTTGTGCATTAGGGTTTGTGGATCTATGACTCAATCCATACCTAAAGTTGCTGCTGTGACTTAGTTTCTCTTGTAAAGAGCTTGTAGTGACTCATCCTGAAACAGTGGGGCATAGGACGGGGAGGGGGGCTCTTTGTGTTCTGTTTGGACAACTTGTTGCTCCCTAAAACACAAAGGAAAGCAATAGCTTTACATTTTTATCACCCTTACAATAAAGTGTGGGCTGGCTGACCATTTTTTTTTATACTGAGGAAATTGCTTGAAATTGCTTAAAAAATATGCATGGAAACGTCTTAATACACATAGACATCTCTTAACAGCTGACTGCATGAAAACTGGTTTTGCATGTGTGCGCGCACGTGCTCAGCTGCTAATGGAGGCTCAAACATGCTCTTCAAATGTACCTTGGTTGTGTCGGAAAGCCCTTTGATACCTGTGCTGCTCCTTGCCAAGCAGCAGTAAAACCAACTCCTTTCTAGGAACTTGAAGCAGCCAGGCCAGAACTCTGCATGTACAACGCAGACATTCAGCAGGGCAGTTTATAAGGACCAGTTGGGAACTATTACCAGAGAGGGCAGTAGCAGATGACATTTAAGATCATGGAGGCTAGAGAAAGACAAAAGAAACTGGCTTTTGCTTTCTGTCTTTGCTACCTCAGCTATGTGACACACACACACCTACCCACCCCCACCCCCCCAAAAAACCCAAAAAAACCAAACCAACCAACCAACCAACCAAACAAACAAAAAAAAACCAAAAACCCAAAAAAAACCAAAAAAAACCCCCACAAACCCCCAAAACCCGCCCAACCAACCAAAAAAACCACCACCGTGATCATTAATGGAGATACAAATAGACAAAATGCAGTGTTCTGGTCCTTCTCAGTCTGAAGAAGCATGATCTCTCTCAGATGTATTGTTTTAAAAACATGCAACTAAGTAAATGGCTTTCAACTAATTTCTGAAAACTTAAATCCTTACAGGGAAGATGTACCATATTCTAATATTCTCTAAAGTGCATTCACTAGGTTCTTAAATTCTGCTTGCTCTCCCAGCTACATGAAAAAGCTACTTGAATGATTCAAATGCTTGAGTGTATTTTGCTTTAAAGTTTGATAATTTCATAATTTGCATTTACAGCTTCACAGTGAAAATTTGGTCTGGGGAGATGAAAGAGTGAGTTAGTTTAATCTTTGCCTGCAAGATCTTAAACTCCTCTTTCCTTCCCACCCATCCCTTTCAAGGATAATATTCCGCTGTGCCAGATTGCCCATATTGCCACCAGAAAATTGCTTGGACCACTTCTTACAAAATCAAAGGTCAACTCCATGCCTTGGTGGCAGCTGGGAAACTAATGATTTAATGCTGCTTTGACCTTTGGCTTCCTAGTCCGTTTGAGTCTGACCCAATGTTTTAATTTTCCAATACTGCTGGGCAGTTGGCTTTTGTCTGTTTCCAGATGTAACTTGCATATTGAGGCCTGTTACTGAAGTGAGAACAAAACAACAAAACATCTTGGCCTACAAGGGGAAGGAAAAACAACAGCACCTAAATGTTTTTATGCTACAAAAATGAGCTGTCTAGTGAGACCGACTCTTCTACAGCTAACAGGGTCAGGTTTAGAATAACAAAATGTGAATATTTGTCCAGTGTTTACATCTAGACTTGAAGTGTTTTAACGGCAGTCTTACTGAAATGCTGCTTTTTTTTTTACAGTTCTGTAAAAAGTAACAGAGTGAAAACAGTAGCTCTTTTCCCCTTCTGCCCTAAACCTCTCCCAATCAGTGTTCGGGTTTTTTTTTTGTCTTGGAAGAAAAGTCAATGTTTGATCTGATACTGGAAAGGATCAGAAAAATAACCAGTTGGTTCTTGAAAATGCATGTGCTTGCTGTTGGTGGGGGCATAGAAGGGTAAATTGAGATGGAAAGCAGTTGTGACCTAGGCTTTTAGCATGATTAGGAAGTTCCTGTTTTTTTTTTTAAAGCACTGCAACATGTGATCAAGAGTACTTTGTCATGGATCTTTGGTGTGTGTATATACAAGGCGAATACTGCATTAGGTTTTCACAGTACCGATAATCTTGCAACTGTTGCCAATACAGTTTGAATTTGCTAGTAATGGTGTGATAATGGTGGGGAAAGCACCCTAAGGTAGCCAGCCTTTTCTCAATGATTGGAAAGATTCCCCTTGAGTACTGATGCATATGGAAACCCCTCTTTGCCTGGAAGTGCAAATACCTTGCTTTGTCTGGTCTATCTGCCCATCACAAGTACCAATCAGGCTTGATTCCTGCCTGAACTACGCTGCAGCTCTCAAAGGTCAGCTCCTACCCGGGCTTGTGTGCAAGAGGTTAGTTTTGCAGAGCAGATGGGCTCCTAAAACTTTTATGGTCTCCAGTCAAATCACCTCAAGCTGTAATCTCATTAAATCTTAAGTGAATCAGTGGGTCTGGTTATTACTTGAAAGCAGTGTTACAGGAAGCGATGGTCCTGATGCAGTAGGTCTGTCTTGGTTGTAAGCTACCAGAGGTACTTGCCTGTGTGTGGCTCTTAAAGCTGCTCTGTTACTTTGATGGCAAAGGTGGTATGCGGGGTGCAGCAAGTTAACCTTTTGGTTAAGGTTAGACGGTAGAGATGTAGCTTTTCCTGAAATACTTACTGTGTGAACTTAAGGAGTTTTAATTCTCCCTTGCACTCTTGATCACACATGCCCATTACACTGTCCCAGTAAGCCATTCGTGTCATAGAATAAATTAACCTAATAACCTCTTTAGGAAACTTAGCAGAGTGCTTAGCACGGTGCACACAGTTGCTGAAGGAACTGCATGATGACACTGTCCAAACGCCTGGCCTTCCTTTTTGCTTCAGCATAAATGCTTTGAGGAGTTCTTGTGCTAGAAAACACTACGTAGAAGAATATGCTAGAGACAGGCAGGTAGGTTCCTTGAAAGTCTTTTTGACCAAGCAGACTTGACTCAATAGGTTAATTGTCTTGAGCTTGGAAATCTGGTTAATCATGTCTTGTTCTTCTGCCTGGATTGCTGAAAATATTTTTTTTCTTTGTTAGAGAGAATAAACCTCATCTATAGCCTCAAACTTCTGAGCAGGCAGGGGACATGTAGGACTAGTTTGGCAATACATAAAAAAATTAATGATCATGGCTTAACATGCAAGACTTGAGTGTACACAAGAGTGTTCATAAAAACTTCCTGCTGATTGTGCAGAGATAATAAGAATTTCTTCTGCCTTTCCTACCTGCTTCCTTCCTCGGGGGGACTGAGGAACTATTCCTTGTGTAAACTCAGCCTTTTGGTGCCTTGGTGTACCTAAACTGCAGTCAGACTCCTGCTGGTGCTTGTCAGAAACAGCATACTCCTAATGTAGATGTTCTTGGTGCGCCTTCACATACTTTCACTGTGAGAATGGTCTCTTCCTTAGAATTCTATTACATATAAAGACTTGTATTATATATAACCAGACAGAAGACAGCGTGGATTTTATCATAACATAGCTTTTTTGTATTAAGGCTAGTGCAGATTTTTCTCTTCAAGAATTCAGCAAGGATTTAACCTTCTTAGCCATCCCATCTCCTTTCTTCATTTGGTAAAGTGAGTCACATTTGACACTTCCCCTCTAGTTCAGCCTGGGTAACCTTTCTTTCTTTCACTGATGATTGAGCAAGCCTTCTACATTTACATTTATCCTGATTTAAAGCTCAAACAAGGCTACAGTTAAAGCTTAGGGTAAGGCTAACTTGCCGGCCCAATACAAAGTGATCTAAAGCTAGTGTTATGTGGAACAGTTGGTGCTGCTACTGAAAAGGCTGGTGCTTTCACTGTAGGATTCAAAGTATTTAAGCATTTTAAAAACTCTAAATAAATGCTTTCCAGTTATTAAAAGGCGCTTGAAGTGAACCATGACAGGGTGGCACCAAACCACTACAGGTTGGTTAGACCAAAACTGTTATGCTCCAAATCAGAATTTATTTGGCTGTATGAATACATACATCATATACTTCACCTATGGGAGCCTCTTCAATGGGTTAAAAATAGTGTGTGTATCAATTGTGACTTAAGCCTTGAGTGGGATGGAATATTGTCCTAATTCTCCCAAAACTGAACCTGCTGCTTAATAACTGGTATCTATGGCATAATGACCAAGTGCAACTATTGGTGTTTCTTATTGACTGTAAGCACCTCAAATCTACCCTGCGGTTTCAAGGAGTAGTAATTCTACTCTCCTTCAGTTTTCACTTAATTGAATATTCATCCAGGAATGCCTATTTTCCTACCTCTTCCAAGTTCAAAAGGAAAGCTATCTTAAGTACTGTCCATGAGGAAGAGGGTTAATATAGCAGGATGCTGTGCAGCACTTAAATCTATGATGGAAAGGCAGGAAGTATTTTTGTTGGGGGTAAAACTAAAAACCAACAAAAAAGGCCACTTTCTTGGAGGGGGATGGGGGGGACGGGGAGAGCAGAGAGCAACATAGGCTTTAAACTTGCTTGTACCTGTATTTCACCCATATGGAAATAAGGGCGAGGCAGGTAAGTGATTACTTTAGAAGTTCTGAAGCTTATGAGGACTTGCGTCTGCTCTGTTGTCAGAGAGGCAAACAGCTAGAGAGATATGAAGACATACTTAAATTGTCCATCAGGACTTGTCTTAAATCTTCAGAAATAAAAATGTCTCTCATTTTGTGTTAATGGCTTGTAAACAAAGGCTTATCTGTTCTTACTATGCTATAGTGATGGAGAAAAAATTATTCTGAGTAAATACTTCTGACTTCCTGGAACAGATATCCTTATTCTTAGATGTTTTTCTTTTATGATTTACAGTACCTTTTTGGCAGTAACTGCAGAGCTGTGTCATTATATGATAGATGGACAAGAATTTACTCATTCACTCGCAAGGGATTAAAGAGTAACCTGCAGTAGTGTTTGTTATATGATTATTGAAATGCCCTGTGGCTGTTAAGACAGCTAGGTCTTCCAAAACAAACATTAAATACTAGAGTTCAGTTGGAAGTAATAGCGCACTAGCACCCATAGGATAACACTTTCATGAGGAGTCTTTCACAAAATGTGATTGTTTAATCCTCCTTAAAATTAAGAGGAATTGTAACAAGCGTATTAATCTGACAAATTTAGTCTGGCAGTCTACTCACAAGCCGCAAAGCTTTGATCCTCAAGGACAACATTGTTTCTCTGAATAAGATACTTCAGTGTATGTGCCAAGTCCTGTGCTGGGAACAGATAATGATTATTTTTGACATGGATGGTACAATTTGATGGTGTTAGCTGAGGAACCCCGCTACAGTGTGTATATATAATACGCTTTTAGAGGCTACTGCCTGGGTCTGGAACAAACCAATTCTTTTCTTTCAGTGCAATCCAAATTTGTTTTTGCTTAATTAAGATTCCTCATTTATGAGGAATCCCAACTGAAACCTCAACGTGTTGTAATTTTTCTTCCTGCTCTGAAACATGTGTACTTAAGCTAGTAAAAATTTTACACTTGCATATTTTAGTGTGTGAGCATTTGAGGGGATGATGGTATAGAGGGAGGGCTTGAATGCTTTTTGAAAAGATATCTTCCAAATGTGTTATTTCAGCGAAGAGAAGTTCCTTCAGAGGCCTTATTTTGTAAGGACTTGGTGTGTGGCTATATAGTCATTGTAAAAATAGTGTTTGAGTCAGAGTAAAGCAAGAGGAGCAGGGAAGGCAAAGAACAGAGTGGGCCAATTCAGTGCAGCCTTTGTGCTTTCCACAAAACCTGTTCCACATAAGCAGTAACTAAAAACATTGCAGTATAAAACACTTGGAATGGGTTTATATGTCAGTTTTCCCAGACAACAGTCTTGCCTGTATTTCCTAATAAAAGGCTATAGTTGGTCACATTCACTTTGACCTGAGATTGATGTGCATATGGCACTGGTGGTAACTGGACTTGTTTAGTAGGCATGGATTGTTTCACAATTAAAGAAGAAAAAAAAATTAACAGTTCCTGCTGTGGTTCAGTACCATGGCTGTTCTTGTTACAGCTTTCCTCTGAAGATAGAAGCGGTGCAAGGCAGAAGTGGGAGGAACAGCAGAACCGTGCTGTTCCCATCAGAAACCCAGGCTGTAGTAGTAGCCAATGCCTAGTGCTGGGGTGGTGGGGGGAGGCGAGAAGGACGATGCTTTCATCCCCCTTCCGTGTCTGTCTCACATGCTTGGCCAACTGGGCTGTTCCCCACTGAGAAAATGGGTGAGGGAGGAATTCCTTCCTCTTGATATCCCAGGTGATCAGCTTATGCCCTAATGCATAAATTTGTGTTACTGTTACTTGTTTTACTCCACGTAGTTTAAATTACCATAGGATCACTGTGGTTCTGTTTCCAAATTTAAACTGATAGAAGTATTTAATTTTTTGTGTATGTAAGAGTCTTAAGCCTTACCACAAGGAGTCATTGCAAGCAGCCTAATCCCTTCAGTAATTGCTATCTCTGTAGTGATATTAGCTTGCCTAACACTAGGTAAATCTCTGTTGAAGAGCTGATGCTGGAAATGGGGGAAGGGGCAGTGTCTTGTACAAGTATGTGGACTGATTTTGCCTACCAGGCTGTTACTCAAACTGGAATTACCAGAGTCTAGTGATGGTGGTGTTAGGTATCTGAATTGCTTCAGTTTAAGTGTATGTTAACGACTCTCTTTGTTAAAAGGACTTTGAGATTTGTTAGTCTAAAAGTTGATGTATTTTTTCCTTCATCCTAACACAAATCCTCCTTTTTTAAAAAAGGTATGAGGACCTGCTTTTAAAATTCTGTAGAGGATATGTAATTAAAATTATTTTAAATGAATGGTAGAGACAAATCTTCCCCAAATAGAGTATGCACTTGAAGATAGAAACTAAAGACGTTGAGCTGCCTCATACTTCTGATATCCTGTGAATGGCACTTCCATATAAAAATGGCATTATCTGAAACTTAACTGCTTTTTGAACAGTTGTTCTTGAGCTACTAGCTGTTTTGACTCTGGTTGATTCTTGTGCTCTTCCCTGATTATTGGCAGTAAGGCCATACAAGCAAGGGGGAACAACTAGACAATAAAGGTGCAAAGTGGGTTCAGAATTCATAATTGCTTAGTTTTCTAGTACTTAGCTTTCTAGTGTTCTCTAGTTACTGCGGTCAGAGATTACAGGTTAAATTCACGCGGTGGTTCAACTGGGAGTTTTCAAATGTGCACTTTCAATCTTTTGTCTTGTAGCAAAGAAGTACTAGATGATGTAATTGAAGCATTACACTGGTGGAAGAATAAGCGCAAACTCATGTTCTAAAGAATACTTTTCTGAGCCAAGATTTCTGGTACTGCTTAAAACAAAAGAAGAAAAAGCAAAATGCAAAAACCTACCAATCAACAAAACCTCACATGAAAAAAAATAAAACTGGAGTAGAACCTATCACAAAGTTAAAATAGACAAAGGCACAGTTTCTCTGGATAGACATGTTCTTTCTCCTTATACTCAGTTTTCCCCTAACAATTGAACATTATGCATTTAAGATGTCTAGCCTGATAGGCTTTCTGACCCACCTTAGAGAAGCCCTCTAAAAATAGTAATGGGAACCTATTGCACCACAGTAAATATTCTCGGGTGGTGGTGTTTAACTGCAGCCTAGCTCTATAAGAAAATTAATCCTACAAAAAACCTGTTTGTGCTGGGATCAGGAAACCTCTCTGGTAAGCTCCACGCAGCCCATCTGCTTAAATTATTGTTTCACAATTGGCTTGTCTTCAGCATGAGGATTAGCTGGCCCTTGAGTGGAATCTGGGAATTTTAGGGTTACTTTATCTTCCCCCTCCCTTCCCCCATCAAATAAAAAAGAATAATGTTTGTCTCCAGTATATTAAGAGACAAAAATTGTTTTCTAGCTATTTGCGAGGCATATAATAGCATCCTTGCCACCAGCTTTTCATGTGAAAGGTCAACAGTTGCTGAGGACCTGAATGGAGGTAGTGTTCTTTGCAGTGGTGTAGGAGCAGCATGGAGTTGAGGAACAGATTCTGAGAGCTGAGGCCTGTACTGATGTTAGTCACAGAGCTGGACGCAGGAGCCTTGAGTGTGTGCGGATTCCTAGCCTAACCCTTCCTGTGCATACAAGGAAAAATGTCAAGAGCTCTAGCGCTGAGCTGTGCAGGAGAGGGGAAAATGTATTAGTTTGTAAAGACATTGAAGTTTCGTTCTCCCTAAAAAACAAAATACTGTGTGCAGTAGCAAAGCAGTTGTCAATTCATTATAGTTTACAGCATCACTGAAGTCTTGACCAAGCTTTGGCTGAGAACTTCAGGACACTAGCTTTCAGAGGGCTGAAGAGTTAGGGAGGTGCAGTGAAAGATTTGCAGGGACTTACAGCAGTGACTTGGACAGATGGGCCTGAGAGTAGAACTGGGTCTGCTCTAATGTCTGCTTCCACAGCAGGCTATTTGCTAGCTTGAACTGTTGAATATTTAGATCCACCCACTGTCCCCTGTGCCAAGACCACCCTGCTGCTACTCGTGTCATGTAGATTTGGCACAGAAAGCTGCATTTAAACAGCTAATGAGTTGTGTGTTGAAGCCCAGGCTGGTCTCCCCTATTGACATCTGTAAAAGAGCTGACTTATCACTGGCTGAGCAGTCTACTAGCTACTGATACTATTGCATCTTTCCATAGACTAGCTACTTACCTGAATTAGTGCTGAAGCAGATGCTGTGACTTTTTTTAAAACAAAAGAAATGCAGATTTTTCTTAAACTAAACAATTCCTATTAAAAATTGCAGTTTGTAGACATACCATTATGCAGTAGTTAAATGATAGACCACTGTGGGATAACTACCTGTGCCACCGCAGTATTAACATTAGAAGAATATTAAGCCTTGCTTATCCCTATTTAGGAAGAACTGGAGCAGTAAGTTAAGGTGGGTGTGAGACGTTCTTTCCAGTCCATTGGAAACTGAAATGTCTGAGGTAGTGCATTAGATCACCTGGCCAAGTTACCTTGCACCCAAGTGCTTTTAGAAAGCTAGCTGGTGAGATGGGCAAAGTCCAGGTGAATGTTGTCGTGCTCCCTCTATATTTAGAGTGGATGAACGGGGGGTGTGGGGAGGTACTGCAGCTGGCAGAGATGCTGCTGAGAGAAGTGCTTTGGATGCTGCAGTTCCAGGTGGGTGGCTGTAACCAGGAGCTAGAGTCATCAACGTGAAGTTTTGTTTATAAGATTTTAACTCAGGATACAATTTTATAGCATGCCGGAGCCAGCAGATCCTTAAGCCAGCTTTGTCAAAGGTGTGACTTCCTGTCTCCTACCTCTAGTTTGCAGCCTGTTGTCCATGTGATGATGTGGCCTTCAGAGTGAAGTGGATCTTGATTGTCACATGTAACCCAAGTCCTTTTGAATTTGCAAATGCTGTTTGCAAATGGTCTCTGTTCCACTCTCAGCTGTTAATACCCACTGGGTTTTCTAAACTTGATGAATGGAACTATGTGTCTTTCAAAAACCTTTGCTTTTAACCTAGATGATTTGACTGACCCAGTGTTGTTACATCACCACTCTCTAAAATATGCGGCTGTTTTTTATGGCTTTGTGACATCACAGCAGAATTGAAGAACATAAACATTAAGAATTTTAAAGAGTATGGTAGTCTGTTTGGTTTAACAGCTTGTCTGACTTGACTTGGGTTAGATACTGTTCCTCCAGTTAAAACTTGAGATGAACACTGTCAATGAGAAGATTTACACAGATTTCCAGCTGTGAGGTTGGTGAAGTACCAGCGTGGAACCATGCAGCTTAGTATTATGGCTCAGCTGATATTTAATAGATAGTTGTCATCAGAGGTCTCCATGTCCTTAGTTGTGGGTTCTTCTTCTTCCCTTGTGCTGGCCCTACTGCTATTCTGATCCCAGGGTCAGCTGATGGAAGATAGTTTATTCAAAAACTAACTTTCTTCTGTTTCTGTTTGTTCTGGAAGATATCCCCAAATATCTTCACTAAGATTGGAGGAGTAGTGAAGAGGGGAGAAAAGGAGGAAGGCAGGAGGTACAGGGCCCCCTCATAGCGTGGATGGCAGTTTCTGTGGAGTGAAATGGCAGTCTTGAGCTGCGTGTGGTTTCACGGAGGGAGCAGTGCTGGTTAGATCAGAGTTTTCATTAGTGAGCTTCCTTCCCCCTCATGTGCTGGGCTAAGGGATACCTGTGTTGGCTGAGAAGCTGGGGCAAGGAACCGAACCCACTGGGGCATCTGGGGAAGGAAGGGTATTGACACTAGTGCTGGAAAGAATGCATGTGCAATTACAGCTTTATTTCCTACAAACAGACTTGCATGAGTCCTAAAGTAATCTGTTAGCTGGGCTTTTATTATTCCAGGTGGGGTAAGGAAATAAAGCTGAATTTAATGGAAGGGCTGAATCATCCTCTTGCACTTGATGAACTTGTAAATGGACCAAAACTCATCTCTGTTCATCCAGGTGGCAAAAGAAAATAATAAATAGTAAACTGGTTTCACTAATTATACTTGGTACAACTTTCTGTGCATGCCCTGTCTATTATAGGGCTGTAATGCTTCAAGATGCTCATGTTCTTACAGAAGCTTTCTTTGAATATTGGCCTGAACTTGAATTAACTCTTTGCTGCTGTGGAGACCTTGTGGAGTTGGTGTACCATTTCCCATTACTACTGGACGCAGCAAGGAAAATTGGTGTTAAGCCAGTCTCTTCTATGCCAGAGCGTTAGGTCAAAATACAGATTTGAAGAGTAATTTGATCATTAACTGGTACAGAGAAACATGAGGTTTTTAAGTATCTCTGAAAACAAAATCTTTCGGGTATACTGGGAAATAGCCTGTAATTCTGATGTGTATCACATGGCTTGCTCGTATCTTCAGTGTTTATATTTAGTATTTAAATTTAAGTTATATTGGTGCAGAAATTAAGGTTCCTGAAAATACTACTCTGATCATGGTGTGAAGCAAGTTAATTGTCACAAATTGCTATTAAAATGGAAACTAAGGACCAGCTTCCTACAGAGTAAAAACTATTACCTGTTTCCACTTAAATTTGCAACAATTATCTGAATCAGCCATCCTGGGTGGTGTATTTATATGCTGTTAAAAAAAATAATTGCTGCATGCATGATGCAGGGAGGCAGCTTTTTCTTCAGTTTGGGGGCGGCCGCGGAGAGCAAAAAAGCAAAACACATTGCTGAGGGAGGAGGACCAAAATTCCTTGGAAAATTAGTTTATACTAAATTCATAGTCATCTAAGCTTTACACACTACCTAACAAAGCCCCTGGTGTTTGAGTTATTGTCAAGGGAACTAGATAATAAAACACCTTCAGTAATGGAAAATTTTAAACTGACTATGGGAAGTATGATATTTTTTTTTTTTGGTCATAAACTCAAGCTAAGTTAACTTACTAATACCGTACTGAAACTTTCCCAAAAGGTGGAAACCAAAAGGCTACTGTTTGTAGACTTTTTTTATTGTTAAGATTACAAGGTAGCTTTTAGAGCATCAGGCTTATATTTTAAAATAATGTGACCTTATGTGTTGCTGCCTTGTACAAACTCTTAACGCTGTAGGCTTAAATGATATCATTGAAAGACACTGAAATGTCTTTCAGACAGAAAACAAATGCTTAAACGTGGCTAGATTCCACGTGCTTAATTGACAACTGCATGCACATATAAGAGCATATTTGCTCTTAAATGTGCTCTGAAATGAGAGAAATCAAGTGTTTGCAAGCTGGGAGGAAAAGGGCACTGTGAGTATTGCTGGAAGAACACTTATTTAAACACAGGTTAAGGATAAGCCGCCTCAGATGCTGTTTCTGCTGAGTTCTCCTCTGTCATGGTGCCTGCTACATTCCATTGCTTTTGTCTGGGCTTGGTATTTGGGAAATTTTGGTGAGGGCTGGAAGGTGGGGAGGGTGTGTGTGTGTGTGTGTGTGTGTCATGCTGGAAGCTGGTCAGCAGTAAGGAGAGGAGCGCTGGTGTGGGAATTGTGGAGTGGGGTCAGGGTTTAACTTTAGTGGCCATTCATCAGATGATGATTGATTGCTGTGCAGTCCCAGGGGACGTTTAACAACATCTCCGCCCATCCCCCTGCCCCCTTTGAAAGCAGATGGACCAAAAAATGGGGAGAGCGACACCCAGGAATTCCTGCTGTTGTAAAATGTTTTTACGGTGCACTGTACAGCCTTTCCTGAAGCAATCACATTTATGGCCTTGCTGTTGTATTTCTTGGGCTGCTGTGGCTGTAAAAGATGAATAGCCCTGTAATATGGTTCACTGATTCTGTTTAAATTGAAGTAGGCTCCCTTTATTGTTTTGTGTCTAAAATTGTATGCCACCAATTCAGGAAATATTTCCTGTTTGGGAAATAATCAACCCATAGCTGATTTATTTTAAAATAAATCACTTTTAACTATCTCTAAAACTATTCCCCTCTTGCTTCTGACTTCTCCATTTAATTTTGGTGGAAATTTTAAAATACTAATTAATGTATTGAAGCAGTTCTTAAAACAACAAAAAAAAAATTACTAAACTTGCTTATGAATCTTTTTTTCCCTTACTAGATTGTTAACAAAATGGGTGTTGGAAAGGCACCAGTTTTTATCTTAAACAATTGTATATTTACTTACATAAAAATACAATTGTTTTTAATTACTACAGAAGGAATGAATTCATTAAATGAAAGAATTCATTAAATGCAATTTACACAACACTGAATTTCTTTGAAAGGGGAAATCTGTCTCTGCCTTCTCATTTCTTTCTTTCCTTGCTGCCTGTCAGAATGTTTGTGTGGCTTGGAAAAACCAGCAAGTTTGAAGGTTTTTGCATATAAAACAGGTTTTGATACACTTGGGGAAACAGTGAAATTAACAGGACCATCGTTACTATACAGTTTGATGGATTTCTTGACTGTGTAGTCTCTGCCTCTTCAGGTAAGGTAGAGAGGGGCAAATTTTAGGACTCTTCTCTAAGTACTGTGGGGTGTGTTAGCGTGTGTTTTTTTTAACTGAAGTATTACAAGCTGCTCTCGGTTATGGAAGACTTACTATTACTCTTGCCTGGCTTCCCACTACCCCTGCCTATCCACATTTCAAGACCAGTCTTTTTATTTGTCATATAACGATCATAGAAGGAACAGTATGTGGCTGTATTAACAGTGCAACTGAAATGTGGGGCGGCCTTTTCACATTGCTGAAACTGGAAGCTCTGCCAACCTTTTAGGTACACTACAAGTGCATCAGATCTGACTTGAGAACACACTTGTGTATTGTACTACTTACACTGTTTGTATGCATTTTTTGCAGGTGGTTGCCTGTTGACGGGGGTGGGGTGCAGATTTGGCTTATTTTCTCCCCCTTCTATGTAGAAACAGGCATAGAAACTTAATGTAGCAGTACGTGACCTTTGTGGCCGTGACCTAGGGACTGGGATGTGAGCAGGCTTGAGCTTAACAACAAATGCCTGGTTGTGGTTACAAGCGCGGGCAAGCTGGATGCTGTGCTGCAAGCTCCATTAGCTCGGCTGGCACAAATCCCCCTCGCTGTCGCACCCTGCGCAGCCGAGTGCTTTCCAGTTCAGTTCTCTGGGAGCGTGGCCCCATTGCTGGGTAGAGCTGATGTACAGCCTCTTGGGTGCTCCTGACAGGGAGTATGTGAGACTGACCACAGGAGGAGAATTGCCCTTGTACCTCTTTAAAGTTTGGGGTTTCGGTTGTAGTTTGTGTCCAGAAGGGAGTTTCTGGGGAGCTGCTAGTTCATCTTGAAGCTGGCTGACTCTTGCAGTTGTCATCTGGTGGCTAGCTCCCTTCCCCCTGAGAGCAGTAGGGGTTAGCATTTGCATGTTCTCCTGTGTGTATTTAAGGTAACCGTTTTAAATAACAGTGCAATGATGGAGGTAAGTCCATTGCTGTCTAATTTTCACCCAAGCCTGGTCACTCTTTGGCTCTCAGATTTATTTAAATCCAGGTTGTTTTTGCCATTTTGTCTATTAAGAAACAAGCATGAGGCTTTATCAATGGCTCTGTAGTATTCGCCCAAGACTTTCCCCTGCCCTACATGTCCTACATAATTTGCGTATTTCTGAAACGAGATTATGGCTCTTTTCTCCATTCTAAATTCAGGAGTGATGTTTTCCACCACATTGTCGTGGGTGGCAAGAGGCAACTGGACAGCTTAAACTTAGTTGCTCCTTGGTTTGAATGGCTAGATGACTTTTTATCACTGAATGCTGACCTTGCAGCAGGAGTGCCTGTGTGATGGGGCTGATCTTGTGGTGTTTTACTGAGCATTTGCTTCTGGTGTTGACTATTTTGGAGGACTAATAACAGATTTAACTTGCTTCTGGACTTCTGTTCATATGGTCACCATTTTCCTTTCAGCTGCTCTGCTTGATTGAAGCCCCAAATCCCTGCTGTATGTTTTAAAAGTATATCTGATTCATATGGCTTAACTTGATACCCTGTCTTGGTTTTCATTCGCTCTCAACTTCTCAGTTGTTTAAGTGGAGTCGTTCAGCAACATGTAATAAACATTCCCTGTAATTTCAACAGCAAAATTACAGAACTGCATGAGTAAGTGAACATTGTATACGGATTTAGACAACTACAGGGTAAAGACAAGGAACCCTCTAGCTGAGGAAGATGATGTGTTTGAACAATGAGTTTCAGAGCCAAGGCAGCTTTTTACTTAGAAAAGACAGAGAATGGGAGATACTGCTTGAAAGTTTTAATATTTGAACAGAAGCAAAACATAAGTGTTCCAGTTTCCCTACAGCAAAACTTCACTTAAAAAAAAAAAGGGGGGGGGGGGGGGGCGGGGCGGGGGTAGTAAAAACTGACAT
>JAVJGI010000050.1:101057266-101118370 GCA_035590275.1 Ibycter americanus
ACAAACACACACACAGCCCTTTGAGAAATTAATCCATATACCATTTCAGCTGTTGTGCTTATAGGAGCTTAAAATGTCACTTTATGCAGCACAGGCAATCTGAGGGAATCACCTGTCCTGTCCTCCCCCTTTCCTTTTGAGGGAGAAGGGAAAGGGGGATGTTATGCACCATATCGTGAACTGGTGGCTGGAATCGGGAGTGGCTGGATGACAGCTGTGAGAAGACAGGCATATCAAACACTTGTCCAATCTTTGTTCTGTTCTTGCCCCTTTCCGTGAGGTGGATTTCAAATAGTTGATGATGGAAAAATTGTTTGTGGTTTGAAAACTTGTTTGCCATTGTGTAGTGGATTGCTGGCTCTTCTATGGTAATCTAGATTTTCTAACATTACACTCTTAACGAAAATAGTGTATGTAGTTAAGAGCAAGACTTCGAATGCAGAACTTTCTTGTGTTCAAGTATTGTACTCCTTCACTTGCATCTTTGAAAACAAAACAGCTGGTACTGCTTCCATCTAAGCAAACACACTTCCATGGAAGATGCTATTTCTGTGTGCTGCTTCCCTCTACTGGATGGAATGGGAACAGTTATGGCTAGCATCTTGCTGTAAGACTTCACTGTGATTTGAATATAGGGGGTTTAAGTACTTTGTGAATAAATCAAGTTTTATTGGTTATCCACAGTTCACTGTAGCATTCAGATGCTCTGATGGGCATGCTAATGTTCCAGTCTCGTTTTCCAACTCAAGCATCTCTAAGTATCACTAGCCTAGAAACACTACGTCGTAGCAAAGGTTTTTTGCTTTGCTGTTGGGAGTGGCAGGAGGGAGTCTTGCCTGGTACTGTTACTACCCTGAACACAAGGGGCTTGCACATTTGGAAAACACAGAGGATGCTTCTCAGCATGCATAATGTGTTTTCCCCTTCTGTGGGGGGTGGGTGTGCTGGTGCTGCAGTTCTCCAGTGCATTGATTATTAAATGACCCACTTAAGAGAATGTGATGTTTATGTACACAGGAAGAGTCTTCACCTGAAGCTTGCCCTAGATGGCATCTCCAGTCTGCAAGTGTTGGCAGATGGCTTCCGCTCTTATGAGGAGCGATGTGGACACTCTTCCTAGTATTGTATTGCAAAGAAAACAATGACACTTCCATCTAACTGTTAGAGTATGATTTGGAGCTTACTGGGAAGGATAGTTCTTCCTCTGTGGAGAAACAATTGTGAAGTTTTTGCCTATTGCTACTACCTCTAACAGTCTTTATAGTTGAGCTGTTGGATTTTTTTTTTTTACGTCCTGGCTCTATTTTGTCTTCAATTCTTCATTAGATAGTGATACAGATTTTTTTTTTTTTCTTTCTCTTCTAGGTACTGCATTTCTACTGTGATACCTGTTCTGTCCCCATATGTCGGGAATGTACCATGGGACGACATGTGGGTCACAGCTTTATCTACCTCCAAGATGCCCTACAGGATTCCAGGACACTCACCATTCAGCTCCTGGCAGATGCTCAGCAAGGACGACAGGCTATTCAAGTAAGATACTCCCAACTTGAGTACTTTATTTCCACTGCCCCCCTTCCTCCCCGCAGCTTGTCTGTTACAGGGCAAGGTGTCAAGGCAGAAAGCTCTCTGCTTCTGCTGTCAGTCTTCTCACCCCTTCTGTTCTCTCAGATCTCTGACAGAAGTGGCTGTGGAGTTGCAAACAAAGTGCTGTTATGAGTTTTGCATTCTTGCAGCATAATGCTGTCATGTAAATCACAATATATATGAAGCTCTGTACAAATGCACTTGAGCATGAGGCATTTTGAAGAAAGTTCTGATCTTGTATAGCAGTGTCAAGCCTGGCTTTGTTTTTACAAGTGAGACTTACTTTCAGCTGTCCCTTGACTGCACAGCTTCTACCACTGTAACTACCTATGACTCTGGTTATGTCTTCAGTGTTGCCACCAAATATAAAATATTAATCAGCTGTTGGATTTGTGTGAAATTTCTACCCTGCCTGTGCAGAGGATCTGGAGCTATTTCCATACAAAGATTACTCTACACACACGGATGCATACTATTAGCTGCCTAACCTCAGCTATGTTTTATAATGCAAATATAAATACATGGTAAGGACTGAAAGGAAGGTAGTAGCATGGTGCTTCAAACTACAGAAGGAACTTACATAGGGAATTAACCTGCAGGGATATGTAGATAGTTACGTTTTGCTGAATAATACCTAGTAGTAACTATTGTATGATATCAGCAGTAGTTTTGCCTGTATAAAGAGACTTTGGATGAGGAAAGCATAGTGGGAAGCTTCACACTGCTACCTTCTAGCTTTGTTAGCCTCAAATGCTCTAGATTTGAGCTGGATATTCTAAAACTCAACACTTCTATGATTTAACTAACAGGATTTTATTGAGTAAACGTTGGTAGAATGCCACAGATAAGAAGTAAACTTACTTTCTGAATTGGGTGTGCTTTCCTGGCACATGCGTGGTGCAAACAATAATTAAAAAAAACCCAAACAAACAAACCTTTTGTCCACCCATCATTGCTTGTTTTTAGTAGATGAGGAAGTAAGCTTGTTCAGTGGGACAGCAGCAGCTAACTTTCTCTGTAACTTGTTACAACAGAACTGCAAACGCCAAGTTTTTGGAGCTGAATGGCTAATTTAAAACTGCATCTTAAGACAGAATCCTGCAAACCGTAGCTTCTTCCAAGATTTGTTTTAAATTTGATCATACGGCACTTCAGCAGTATCCATACTGAAACATTTCACGTCCCCAAAATGAGCAAGAAGGAAAGGATTATACTAGTTTAAAGAACCTCACTGGTGCAGTAATATGAATTTCTCCAGGCTGTCCTAGACAAGGGCTTGTCTGTTAGTAATTAAATTACTGCTTTTGACCTCCAGGGCTCTTAATCATCTAACTGGTGTGGATAAATCATCTAAGAAGGGACTGTCTCTTGGGGTAGAAACTGCAGAATATCCTTGAGTACCACTCTGCTACTATTGCATGAATGCTTTTGTGCCTGCTTGCTTCCTACTGGGTTTAGTTTGCTCATTCCTCCCCCACTTTCTCCTGGCTTTTATGTTGGAGGCTCCTGCCGTTGTGGTGAGCAGACTGCTTTATGATGGTACAGGTTAAAGGTGGGTGGTCCTGGCTATGCTCATGTAACTTGGATTTGTGCAGTTTTGCCATGGTCTAGCTACAGCCCATCCAGGTTAAGAGACTATCTTGGAAGTGTTAACTGGGCAGCTTGTGTAAAGATTCTGTAAAATGAGCCATGTTTTTCAAGAATCAAGTCATTTTATTAGTTTAGTGGGCTTTATAATCTGGACCACTGTACAGAAAAAGGACAGTAAATGAGCAGATCAGTGATGAAGTTGAGGAGGTGGTAATCTGGGGAAGAAAATGGGAAGGCTGTACAACTCAAGACAGCTCTACTACCTGAGCAACATCAGCAACAACTGGAAGAGCATGTGATGCAGTTAAAGTTGATGCAGTGAGCCGGCTGCATAAGAAAGTTTTCACAGAGCAGAGCTTTCCTTGTTCTTGGGATGATAGGGCTGTAAAGCTATATATTTATCCTAGGGAGGAGACAGCATGTCAGCATGAATTTAAAACAAACTCTAAAGTAACTACACTCTAAATTAAAAGCAATTGGCTTGAGTGCTTTTCTTAAAGTTTGGAAATGGTCAACAGAGAATTAAATGCCATTACAAGCTGCAATATGAGGAACGTAGACTGGAGCTCTAAGAGGTTTGAAAAGTAATATGGTATAGTAACACAAGTGGGACTGATTCATGCTGCAGTACTAGTAACTCTTAATAGGCTCGCAAGGTGATAGCTCTCTGACATGAGATGCGGAGGATGGATGAGGAGGGGTAGTTGAGAATAAAGGGGGAAAGGTGGAATTTGAAGGGTGTTGCAGGAGAGGGGAAATCAAGCCATGAGTCAACTGGCTGGAGAGTATCTGGTTAACCAAAGTTGAAGGCTTTTAGGAAGAAATGTTTATTTAAACTCTTCCTGCAGCTTTGGAGGAAAGATTGTTTTTCAGACTTAAAAAAAAAAAATATGCTGTGAGTTGGGATACATTTCAGCCTCTTGATCCACTGAAGCCTGATATGTTCTGTCACTCCTGAAAAGTCCAAACCTCACTTTTCAAAGGACTTGAAGTCCTCTAAAAAATAGTAATCCTGGCAGCAAGAGGATTGAATTTTTTTTATTATTATTTTTTTCATTATCCCCCCGCTCTGCCCTCAGTGAGGTCCTGCAGCAATGGAAAGCTTCCCAGTGCTGCGCTGGTCCTGGCCTGGATCATGTGTTTCTAAGCCTGTCCCTAACACAAGAACTTGTGCTTGTGTGCCTGAGTGAGCTGATCCAGCTGAAAGGGTAACCTTTTTGTGGGATTACTTTTTGGCTGGGTCAGTCCCCTGGCTAGTTCATTGCAGTGCTACAAGAACTGCTAGTGGTGCCAGGGAATGGAGCAGAAACACCTAACACTGTTGCTTATAGGACCTCTTTCTTGACTCAGTGGAAAGCTATCTTCCTTGCTGGAATACTTTTTTAGCCTTTTCAGAGGCTTGAATTGATTCACAGAATGATACGAAAGCCAAAGTTGACGTGGGATTAATGGGGTAAGGGGACGCAGGACTGCTACCTTTCTGTATGGGGAGCTTGTCCTGCTGCCATGTTTTACTTCATAAAAGCACACGTTTAGCTGTCTTCTTTCAGAATTTTTTCCAAGGACTGGCCACAAACTGAACATAAATCTCTTATGATGAAAGATAGATGGCTTCTTCAAAATGTCATGTTCTTAAAATACATCTATACATGTGTAATTGTATATATGTATGTATGTGTGTGTGTAATCTAATGCACTTGCGTAACAGTAAAGCATTGAGTGCTCATTCCCATTTAGGGTCGATTTCCAGGTGAACGTGTTAAAATACAGTTTGATCTGTTCATGTCAGTTGTCTTAAGTGGTTTTATTGGAAAACAAACATTGTTTCCTAGCTGAGCCTATCATTGTTTTTGGGATGTTTGACAGTGCAGGCTTCCACATTTAAGTTAATGCAGTGAGACTGGTCATGCCCAGAACATAGAGGGAGTCACTCGCCTACAAACATGAAAGGCTTGGGGTTGGGTGGTAAGGCAGGTCAGCCATTAAAGGCGATGCCTCTTCTCCCCCAACCTGTGGGGGAGGTGGAATGAAGTAGACTAACACCTTTGTTCTAGGGAAGTGGGGGAGGGAGGTGCTGTAAGAAACTTGGCCAGCCGGAGGAAGAGGCTGATCTCTTGCCTTGAGCCTCTGCCCTTCAGTGAAAGCTTCCCTGTGGGTTGCCATATGGATCTGTGCTGCCCGGGAGGCCGATACCTGAGAAGGATGGCACCGCTGTGCTGCAAGGGATCGTTCTGGGCTTGTCACGTTGAGTTAGCTCAGGCACCCTTGTGTGTGGCTTTGAAGTCAGGCTTGCAGGTTTGAGAATCTGAAATGAAGCTTTGTAAACGAAATGGAGTTAATCGTGCTTTTTTTAAAATCTAGGATTTATCTTGAGAGGCTGAGTTTCTTTGTACTTCTAGTTATTGTTTTGTGTTGTGTTTTAGTGAGTTCCTTAGTGTAACACATGAGCAGATGGTTATTGGGGAAGATGGGTTTGACATGTGTCACTGTCCAAACTACTGTTCTGCCTAGAACCGTAACGCAGAAAGTCTGTTCTTGCGGTACAAACCAGAGTGAGTGAGTGTTGGTTTCTGACATGAGTTAACATGGCTTCTTAGCTCTCCCTCCATCAAAAGTTACTCTAAAATTCTCTTTATGTGCGAATTTTTCTTTTAAGTGAGAATTTTTTAGTGCGTTATGCTTTTTAGGCTGAAGCCTTTAAATTAGTCCAACTACAGTGATTTGTGCTATAGCTGTACTAGTATTACTGCTAAGCCACTGCTAAGCCTGTTAATCTTAGTATCTTTACTGCAACTATACTTCATAGGACCTTCCAATTAATTTTTGTAGTATAAGAACATTAGAAAGTTTATATCCAGTTCTTGATGCTGGAGAAAGCTGGCTGTTATGTCCTGGTTGTTTTATCCTCCTCTGAAACAGTGGTAATTGGAAAATTTCTTTGAAACAAGCCCTCTGTATCTTAGTTACCATACAGAACTGAAAACAAACTATGGATGGAACACCTTCCATTTGGTGGAAGAGGGCTAACTTGAGATACATGGAAGGGTTTCCTTAAGTTTTTTGTATTTAATGTGCTTTTAAATGCTAGAGATGGGTTTGCTAGAGAATATGCATCTCAAAGCTTTTTTTTTTCTTCTCTTAACCTCTGGAGAGAAATTTCAAACTTTGTGCCTTCACTGGAGAACTTAAAACTAGCACACTTAAATATTGGAACAAATGCCTGAAAAATGATACCTCCCTCCTATCTTTGGATGGATGGAACTAAAAATCCTGAGGACCTTTTAAAAAATGCTTATGCAGGCTAGTGTTGATGAGTTGCAATATAGCTACCATAAACAGCTATTACATGTCTCGTGGTGTTGCCCCAGTGGTGTGCTGTGCTGCAGTTTGTTCAAATGGGTAACTTTCTGAACTGAATTGATAGAATCTAACATCGTGGCTCAGCATCTGGATTTAACAGGCTCTGCTGTTTCAGAGACCTAAGTTAGCCTCTTTAAATAACTGTGTGCTGTGTGGACATAACTGTGGACATACCGATTTAATTTCAGTATCGGACTGCGGAAACCATGCAGTGAGGGCATCAGCACCTTTACGGTAGCTCTGCAGTTCTTGTTAGTAGTCCATCAGAACACATACTTTGTAATGGTTTTTCTTTCTCCTGGAGTCTTTATATGCTTCTGATCATAATTTTTCATTTAAAAAAGCAGCACTAGTGAAAACTTGGAGTAGTGATATTTCTAGAACACTACATTTAATTACTCCATAGGAATAGTTAAGTAAAGATTAAATTGTAAAAAGCTTTTTGTTAACTTGAGGCTCCAGTTCTTAATGTCCAGTAGAAGACAGGAAATGTGAAAAATGGCTGAAAACTACCATTCTGCAAAATGGCAAATACTATTTGGTCCCCCCTGTAGTCAGCCCAGATACCCAGAAGCACAGCCAAGTTACTGCTCTGTTACTTCTGGCTCTTGTAGTCTGTTTCTTCATAGCTTTGTGTTGTAGCATCGGTGGCTATGTCAGAGCCACTGTAGCAATATCATTACTGGTTTTCACCTCAGGTGGTTAGATGTAGCTAAAGGGGGCTCACAAAGGACCATGGGGGTCCAATACATCTTTGCTCTTCACCTTTTACTCAAAACTGGCTGGAGCATGTTAGGGACTGGCCAGGCATGCCTAGGCCTGCTGTCTTGTCCTGGAGAGGAGTGTTTGGTTTGGCATGTTGTATGTAGGCACTGGCACCCTGGGTGCCAGGTTTAGTAAGATGTAAAGTGCTGTATGAATTACAGGAATAGTCACCTTGAGGTGTTAACAAAGTAGCCTTTTCTGTTTGTACAAAATATGCAGAGAATAAATCCAAGACCTGCACATTTAATAATCCTCATTAAATGCTTTGAAATCTGAAAGTACAAGTAATACTGCATGCCATTGTCCTCTTCTGCTGAAGGTGTGTTTTGAATGTTGTTTGTTGCTATTTGGATAGGTTTACAGATAAGAGCAAGAAATTCTGAAATGTGCTGGTAGCAATAGCTAGTGATGGATGTCTGCATTGCTTTCCTTCACAAAAGCATGCTTGTCTGCACCACTGGAAGCTCTATGTGGCAGGTTTTCTTTTGTTTGGGGCCTTTTGGAACATAACACCCACACAAACACTGTTGTTACTTTAGATTTTACTCTGAGGAATTGGAAGTACTAGTTTCAACCCAAAAGTTTACAAGACACAGTCCCTTTCCTTTTTTTCTAAACACAAGGCACCGGTGACACCTCTAAAAGCATGGGGAGTGGTATTGGCCATCTTTGGAACCCTGAGAAGCCATAAGTGAATAGGTACAGCTGCAAATAAGTGTTTTACTGTATCGGCCAACAGCAGGAGACAAAATAGTTCTCCATCTCAAATTCAGTAACGCAGTGCAATTCTTTGCTAAACACAGGGCCTTGTCTTCTGTTTTCCAAGCATGTGAACTGGCTGACCATCTCATTCACTAGCACTGGAATAATTATGGCATACCATGAGGAGAGTGCATCATAAAAGCTGCTTTCCTTTAAAAGGATTTGTTGTTAAAAAGATTGTGTGGTGTCTGACCAGAACAAGAAATGCTGCTGCTTAACATGTTTCCTAAAAAGTTGACCTCTCTGAGACAAGTTCTGCACAGGAAATGCCTGCAGAACAGCAGGAGGGAGTTATCATGGCAGAGCTGTGATATCTTACAGTAATCAAAGAGAACAAGGGATTTCCATGTCAAGAAGGCTCCCAGAAGTTGTACTTAAAAGCTCTTGGCTTTTTCTTCGGATAGATAACTTGCCAATTGCTGTTTCACCCCCACCATACATAGCACTGCCTGCTGCTGTGTGTTTGATGCTGGTCAGCCTTCCCAGGCTGTTCTAGCCTGTTTTGGCAGACTGCAGGATCATGTGAATTTTACCGGAACTTTACCAACATCCTGGACATCATCAGAGCCTTAGTGTTTTGGGCATCCTTTGCTGATCTGAGCTGTTCAGGCTCAGGCAAGTAGAAATAAGTCCAGTTGATGACAGGAGTTGTTGGTAGACAACCTTGTGCTATTAAGTATAGCTACTTGCCCTACCATAACTGGTTCCTACAGATGAAAGGTCACAGCATCCACAGGTAATTAATACCTCTCCTGCTATGTTGGAGTTCTTGAAAGGTAGACTGTTTTTAGTGAAGAATCGTGAGGGAAGTTGAGATTGCGCTTAGCTGTGGAGTGTGAGGAGAGCATACGCACAGATCATATTGTTGTCCTAATGGGTACTGCTGTACCAAAAGCTCAAACAAGTAAACAAAGACTTCCCTGCTTTCACAGACATGCTTGCTAGAATTGGAATATGAGTGGATAGCATAGTTTTCCTAACACTTCTCAAGGAGATACCAATTTCTCTTGCAAGAGGAGGGTGTTTTGCTGTACTTGACAGGAATCCAGGTCTGTTTTAGAGGAAATACTACCTTTCCCCTGCAGTGGAAGCTGGTTGTGTATTTGAATGGTGATGTAGAGGTGACAGAGGCACAGTATTCTTACATGTGAATCCTTCCAGCTAGAACTGAGACTTATTGGCTTTTATGAATGAAGCTTTAATCTGTGGCCACTTTTGACTTCATGTCTGCTTTGCCAGTTGTTGCAGTGAAACTTTACATTTTCTGTCAACTTGAAGTGTTGAGCGAAACTCATCTGCCAGAAGCTTCGTGTGAAGGCAGGTCAGGTCTGCCACCAGTGGGGCTGGGATATTTAGGCTGTCCATGAGTCTGAAGACATTCCCTGTTAAAAATATAGTGAAGGTGACTCTGGCCTGGGAGTTGCATGAGGAAGGGATAGCTGAAAGGGATGCTTCTCTTACTGAGCCCTGTGCTGCAGCGGGGCTGCCAGGTAGCACTCCTGTTTTCCTCTACCAGTTTGCAAGAGACTTCTCTGAATTAAAGATCAGAAACATTGCCTTGTCTTATTTTCTCAGGGTTGTCTTCATCTTGGTCTCTGGAGACTGATGACCTGACCAAGTTAGTCTTCCTTTTCCTTGCAGTTCTCTACTCCTATGTGACCTGGAAGAATAAATCTAATTCAAACTAGTTGTCTTGAACTACCTGGAATAAAAATGTCCAAGTAACAGTACACTTGTGTTTTCATGGTGTAGCTTTCCCATTGTCGGCATAAACTAGATGCTGTTGAACTTGCTAGATCAGAGTTTGAAAATACTAACTAATTCCATGAAAGGTAACAAAAAGGCCTTGTCTGACCTCCTAAACAAAGCTGGATCGCACTGGGTAGTTCATAGATTGTTGCATCCAGATGATTCTTAGATTGGTACACGTATACAGAATTAAACTAAGGATATCTTCCATAAGGCCCTGAATACACGGTAAAGCCTTTAAATTGCATTGGTGCCCACTTCTATCAAGTCTGCGTTTCTGAAGATGTTTTCTGCCAGAGCATTCCCTGGCTACCCTGTCTGAAACAGCTCAAGTTCTGAAATGGATCAGTTCCTCAGAGCAGAGTGAGGGAAAAAGGTGTTGTAAATCTATCTAAAATGCTGTATGTAAAAGCAAATACACATAGCTATTTCCATGGCTTTCAGTATGTAATGTGGAAAACAAAGGTGAGTTTGAATAACTGTTCTCAGCTGTCAGCAACTTGTTGAGCTGCTGCAGTGATGTGTAGTGTGTTGGTAGGGATTTAGATGTTTTCTGTATGTTGCTTAGTGTTAAAATCTTATAAATAAAATACTGTGATGTACCAAGATTATGAAAAGAGAAAAAAAGTAAATGCTTGATGGTACAGTCACAGAATCACAGGATGGTTGAGGTTGCAAGGGACTGCAGGAGGGCTTGTCCAACCCCCCTGCTGAAGCAGGGCCACCTAGAGCCAGTTGTCCAGGACCATGTTCAGGTGATTTGAGTACTTCCAAAGTGGAGATGCCACAGCCTCTGAGCAGCCTGTGCCAGTGCTCAGTCACTGTTCACAGTGAAAGAAGTGTTTTCCTGATGTTCAGAGGGAAGCTCCCATTGCCCCTGGGCCTGTCACTGGGCATCACTGGAAAGAGCCTGGCTCTGTCCCCTTTGCACCCTCTCTTCAGGTATTTGTATATATTGGTAAGATCCCCCCATAGCTTTCATTTTTTCTAAGCTGAAATACCTTCATGCATTGTCATTTTGTTCTAGAATTTTGTAACTACTAAACTAGTATCTTTTTAATGTCTTAAAGGTTCATGACCTCATCTGCATGTTAATGCTGTGGTTGACTGTATGACAAAGGTGCTGAAAAGATTCAGTTAACTGATGCTAATGAACCTTTTCCACTGGGAGCTGTGATCCTTCAGATCTGGCTGCTCTTCATCTTACTTGATTTTATGCCCTTTTCTGTAATATCTTGTGAAACTGGGAGCAGTTTGGGAAGGATTTTTCAAGGAAACATTATTTTTTTCTTTGAGGGGAGAAGAGAAATGTTCCTTCCAGATGCATTCTGCATATTTGCAGAATACTATTGCAGAATGTTTTTAAAATACTAGTGTTACAAGGCTATATTAGAAAGAATTTGGTGTCTATCCAAGGAGTGAAATAACTACATGAATGCTGTTTAATGATAATGATCTAATCTTTGTGCTTTCTTTTAAAATTGATTAACTTCACATTCTGCTAGGGGTATTCCTGCACAGCTCAGATGCATAGATAAACCAGTGTTTCCTACAGCAGCCTTTCTTACTAAAGGCAGAACCATCACACAAGCACAGTCTGAACCATTTTGAGGGACAAGACAAACTGAGTTTTCTATATCTAGGAAAACATGAGTATGAATTGCTGTGCGAGTCTCTTGTTTCAGTTCATACTCGCTGCTTGCTGGAATTGCAGAGGGAATTCAGTCATGCGGTGTTGGTGCAATGAAGGCATAAACTTCATGTAACGGATGTATTAAAAAAAAAAAAAAAAAGTCTGTTTTCAGGCTCTGATGTATGAAATGGGCAAAGGCCTGGTAAAAAACCAAGAGTTGTCACTTAGTGCTTTCACCTGAAGGTGTAGTGAAATGTAAGCTCCAGTCCTCTGATGCATTTCTAATGGTTTTGGTTGAGCCTTAAGTATGTTGTCTTTTTTTTTTTTCTTTTCCTCCCCAGCTGAGTATTGAACAAGCCCAGGCTGTGGCAGAGCAGGTCGAGATGAAAGCGAAGGTGGTACAGTCAGAAGTCAAAGTAGTGACTACTAGACATAAGAAGGCCTTGGAAGAGCGCGAGTGTGAGCTGCTGTGGAAGGTACGCACCTTACATCTGTGGTTTGAACTGCTGACAAGTGCCTTTCCAAACTGAGAACATGTTTTTTTAACTAGTACGTGGCCAGCTTCTGATGTCCTCCCAAGGAACACTGCATGGAAACGCTAGTTTACTGTTTCTGTAGGTAGCAGGATGCTGGATTCTGGCTGGCCGTGGCTGGTTTTGTGCTGAAGGCGGTATCTCCTATCACTTGGGTTTTTGTGGGCTCTGCTGTATCTGCCGCCGCTCCCCCCACCGGTGGGGTGGGCGCGCCCCCTGCTGGCTCAGCAGCCGCAGCACCTCGCATCCCGGCACTGACCGCGGAGCACATGGCCTTTAAGCGCCTGCTTTAAGGAATGTCTTTAAAACCCCTTTTAATACATTGCTGTAGAATTAGGTATGTAGTGTATGGGTTTTCTTACACGATCCACTTCTCATAAACAAAGGAAAGGAGCAAAGCTGTATATGCTCTGTCCTTTTCCAGAAAGACTAGTAGCAATTGTGCGAGACTTTTAATCATCCCCACACCTAAAAAGCTTACTTTACTCTCAAGTTAGTGTCCCTCTGATTTATTGGGATTTTTTTACCAGTAGAAAACAATACTCTCCAGCAAGAGTATCTGTACAATCCCAAACTGTTTGCACTCATTTCAGCTGTGATCCTTGTGTGGTATTTTGAGAGAGGGAAGGAAGAAGGAGCAAAGTTTCTTATTCTAGAAAGGTAACTTGGTGGTCATGGCTCTTCTCTGCTTGTTTAGCACAGCTTAGTTTGGATTGGCCCTGGGGGTCCCACTTGCAGAACTGAACAGAAGCCTGCCCATTCCTGCTGTTGGATTAGGGCTTTTAGATCCATGAGTCAAACTGACTTGTCCTGTGACCACATGGTTGCTAGTACTGGTGTAGAGGAGCAAAAATGTGTGATTAAGATGGGAAAAGTTGAGGAGTAAATGGAGAATGCTCCTGTAATATGCAGTGGCACTAGGTGAGGTGTGACAAGAAACCAGGTGCTGTGTGGCCACTGACTATACTAGCAGAGCCAGGCAGAGTAGCACGTACGTGTGGTTGGTGAGGCACGTGCTGCCAAGAAGCAGTGCCATCCTGCTAAAGTACTTCTCCCCCCCACCTCTTCTCCGTCAATATTGATTGGAACAGTAACTTTCTTGTTTTAATATCGCTTGCCAGCGAAGTGGCCACTCTGGTATGAGTTTATTGTACGGAACTATTCTAGCTACAGTGAGACTAATCCCCTGAAAGAGAAGTTATTTTTTCTATGGTTCTTTTGTAAGTGTCAGTGGCAAGATTTAAAATGTACTTTATACGGTTACTGTACTTCTAATGCTGCTTTTTCTGAGGGATTTGGATTGAGGGAAATGAGTACCCTTTGTACTGTAAGCCTTCCCCAAGAAGCTTGGCAGCCTTCTCTTTTGAGGTATTTCTAGTACAGGAGAAGTAAGAGCTGCCCCTAAGCTATATCCCAAGAGGCTGCATAAATGCACTTGATTGGAATGTCTGCACCACGAGCAAGTTCTCTTCAGGTTACAAAACATTATTTTAAGAAGGAAACTAGGTGATGGTGGTAAATTGTTCTAGCAAAAAAAGCTGAGGCCAAGGATTAAGCTGAGACCTAAGATGAGTAGTCTTTTGGAAATCTATTGGAAGAAGCATCTCTGACTTTTTTTTTAAGTCTGGAAAAACCTGCATGCCTCAAATTTAGCTGAAATAGCATGTTTGTACGTCTGTTATCTAGTCAGTGTATAACCAGGGAGTCTTCAGACAGCAAGTGTCAATCATTAAAATACATTGCTGGTGGTGTTCTGCAGCCAAGCAGGCATTAGACTTAAGGAAATGTATTTTTGCAACAATAAAGCAATTACATGTTTCATTAGTTTTACAAGGCAGGTGTCTTTGCCAGATGGTCTAAAGTGTTTTTTCACAAGTAAAGATAAGCATAGGCTTGTTTAAAATAGTTACAAACAAACCATTTTTGCTTGAGCTTCAGTCCCCCAAGCAGAGACTGGCAGCAACCTTCTGTGTCATTTGAAGTGACATTATAAAGCATCCTGCTGTAAAGCACTAGCTCAGCATGACTGCCAGTGTTTGCAAGAAAATATTAAAATAATTGGACCTTAAAAATCTCTGGAGATAGGCATCTGGTATTAGTCACATGAAAACAGTTCTGGCAGGCAGGGGAACAACAAGAACCCATGTGCGTTAGCTGATGCTGACTGCTAGCCTCAGCTTTGTGTGATAACAGCCTACTTCTGAAATCGGTCTCGAGTCTGGCTAGAGAAGCCTTTTCTCTCTCTTGAGCCTGCAGTAATCTCTGTCCTCCCTGGAGTCTAAGTAAGGCATAGCTTCGGATGATCTGTCAATACCTTGCGACTAGAAAACAGAACAGCATTTGAGGAAGCAAATCACTATTATTAAGGAAGTGACTCTTCCGTTCAAATGACACTGATGCAGGAGATCTGCAGAACAAGAATGTATGATTTTGGCTGGAGGGTGGGAGAGAATAATAATCCTGAATTTGGATAAATAATTAACTTTTCCTCACTTCTGTCTACATCATGGCTTTTAGAGGCTTGTTCTGCAGTTGTCAACATGCTGCAACAACAGCACAGCCAGTTTTTATGTAGAAGGGTGACATTAGGAAATGTTTGTGTTACGGGTTGTCTTCCCTCATGTAAATGTGCTTTTTTTCTCTGCCCTGTCCCCAACAAGGTGGAAAAGATTCGTCAAGTCAAGGCTAAGTCACTCTACTTGCAAGTTGAAAAGTTACGTCAGAACCTAAATAAGCTGGACAACACCATCAGTGCTGTTCAGCAGGTCCTGGAGGAGGGTCGTACCATGGATATTCTTTTGGCTCGGGACCGCATGCTGGCTCAGGTGCAGGAGCTGAAGAATGTGAGAGGCCTTCTCCAGCCACAGGAAGACGACAGGATCATGTTCACTCCCCCTGACCAGGCATTGTATATGGCCATTAAATCAATGGGCTTTGTCAGCAGCGGGGCTTTCGCTCCTCTGACCAAAGCCACTGGGGAAGGCCTCAAGCGTGCACTGCAAGGCAAAGTGGCCTCTTTCACAGTGATAGGCTATGACCATGACGGTGAGCCTCGCCTCTCAGGAGGTGACATGATCTCTGCAGTAGTGATGGGCCCAGATGGAAACCTTTTTGGGGCAGATGTCAGCGATCAGCAGAATGGGACCTACCTGGTCAGCTACCGTCCACAGCTAGAGGGAGAGCACCTGGTGTCCGTGATGATGTGCAACCAACACATTGAGAACAGCCCCTTCAAAGTTGTGGTGAAATCTGGGCGCAGCTACGTAGGCATTGGGCTGCCGGGGCTCTCCTTTGGCAGCGAGGGAGACAGCGATGGCAAACTCTGCCGCCCCTGGGGGGTTAGCGTAGACAAAGAAGGCTACATCATCGTCGCTGACCGCAGTAATAACCGCATCCAGGTGTTCAAGCCATGCGGGACCTTCCATCACAAGTTTGGCACGCTGGGCTCCCGGCCGGGCCAGTTCGACCGCCCTGCTGGCGTGGCCTGTGACATCTCGCGTAGGATTGTTGTGGCTGACAAGGACAATCATCGCATCCAGATCTTCACATTTGAGGGGCAGTTCATTCTGAAGTTTGGGGAGAAAGGAACAAAGAACGGGCAATTCAATTACCCATGGGATGTGGCCGTCAATGCAGAGGGCAAGATCCTGGTCTCTGACACAAGGAATCATCGTGTTCAGCTGTTTGGGCCCGACGGTGTGTTTCTTAACAAGTATGGCTTCGAAGGGGCACTCTGGAAGCACTTTGATTCCCCCAGAGGTGTGACTTTCAATCATGAGGGCCACTTGGTAGTGACAGACTTCAACAACCATCGCCTTCTGGTCATCCATCCAGACTGCCAGTCAGCACGCTTTCTGGGCTCGGAGGGCACCGGGAACGGCCAGTTCCTGCGCCCGCAGGGAGTGGCAGTGGATCAGGAGGGGCGCATCATCGTGGCCGATTCCAGGAACCACCGGGTGCAGATATTCGAGTCAAATGGTAGCTTTTTATGCAAGTTTGGCACTCAGGGAAGCGGCTTTGGTCAGATGGACCGTCCTTCAGGTATAGCTGTCACCCCTGATGGCATGATTGTTGTGGTCGACTTTGGAAACAATCGAATTCTTGTCTTCTAATCTGTGTTTGAATTAGGAAGAAACTGTCTCAGGGAAATTCTTCTAAGAGAAAATGAAAAAAAAAATACAACGTTAATTCAAACCTACCTCATCTTTAATTTTTTTACAGATGAATGTACTTATCTTTTCCGCAGGGAGTGAGCCTGTAAAGTTAAATTCTATCTACCTCATTGTCCTCCCTTCCCTCCCCAGTTTCTTGCCCGCCTCCCCATCCCCACACACTCACAGTTCAGAACGTTTTACCTCTCTCCCTCCTCATGGGGTTTCATGCACAAACAAGTGTTGCTGTGCACATTAGGTGGTTTGTGTGATGAGTTCTGTAGACTAAGCAAAAAAAAAAGAAAAGGCTCTATGTAACTTTTTTTTACGGAGAAAATGGTAGTAGGTGTTTGTAGAGAATTTGTGTTCTTGACTGTACTGCAGTTCTGTGGGTGGGGACATGGGAGGGGGGGGACTTTTGTTTTTTGAATTGCTGCTGCAGCAGAGAACTTTTTCCTGTTCTCCTTTTTATACCTCAGTGTGTTTGATTTACTGGTGAGCACAGCGTCTTGTTCCCAGACGGCTTTGAACGTTTTGTGAAAGTGAGTGGGATTCACTCGCCGGGAAGAGCAAGTTTGCATCTTTTTGGCATTTCTGTGTATTTTTTTCTGAAACACAGTAATCCAACAGCACAAAGTGAAGCTGATGAAAATGCACAAAAACTCTTTAAGTTTAAACCAAATTGTTCAGTTTAGTGGTTTAGTGTGATTGTTGTAAAGTTTAGATGAGAAAAGCAAGGCTTCCTTTAATGTATCCTGTCGTTGAGTATTTTTTTTTACCCTTTTCACCTGAAAGCTAAATTAGTTTAAAAAAAAGTTACTGTTTCTTTTATCAATGCACCTAATCTGGATAACAGAAGAGGTTACAAGGAGCATTGAAACAGGGAAAATCAATCCCTTTTGATTTACTTTCTTGTGAAATGACTAGCTTTTTTTGCCCCTCCCCATAGAGAAACTTTAAGGGAATAACGTTTGATGGATTTGTTAGAACAGAAGTGGTACCTTTTTCCAAAAGTAAGAAATAAGCACAGCTTTGGAGATTCAGGGTGCGTTTTGGAGAAGTCAACAGTTTTTTGTGTTTAAAGAGGATTGCAATAACTCTATCAGTGACAAAAATGTATTTATGGGGTTTTTTTCATCATCTGGCTTCCCCAAAGAGCTGGACTGAAAAATTTAGGCAGGTCTACTGTAGTTTTTAGGGCGGGGTGGGCCTGTAGCACCATGTATCTCTTGCTACAGATCCAAGTGAAAAGTTACCAGTACCAGCATAAGGCAAACTACATCAAGATGAAACTTTGCTGCTTTTTTTCCAGGGCAGTACCAAAGAATTCTTCGTAAAGTAAATGTATATGATTCTTAAAAGCTTGGAGGCAGGGGGAAGTTAGCCCTTTCAGGGATATAAAAACAGCTTTTCTGAGAAGCAGAAACTTTTTGGGAGACTAGAGATCTCTTTAGCAAAATGTGATTTTGAGTCTCTGGAAATATTTGTTTTGTTCTTCCACTTCTTGCCGTTCCAGTTTAGCTGTTAATGCAGATACAGTCTCTACAGAGCTGTTGCTTCACCCTCTGGATATAAGGCCTTTGGTGGCAAACGAGTGGTTAAGATAGGGAGCAGAGGGCTTTTCTGTGTCTTGCAATGGAAAAAATTAATGTAGTAGGCTTGGAAATGCCATGGGATTTACCTTACTGTTTGCAAGAGAAGATCTCTGAAACATAAACATGGTTGTTATCAAAAAGTCTGAAGAGCCTTAACCATCCTCCAAGGAAAGGGTTCATCTCTATGCCAGCTACCATGCACAAAAGTGACCTGAGATTGAAAGGCTCTTTACAAGTTTGTGAGAAATCACAAGGTGCACTTTCCTTCTTGCTGCTTTTCCCCAAGGAGCATTAACTTTCTGGGTTTTGTAGAAATCCTGATGATGTGTGCAGACAGATAGCTACCACTTCAGAGGAGGCTTAAACTAGAGGACCAGAAAGACAGACAGATTCATGAGATGGCAAAACCTCTTTTGAAAGAAGGGTGAGAAAAAAACCACCTAAATTAAATAGGGTAAAATAACTGTGCTGCCTTTCAGCCTAAGCCTCAAGGAAGCAAACTCTTTAAAGCAGTGTGTTTCGGTTAGGCTTAATCTTAGGATAGCATGGTTTAAAAATAGTCTTTAAAGGATAATCTTTTGTACGGATGTCTGTCATTAAATTTCTGTGGCCACCCAAAACATGGGTATGAGCGAAAGCTAGTTTTACCTTCGACTTTTTCAAGTTCTGCTTGTGTACATGCCTCCCTTCTTGGGGGCGGCCTACAGTTGTGACAGAGGTCTGTTTGTCTTGTATTATTCAATCCAAGAATTATTTGCAACTTGGGCTGTGAAAACTAATAGCCTGCAAGATCTAGATACCAAAGAAAACTGGTTTAAAAAGCTTTAACGTTTAGTTTGCAGTGTCCTTGCATTTATCCTATCATGTCTTAATGAAAATGCCAGGTCTCTTAATACCTTGACCAGAGTTGCTGACGGTGTTGGAGCGTGCTAGAAACGCTCCTGTGCTTTAATGCTTGTTGGGTTCTCCCTTTCTCTGGGGCTGAAAGGGAGTTGTTCTCCAGGCATTAAAAAAAAAAGTTAAGTGGGCTTTCAGGATTGTGTTGAACTGCAGAAACCTTTATGCCCCTCTCCAGGGGCACAGTGTAGAAGGTGACAGACGCTGAAGCTGCCCTTTGCTATTTTGTGTGGAGCCATTGCACAAACCCTCAGTCCAGCTCTGTCAGGAGGGGGACTGACTGTAACTCTTTAAGTTGCTGTCTACTTAATTCAGTGGGATTTGCTTACAAACCAAACCTCTCAAGTGTTTGACCTCACGTGCTGGGGAGCTTTTTCGTTTTAAAAACACTACTGTTTAGCTACCCAAAATAATTCCTTATCTTTGTCATAGATAGTGCTAAGCACACTTGGTCTCATTGAAAAGTGGTAGTGTAGCTTATAAAATGGAGTGTTTTATATGCAATGAAATTAAGTAGCGGTAATACACAATGCCAACATCTGATGCCCCATAGGGGCTTTTAAAAAAGTAATACTTAAATGAGATTCAAACCTTGCTCGGTTTTCCATGCATGTTCTCAGGCTATGCATGTTCTCAGGTTAATGCCCCAGCATCATAACATACATGCGTGCAGAGAGAAAAAGCAAGGCTTTGAAGCTGGATTGCAAACTGAACGAACATTCAGACTAATCTTAACTAGTGGAAGTGGCCTGGAGAAGGGTGAGGTGAGCCGTGCCTCTTAGCTCTGACATTGGGGAACAACAGAATGCAGGTGACAGACCTGTCTACTAGAACTCCCAAAGGAATTTCGCTATGCCAGGTTAAACCAGTGGCTCTCAGTAAACTTTTTGCGTGACAAAATGTTATCAGCAGTCAGTATGGCTGGTTTGAGTTCAGCCTATGAAGCAATCTTGTCCTTTCTCAGAACTCTTTAAGCAGGAACTTCAGTAGCAAACTGAAGCAGACTCAGTACTTAATAATGCAGGTCCTTCAGATAATTCACTCCTTTTTATTTAGTACCTTTTAAGTGTAACTTATTTAAGGAAGCCCATAAACCTTAAATGTGTAGAGAAAGCAAAGGAAGGAAGACAACACCTGAAAATTAATGCATATTGGGGCCAGATGTAACCAAGTTGGGAGAAAGAACCAAGGCACTTGGATGTGGCATTCCCTTGGAATTGCAGGAAAATGGGCACAGTCTGTTATGTTACAGTTAAATCAAAATTAATTTTTGAAGAGAGCAGGCTTGTAGGCTTATCTTGCCATAACTTTGATCATAAGATTTCTTTGTTCAGTTCTGGTTTAAAAAAAAATAAAATGTGCCAAAGTGTTTTGTTTATTTTTTTAAAGGAGTGTAAGCCAAATGGTGCCAAAAGGTAATAGGGTATTTAAAAGTAGAGATTTAGACAAACAGTTTGGAGCTGTATAAAAAACAAACACTGGTACTTGCGTTAGACAAATATTGTACCTTTGGTCTTTGAGTCCTTGGGAGTTTGAAACCCAGTTTGCTGTGGTACAAAATGCACAACTAGAGATGCCACTATCTTTTTCTTGAAGTTCTACCTCACTTTGCAGAAGTAAATCATCTACCTCAATTTAGCATCAGACAGGTTTGAGAAATAATTGAGAATCTGCCTGGGGAAAGGATTCATCCTGCCTGTTGGACAAGCATTTTAACTGAAACAGGAGATACTAAGTGTGTACAATGTGGTGACTGCTTGCTTTTGTTTGCTTTTGTTTTTGCTGCCTGCCCATGGAAATACTAAGCTGCCCTTGCTAGAAAATCTGTAAATAAAACTGAATATTCAGGCAAACTGGACTGATACCTGAAACACTTTTGAGTTTGTTCTGTTTTCAGAAGTATGGAGATGTAAACTTTTTTCAGTATTATGACACTACTAGCTGACATGACATACTTCATGTTCATTTGCAGTGTTCTTATGTCTGTAAGGCCTTTAGGTCTCTTCTCTACAAGAGAAAAACTTTTATGCATGCCTACAAATATATCCTGTTTGGGAAGACTAATGTTACGATTGCTGTAAACACAACGCTATACCAAATGCTTGAAGGGAATAAGATCCTGATTTTTTTTGACTTGGTGATTGTATTGGTAGCTTTCTTGACTCAATGGGATTTTTTCCACCATGACAAAGCAACCAAGTTCCTATTCCTGGAGGGCAGTTTAGGTTCAGACATTCTCAGGATAGGCAGTTTAAAACCAGTTTGTTGGGGTTTTATGCAACTTTAATAACGACATGCAACATGCCCCTTGTTTTACCTGTGGAGTAAAGTTGCAGAAGCACATTTTCAGATTACTATATTGAAAAAATCTTTTTTCCTCCCCTGCTCGTATTAGGGGGTGACACAAGTGGGTACAGGAGACCCCTAATAATGATAGGCTGTGTTGGGTTTGGTAAATGTTGTGGTGGAAAAATGTACATTGATGTCTCTAAGTGATCTTACGGGTTAACGAGCCAGACTGGCATCTTTTTCCATCATTGTTTAACCAATAATGGTTCTAAAAATGCTTTGTGTACCTGCATGGTCTTAGACCTTCTATTAATGATTGTATCAACTTACAAACTCAGGTAGATAATTTTTTAAGCTCTTCTCGTAGAGCCTTACTGACTGAATGTTAAGTGTCCGTGTAGTGATGTAGTTAAGTAACTTCCTTTTGAACTACCAGACTAGTTTAAAAAAAAAAAAGTCCTTTTATAGGTTTGTAGAGTACTTTTCAGACAATGTAGTAGTTTTTCCTTCAGAGGGAGAGATGTCTGTTTCTGGGTTTTGTTTTTAGTTTCTTTTCTAAAATGACTAAAAAGTTTTTAACTAGTTTGTAAGGTGTGCTTAGTCACCTGAGTTGGTGGGGGTTTCTTACTGTATGTGACTCTTGTTTATACTGTGCATTACCTGTCATGCGCTGCTTGGTTCGTGCACAATTTGTTGGAGTAGTGAGGGTGTTGAACATGCCTGCAATTTAAGTCTGCTAGAAACTGGAAGCCTTGAACAAAATGGAGGTCATCCACATGAAACCATTGCCAAACATGTATTTTTCTCCCCTCATTTAATTGACTGTAGATGTATGGCCCTGTCTTATAAAACTTCATTACTGGTTGTATAAGTAGCATTGCCTCGGTGCAGGTTTGCATCAGGATCCACAAAGATTTTGTCAGTCCTTGGATGTTGGGCATCTTGAGTCGATTTGGTTTTGTAGTTTCCTCTTCTGTTGCAGCTGTTTCTTTTCTACTTTAGTGATTAATCATGCTGTTCTCCTAATAATAATAATAAAAATGTCTCAGCAGGACAGACAGTGCTCTACTTACAATGAGCTGCTCCTTTTCGATCTAATTCATAATGAGACAGGCTGTGACAAGAACTTCCATGCTCCAAAAGGGCATCACATTTCTACTTGAACAAGAAGTGACATAACTTTTAGATGTCAGATGTTGAGTACTGCAGAGAAGAAAGCATGACAGGTTATGTGCAAACTTTTACGTAGAATAAGCGAGCAAAATGTTAGAACCCTTGTATTAATGGAGGCTTCTGAATGTATCTTTGTGGTCCATAGGGAAGGCTGAAGGATGTAGCAAGGAGACGATGTATCAGCTACTGGCAGCCTTAAAACAAAGTCAGTGTCTCTCTGGACTTTAAAATGTTCCTATGCAGTTTATTTTATTTTTGTTTAATCGAATAAATGTGAGGTTTTTTTCATGGCAAATCTGTGTATGTGTGTTTCTGTATTACCCAGACAAAGCCTTCTCTTCTGTCAGAATGCAAAAAAGAAAAAGCACTTGCCTGAACTTGAACCTGGTTGCCTCCAGATGATGACTACTGAAAACTTTAGCTAGAGGCACCTGCTTTGAAAGGGGAGGAGAAATGTTGGGGTGCTATGGAGAGAAGTGCTGGGTTTTTTTGTTTGTTTGTTTTATTTTTCGTTTTTTAAAAAGACTTTTGATTCAGTGTCAAACTTCTAGTTCTCTGGTCTATTAAAACAGCCTCACTGTCATGACTGGAGGAAATGGCTTTGATACTGAACTTGCCACCTGTACTCCATGCAGTTTTTCCAGTATTTTGTTGGAAAGTTCTTTGTTTAACCTTGGTTGATTTCCAGGTTTCCATTTCTTCACCTTTGCAGCTGTCAAAGTAATGCTTGTTCTGAGTGGTAATGTAAAGCAAAGCCATGAGAGCATTTAATAGTGATCTGGCATCTTGCAGAGCGGACTGCCGGCCTAAGTTGGGTAAGCAGAAAAGGTGGTCTTTTTCCCTCACTACTTTGGAAAAGGTTTGAAAAGAAGTGGTGAGCATGGAAAGATGCTCTTCAAGTAAGGTTTGAGGATTAAGGCCACTGACTGCATGGGTAGCAGCAGAGGTGGATTTCAGTCTCTGGAAGTGCTGACTGCACTAGCTCTTCAAGCTGAGATGCTTTCTGGCCCCAGCTGTGTACAACCATAGGACTACTCGGCACCATGCTGCGCGCTCTCCATCAAAATCCTTGAGCAGATTTTGTCATTCTTCCTTTGCGCTGGAGCAGCTGGCAACATGTCAACAGTACAGAGATTACTTCAAGTTGAAAGGAGGGAGAAGACCCTGTGAAGGAGCGGGAAAAGGCTGTTCAGGTGAGTTTCAAGACTACTAACTTGGCCAGCTGTGTGTGGTACTCTGTATTTGCTTTGCTTCTCTGTGCCTCGCCCTGTAGACAACCAGAATCCGTAAGCTTATTGAGCACTGAGATGGCTCTGGACACTGCTGAATAAGTGCTGCACAGTTCCTTGTACCATGGCCATGGTCGCTGTCGCTGTTCACTTTCTTGCCAAAACCTTTAGCTCTGAGCCCACACCCGCATGTGGCCAAGGAGGTTGAGACAGCAACAGGGGTTATAGCGCTTGAGGGGGACAGGGAGTGCAACCCACTTCTCCTGCTGTGGGTGAGATCCTGAAGGCAAGGAGAGGGCAGGAGAAAGGGGCAGGGACGCTGCTTTTACTACAGCACAGCTTGCACTTTTTCACTTGGCATTCACTTCTTTGCCATCAGAGCTTAAAAGCAACTGGGGGGAAAAAGTAGTGGACTGTGACTCTACAGCAGTGCCAGAGAGGAGACAGGTCCTTGACTGTTCCCTTCCTTGATGTGTTTTGATATTTATTTTTTCTCTGTTAATGGTAAAATTATAAAACTCAACAGCTGGAAGTCACGACTGCTCACAGCTCTCTTCAAGTAGGGGGAAAAAACCCCCAGAGCTGCTTCAGCCAGTGCAGCTGCCTTGGGGCAGAAGAGCAGTCATTGTTAGGGGAGAGCTGTCTGAATGCTTCTGCTCACATGCAAATGCAGCCGTGATAAGATGCACGGTATCTGGGGAACAACAACTGCATCCTTCATGGAGCCCCGAGGGGAGTGTTGGGTGCCCCCGGGCGGAGCTGGGCACTGCTGAAGCAAGGCATCAGCATCCTTTGCATGTGAATGCTCTGCATTCCTAGGGGGGTGGGGAAGGGCAGAGAAGAATCTACTCTATTCAGGGCCTGGGACCACACAGCGAGCATCTTTAACCTTTTTGTATTTAATCAGTCAATCTACTTTGACTTGAGGGATGTATTGGCTCCCTTTCTCCCTTCTCTCAGAAAGGTGATCTCTATAATTTTTCCTCATTTTTTTAAATTTTTTTTTTTATATTCCTAGTATTTCTAAACTGCTTGCCCCTGCCTAAGGACAGAGTGGGTGTCACCTCCTACAGTGATAGAAAAGTTATTGGAGAAGTCAGCTACTTAGCCATTACTCTGAAGGCCTTGAGAAGTGGCAAAGCCAGTTATCTGAGAAGATCTCAAGCTTTCTGCTGTACTGCTTCATGCTGAAGGGACACATGCGTGTACAACAACTCCCAGCTAAAGCAAGAGTGGGCACCAGCGCTGGTCCCTCCAGTGCACCCACCACCTGCTGCAGCCATTGTCCTCCCACCCACTGCCACCACCACCTCCCACCTTGCTGCACCGACAAAGGTTGAGCTGCTGTACTGGGTTTTGTCCTTGCTGCCCAGTCAGCTCTTACACCTTTTCCTTTTTGGCAGACTGCCTTTTGGCTCTTACCACCCCTTGAGCTGAAGAAGCAGGCAGAGCCCCTCTGGTCTATGGTAGCAAAGGACTGCAGCCTGCAAGCAGCAGAAGGGGCCACATCCTAACCAGCTCAGTCCTACCCACCAACCAGTACACTTCTTTTTGGTAAGTAAACTGCCACTCATATATTCAAAACAGATACCAACCTCTCTTCCTTTATGAAATAACCTTTACAGACACCTCTAAGCATGGCTTTTTGTTTACCTGTTTTATTAAAAATTTACATAAATGAACACACTCCAGCAATTGGGGTATGCAGGTGTCCTAGGTTAAAAAAAATATACAAAAGCCCAAGCCCTCATGGGCAGGACAGCAGCAGGTTGAAGCGCAACCTCACTTCCTTTGAACAGTGGTGAAAGCTGGCATCTGAATGGGCTGGATTGAGTGGACTGGCTGAAAAACAGGCTTCTTCCGCATGTCGGAGAGTGTTTTCACAGAAGGGAGAAGCTGGTTTCTCTTGATGATCTGCAATGCCAGCTGCGTGTTACCTACAAGACAACTTTCGATTAAAAAGTACCTTTGTCTAACTTATGAATCTCTGTTCTCGGAACAGAGCTGACAAGCCAGCCCTGGGCCCAGGCCACGTATGCTAGTGGTCTCCCTGTTCAGTGAAATGCTGACATGGACATGAAAAGCATTACACAAAAGTAAGTTTGAAAAAATAGTGTTGCTTGATTCTACCTACTCCGAGCTGAAGACATCAAAGCTTTTTCCTCAGAGCTGGAAGATGCCAGAGTACCTTCTAAATCTCTGAAGGGTACCTCTTCTCTCTCCTATCTGCATAGTGAGGCTCTAGATCTCATACCAAATGCGCTCACACTGTGACATTACAGTAATGTAACTTTCAAGGGTGTATATAACTCAAGTTTTTAAAAGAAGAAATCTGATTTTCAACTGATGGTCCATCAGTTAATGGCCCATCAAATAAACGATATAAATGGAAAACTTAACATTTCTCCCTCTTATCAAATACTTCTCTTCCACTGAAGTTTTAGTTTCAGAAGAGATGCATTGTTTTGTTGCCATTTATAGAACAAAAAGATGTCTCTAGCTCCTTTTGTTTATGTATTTTGAAGGGTGTGAGATGTAAATCCCACTTTCCACACTCTTCTGCTCTGTGCTACTGTGTTGCAGAAAGAAAGGTTTCCAAAATTCCAACCTAAAAACATTTTTATAAGAAAAGAGTTGTAGAAGTCTCAATTCTGAATACCAATGCTCAAGTCCTTGGCCTGCCTGCAGTGCAAGACAACTGATGGACAACAAGCACACCGAACATTTCACAACATGAGGATATTAAGTCCTGAAGGGCACAGGTCCGCAACCATGACAGCTTCAGTGGTGTGGCTGCACCAGTCTGCTCATACTGCAGAGTTCAAGTGTAATCTTTCCCATTTCCCATTATGTAGAGTTTTATTCCCAAGCAAACATAGTGAACCTTCAAAAGGAAGGATTTTGGAAGACAGTTATCAATATTACAAGCTTTGTTGCAGTACTTGCTACATAGGCCTTGACATGGCTTCTCTGGGAAACTGGGATTGCAGTTGTCTTGTAATGAAAAGCCTTTCAAACCTTCTTTAGAGTATAAACCTCAGCAAGGGTTTTACTGAGCCTATCCAAGACTGCTGACTTCTGCACAAAGTATAGAAGATTGCAGCTCAGAAGATTAATGTTTAGGAAGTCTAGAGTATGTAAGAACAGGATGGCAATAAACTACAGAAATGAAGGTGTGGATACACAGATCATAGCAGTGTAAAATGAAGACAGGGCCTAAAGGGTATCATTTAAAATACTGGCACAACTCTAAAGACTGGGAAGGATGATGACCACCCTCCCCGCCTTGTATCCCAAATCTACGTTGACAGAACATCTCAGAACTTACCATTCTGTAATTCAAGGTACACAGCCAGCAGAATAGCCTCTGGAGGGATCTCTTTGGGGTGGATCAGTGAAGCAGCCTTATTGAAAAAGGGTGGGGGAAAAAAGTGCTTAAGAGAAACATCCAGCTCAAAGAAAGATTATTTCCAATCCAGCTTGACAAGATTGTTACCGCCATCTTAGCTAACAAAAACAAGTAATAATTCATAAATTAAGAGAAGATTTTTTCCAACTAATACACTCCATCAGGTTTATGCATGCAAGGAGAGACTAAATGATTATCTGCATCTGTTTCACACTAATTAGCAGGGCCATCTGCTCTGTTTATATGAATCTGTAATTTTTGGGCCAATCTCCTGTGGTTTCCTAGTGAGATAACAGGTGAAGAAGGTAACCTCCACTGTTCCAAAGTTCAGAATACAAAGTTGACAAGGATCATTTATTAGCTTTCCATATATAAATATTTTTCAGCTATGAAGTCAATGAATTTATTGTAGATGAAGGAGACCTACTATACTTTACATCCACAGATGGCCTTCCACTCCTTTGGGCTTTACACATGTGCGACAGAGCCCATGCACAGACACCTACCGAATCCTAAGAGGCCTCAGGAGGAAAATAAGTAAGACAACTGCCTGAAGCAGTTGAGAACCTCATAGAATTTTGAACCTGTTCACCTACACAACTACTATGAAGTAATTTGGAAGACTGCTGTTTCAGTTTGCAGCTCAACAAAAATGCATCTGAGTAGTCTTTCTGACAGACAGGAATGGCTGCAAAAAAAGAGACAAACATCATCATGGAAAGACATTGGTCCCAGCCATAAGAAAGACCAAATAACACAGGCTAAGCGAAGACAGAATTTCAAAAGCAGTACTTGAGAATTCTTGGGACAAGATGCAGGTAAGGACCATACCTCCAGCAGAATTCCTGTTTGTTCTCACAGCCCTAAAGTTAATAGCTTAGATGGTGAGTTATTAACTGATAAGAGAAAAGTAAACTCAAGGTCCTCAAGAACTTTTTCCTCTGAAATATAACAATTACTATTGGACCATTTGAAAAAACCAAACACAAACAAACCCCCACCAAAAAACTTAGAAAAGTGAAAAGGCTTCCTAATCATATTCCATTGTTTTGGTGTGATCTAGGGGAAAAAAACATACTAATGCTTCCCATAGTGGTACTGAACTATTTACACAAGTAAGAAATATGGAATCCTTCATTTTATGTTACTAATAGAGATTGGTTCATAAAGACGAAAGAGAGCTGCCTTCTGAGCAAAGTCTGCAAATAAACCTGGGCTATGAAATCACCAGGATTTGCTGTGATACAAATGGTACTTTGAAGGAAGCACGTTTGTCCCTAAAGCTGTCTTGAGTTTTGTTTTTCATACCTGATGAAGACATTTTCGAGCTTTGTCATATTCACTCCTCAAACAGTAAGCACTTCCAAGGTTAAATAACATCATTGTTCGTGCAGATGTGACTGAACTGGGGTAACACTGTGGGGTCTGCTTGCCAGCTGAAATTAAAAAAAAAAAAAAAAAAAAAAAAAGTCTCTTTTTTTCTCATACTTTTATTCCAAACTGGCCAAGTAAGTTCCTGTACTCTGCTGAGTACGATGGCTGGTACTTACAAGATTCCATTGCCTCATTCTCTCCTTTGTCAGACCCTGCAAAGAAAAAAACCTGTCATGTTCTGTGAGCTTTTTAAAAGCTTATTACAAAAATAATACAAAGATACAAATCCGCTTCTTTCTTCACAGTCTGACATAAAAGAGGAAAAACATCAGTTTGCTCAAGAGTTAATATCACTTAAGACTTCCTATCTCTAATGTTCTGCTTTTAGATTTGTGGATAAATACAGTGAAGTTTGAATTGCAGACATAACTGACATCAGAGCTGCTGTAGACTTAACTATACAGATGGGCTTTCAAGTATTTTTCTGTTACAGCATATCGCTCCCAATTGGAAGCACTGCAAGAACATTAAGATGCAGATTAACTAAGTTCTCCCCACTCCTATCTCTCACTAAATGCAATATTACCTTCAGACAAGCCAGAATGCTAGAATATTCAATTCCATTTATGTTACAGAATTAGCCACTTCAAAGGAACACAAACACACAAAAGACAAACCAAACACAAAGTAGGAACTAAAGCTAGGAAAACAAAAACACAGCAACAGAAACACAAACAAAAAAGCCCCAAACAACCGATGGTGTTAAAACAAGATGTCTTAATAATCATTATATTTGTATATAGAAAGTTACAGCAGGAAGGCAGCTGAAAGCACAACCAGTTGTAATGAAGTGTGGATTCATTAACCTTGATCCTGCTCATTTGAAGAGATCCCGAGGGAAACATCAGTGACGTTCTCGGGGTTCAAGTGAGTGATGGCATCAGATATTCTGTCTAGAGAGATGAGAGCTTCTGCTGCATACAAATGCCCAAGAAACCTACAACAGCAAAGGGTTAGGTACAACTGTCAGCCTAACAACCCCCACAATTTGTTATACAAGACAAACCAAATGCAGATTTTAATGCAAACACGTGAAAACTATTACTTGAAACACTTGCATGGAAGTTAGCTTGCTTATAAAGTACTGTCATAATATCCAGTTCTGCCATTTACTGCTTTTAGGCACTAATGTTGTCAAAAAATAGGCACCCAAGTAATGACAATTCATTCATGCACAGGAATTGCTGTTCCAGAAAGACAGTACCTTGGTACGGCTTTTATCTTGGAGAATTCAAAAAGGAATCCTTACAAAAACACCCCAGGATACGGATACATCTATAATTTGAGGTGTTAAGAGACTTTACATTCAATAAAAAAGTCAAACTAATTCTGTAAGGTAGCTGCATTTCTAAGGACAGCAACTATACAGGCCTGTCCATGGGGCACAAACACCTTTCCAACTGCAAGTTTTGCAAAAGAATTAAGCAAGTCTGATGTCTGACACTTGTAGTTCAGCTCAGCTAATCAGCAGCTTTCCTTTTCAACTTTGGAACAGAAGGAATCCTGTTGATCAAGAGTGTTGTTAGTTTGCAAATATTTAATCTGAAACAAAAGTTGAGCAAAAAAGTTCATGCTTGTTCTATGCAGCTGTATACAGTACACTTTAAACTGACTGTACAGTTGCTTGCAATGGATTACAACACATCAGGTAAAGTATCAGTCAGTCATCCAAAATAATTTCTGCAATCTAGATCCAATACAGCAAATGTAACTTTCTACATGCAATTTGTTTCATTTAACAGGAACAGTTCAATATTCCTGATCTGCACAAAAGCCTAGTTTCCTGGGACCAGAGACCATGGCTCTTTATCTTTGTAAAAACCTGTCATCTGGGATTTCTTGCATTATGTAATGGTAACACTGCCCCCATAAAATTATGTGCTACCTTGTAAACTCCTCTAAAATCTTGCTTATACAATAGCTGTGTAAAAAGATGAGCTTCTGCAGTAGTCTGCAGCGTGGGAGCCTAAGAATTTAATTGGCATGGACCATTATAGAGTATACTGCCAGCGTATAAAATAAGAACAAGTTAGCTTACTTCCCACAAGGACATTACCAATTTTGAAAAATATTACTGCTTTAAAAATTTCTGCTATATTTTATCCTGTATATGACGTAGGAATTAAATGCACAAACAAGGTCAGAAGGATGGAGCTAAAGCTAGGTTTTTTTGAATTTGCACAGCTGTATGAGAATTGGTGGGTAAAAACGGAATAAGCTTTAAATATCCTTCCAAAAAATACAGTGCCAAACGAGACCTGAAAAAGAGAAACTGAAGAATGGAACCTATATAAGCTACAGTAGCAGGCGAAGCGACAGTCCTGCACACCCAAGACCTGGAACCCTACTGACGGAGCAAACCTTCCCCTCCAGGGCTGTAGTTTCATAAGGGAACTTTCAGCAGCACGCTGGTTTGGGCCGACGTCTACCCCCAGCTGTTCATTCCTGCCCTCTGTGCTGCACCAACACAAGCATGTGCAGCCCCACAGTGAATCAGGACACAGACGTGACAGTCATGCCACTGCATGAGGACCCATAGCTAGAGATTAACAAATAGCAACAAAAGCAGCAATAGGTTCCAAATTACATGGAAGTCATACACAAAGGAGGAGACTCACGTTCCTGAGTGTCAATGAACATTTAGTCAGGGCTTCAACAAGAACAGGAGCGGGCCAAGCAATTCTTTGCATCAGATACAGAATTGGCAAGCAGCTACAGACATTGGAAGCTTCAACTCAGAACTCTCCAGCAAAAAGCAGGGCTGAGAAAGAAGAAATGACTATATCAGACTTACTTAAGAGACCCTGACAGCTTTGGTTGCTGAAGAAGTTTATCTGCGTGATTCAGCGCCATAAGGTTATCACCCAAAGCCAGAGCCACGTAAGCACTACACGCAAGTATTGAGCACCTGGAGGAGGGGGAGAAAAAAAAAAAAAAGAAAAGAAAAAGAAAAACAAAGGGAGGGGGGAAAGCCAATATGTTAAATGGAGAATTCCGTGATTCCAAATGCAGCTGTTAAATTTCTTTCAAGTGCTAAAGAAATAAATCATAAACTTTCAATAATATCTTTGCATCAAACCATGAAGTAAAGGAGCTAGTGTTTCATTATCTATGGCCTCAATCATATTCACTGAATTAGGAGATATACACATTGTGTTCTACCAGTGTAAACCAAGGGCCACCATGGCATGCTCAGTAACGTTTTGCAATTTTGACCACAAATAACAGATAAAAAAAAGATGGACATCGCCATGTTTCATTTTTCTTATGGACAGTCCCTTTCTCACCCTCTTGTTACGCATTTTGCCTTGGACTCTCATCTGTACTTCCCTACCCTCCCCTGCTTCTGCTGCAGCAAAGGGCAGCAGATTTGTAGATTTCTGTAAGGTACAATCTACAGACACACAGTAGCGATCAATTAAGTTGTAACGTGTTTCACTCTTGTACTGTATGATGTTTGCACCCAGGGAGACAATAAACACTGGAGAATTTGGCGTTTCCAGTTTTGTGTTCAATGGAGAGCTGTAACCCGCTGCCAAGACTCTGATTGATCTGTGGCATTTTGTTGCTTTCTTTGTTGCACAGACTTTCTTATCTTTCCAACACCACAAAATCTCTGACAGTTCCTGTAACGAAATCTGAACTACTCTGATTTTCCATCTTCAAACAATAACCCCACATCAGGATGGCATCGTTAGGCCAAGCTTTATACTTTGTAATAACTCCCTACCCCCTCCCCAAACACAGCACTTGGGGATATTTTCCACTTCGTAAGACATTATTCAGTGCAGGCTGCCTTGTCCTCCGGGCACAAGCCTCTGCCCGTGACGCCTTGCTGTGAGCCCGGACTCTGTCCTTCTCCAGGGAGGAAGAGCAGAGCCTCTTGGTAAGGTCTCACGTTGGGAGCGATGGGAGGAGAGCCTTCGACTCTCCCGACAGTAGGTGGGCTATTACCACGCCAACCTTCTGGCAACTGTCAAGCCCACTTTCGGTCCAGCAGTAAGTCATGTAATTCGTGGCAGGACCTGGGGTGCCTTTATTCCCCTTTCCCAGGAGGCATGCTCCTTAATTATGCACAAGCAGGATAAGAAACTCCTCCAGTGTTTCTCCCTACCCCCCACTTCCTCTCCACCGTGCCCAGATGTCACATCAAATCTGAACACATACAAAAGCTTGAGAGAGGGAGAGGAAAGCTTCCCCAGCTCAAGTCCCAAACCTAAAATATTTCTGAAAGGTTACAGCTGGGGAGGGGGAGGGAACGGGGTTAAAAAAAAAAAAAAACAACACAGAAAAACCCTACAACCAACCTCTGTAATAACAGCCTGCTTCTAACCAGCCTCTTTTCATCTCTGCCTCAAGTAAGCAGAGATACTCAGCATCACCAGCTAAATACCCTTAGACAAAAGTCAAGGCCTGCAGAGTTGGTTGCTACTGCCCCTTACAATAATATGTCTTCTATTTCCCACAACTTTTATAAAGCCTATTTTTATTTCTGAAAGTTCAAACACAAGATACACTCCGATCACACAATAGGTAAGTCCAGCAAAAACAAACCTGCTCTCTGGACTCGTCACTGTTTAAGCCATGTAAAAGCTGGGAAGATTCCTCAGCAACAGCCATCTAAAGAGGAAAATATTCAGGTTTTCTTCCCTGCAGTACTGTTCTTGCACATTTGGATCCATTGTTGAGCTGGCTAAACCAAACGCTCAGGAGACCTGACAGCTAACCGGAGCAGAAGAATTGCACCACAAGGGAAAAGACAAACTAGTTTTTCACCCCGGTCAGGATTCTGACAAAACTCCACAGGTTGCCTTTGAGCACAGCAGACTTCCAGCATCACTGAGCCTCCGCATGCCCTAAATAAAACTGCCTTTGCACTAGGAAAAAGAAAAATGTTTTTTTAAACTGCCAGATTATGTCAAACAGCCTCTTGCATAGGTCCAGAGAACAAGATTTGTCAGCCCACACAGACTGCAAGTTTACAGAAAGCAAACTGCACATCTGACTTGGCTTATTTCTCAGGCAAAGGGCAAGCCAGAGCAAATCCAGTTCTTCAAAACTTACGATGAAGGCACCAAAAATGGTACTTCTAAACCATTTAGAGAACATCACTAACCTGAAATAATTTCAAATAGCTAACTAAGCACAACAGTGGATATAAGCCATCTACTTTTTAACTTTGTTAAAGTTAACAGTTAAAGTGCAGGCAAAACAATCCAAAACATTAAAAAATACAGAACGCAAATGGTGCTTACTCAATGGGGAAATTCAGCACCAGCAAAAAGGGGAGATGGGGGCAAACTATGCAGTGGCTGAGAGTGAGGAAATAGAAACTGCTTGGGGGATAATCATTGCAAGCTTCCATTATCAGCACAGGGCCAAACAGACCACGGCAACCTTTAAGTGGATAAATGAGGCAAAACTGGGTAGGTGTGGAGAAGAGACAAGGTGTATTGGTGGGCAATGGTGGTCCTCACAGTACTACCTGTGAAATTATCAGCAATGTCAGCAATGCTCCTGGAGTACCATATACAATACTAGGGTATGCACACTTCAAAAATATGCAAGTAAATAGAATAAATAAAGCCTAATAAGGGACCGGAGATGGCCAACACAAAAGTCAAAACATAGGAGAAAAAAAAAGGTAAAATTGGTTCACATGCCTAATAGCAAGGCCTTGCAGTTTAAATCTGTTCAGGACAAAGCAGGTAATCAACTATTCCTTTATTTCTACCTGCTTTGAAGGGAAAAATTAACATTCTCACACAAAATAGTTCAATATAGGGAGAAAAAAAGCTACAACAAGATCTGTTGCTATTCATCTCAACTTTTACAATAAAATTCACATAGTTTTCCCAACGTAGCACTGTGGTCTACCAGAACTCCTTTACTTTTGATGTATCTTAACAGTGTTGGGTTGTTCTGGCATGCTGAAACATACCACAGGCTGACAGCACAGTAGGGGATGCGGCTTCTCAGAGGACGAGAAGTGAGGAGCAGAATTGTTTAGAAGAAACTCAGAAGAAAGATCTGGAGTTTCCACTACCTATGCATAAATTCTTAGCAATATTTGGTGTCCTCAGACTTCTGCTTGTTGCTTTTAAAACCTTGCAATTGAATTACTGCTTATTGTGAGAATAGTCTGCTCAACTAATTTGTGCACAAGTAACAAACAATACGTATGATAAACAAGCCTTTCCTAGATGGTATTTTTAATTTTTAAGAACTATTTAGGGGCACAGTTGGTCAGTCATTTTAAACTTGTATTAGGATGCCCAACGGTACAAAATCATGCAAAAAAAGCATTTAATTTGGCTGTTTCAGTTCTAGAAGTAATAGAGGTTTTTCAATCCAGTGACTTAACAGGGAAAAACTGGATTGAATAGAGACCTATTCCTCAGAATAGTCGTTGCCAACATTCACAACTTTTTTCTAAATTTTCCCTGACTAGACAAGAATTCTAATTTTCTCACTTAGCTCTCCTTAGTGAGCAAGGCTGCAGGAATATACTAACATTTGAGTGTAATGTATTTTGCTTTTCACAGCTATGTGCAGAAACTTAGAAATAGTTTTAGCAGGACCACTCCCTAGGAATGTTTGGTCCTCTGGATTTAACCACCAAATCAAGTACTGCAAAAAAATAATTCAAGGCTTTTCCTTTCCTTATATTGTGTTCCTTTACCAGAAGCAGTGTAATTCTTGCTAAACTGCTAAGTTTTTCCTGACATGTTGTCAGGCTTCATCAGCAGGTAACAACAGCTGATTGTGAAAGACTACATATTTTCAGAAAAAAAAAAAACCAAAACCAAAACCACAAAGTGACACCACATAATTTTGACATGTGGCAACCACATTTTCAACAGTGAGGAGGAAAAAAAACCCAGGAAACCAAAACCCAAAAACCCAACCAACCCACACCACTGCTTTTAATCCAGTGCTTTTTCGAGTAGCACACTCTTGTACCACTTGAGAATAAATAATCAAGGTCTCAGTAATGTCTCCTCAAAGATTCCTGCTAAATAGCTTTTAAATGAATACAAGTAGATTTGCTACACATAGCGGAGCAAAGTAAAGGTTAAGCTGGTCATTATAAAACACAGGTTACCTGGGGTTAGGCTGGAACAGAGTGTTTATCCAAGAGTTTAAGTAGGAAATTACTGTATGCTTTGTCCATAATGGAAACTTAAAACAGATTTCTTTTTTCTGAGCAGGTGCAAGCTTTACAGTAAGAGAGATTTTCAACAGGCTGGCAGCCACCTGAAATAATTAACATTGCCAGCAAATGATAACCTTGTTGAGGAAAAGTGAAGAGGTTCCAGATAACATGATACTTAACTTACACACGTGGGAGTTATTCTGTTTGGAGAGCACTCAGACTGCTGAACAAGTAGTTTAAGGATCTTTGAGAACATGAAAAAAAATCTACAGTCACATTTCACCTATGTTCTTCCATGGGGAGGAAGTCAAATGCCTGGACAGAGGCAATTTTTCTTTCTATTTTAAGCAAACTACAGATTTACTCCTGCTGAAAGGAGCACCGTTCTCATTTGAAAGCAGCATAGCTGCTTTTACCACTTTCATATTTTTTCCCCCTATCCAACAAGCATATAACGTTGTGGGAGCTGAATTCCAAACTAGCCTTATCAAGGCCTTAAAGGGAAAAGGTACCACACAGTAGTTTCCAGCCCTTCCACCAATCACAACAGCCGTTATCAGGTTTTTTGCTTTGTCATTTATGTGACTTGATTTTTTTAGTTTTGCCCAAGATATTAATAGTGGGATCAAACAGACTGATCTACCTTCTGAACTGAAATTCTGGATGGTTTCTATTTGTTCAGAATTAAAGCCCAGCAGAAAGGAAGCACACACATTTGAAAAAAGGCATCCTTAGATTAACAGCTACAATTCAATGTTGCAAGTGCCTAAAAAAAGAACTAGGAATGACACCAGAATCATAGCACAGTTTAAGAGGGGGCTCATTTAGTGGTGAATATTTAATATTATTTACTTGCCTTAAATTTTCTAATTCCTGTTTCTTCAAAGGCGAAGAAGGTGGAGCTGCAATGAATTTATCCCCTTCATGACTTTTATTGCTAGAATAAAAAAAAAAAGTGTATTAATTATAAGGAGAGACTGTAAATAATTTAAAAATTATCAGTGTAATAATCATTGATATTTACTCACTCCATTTAAAAGGACAGCAAAAATTTATAGCCTAAAAACCAGGGAAGTGATGTTATGCAGAAACTGAGGCACATGCTCTTATCCTAACAGTCTATTTGAGAAGAAAGAATGAGGACATTTGCTGGGAAGGATTTGAGTGACAGACCAAACAACCCACACCACTCTCCACAGCCTTGAGCTATTTTTGAAGTTCAGTGTAGGACAAAAACTTTAAACTGGAGACACACAAAACTCACTGCATTTGCAGCCTCTCTTCTTTTAGCCTGTAAGAAAATCAGTAAACTAGTTCTCTCCCTAGGCAACTTAGAAACATAAATATTACAAAAATATTCTAACATAATAACCCAAAGTGCTACAGCTTCCTTTAGACTTCTAGCTGCCTCTTATTTTTATTATTATTTCAATTATTTTTTTTTTAAATGAAAATTCCACTTTCTTAAGATTACATTTGGCTTTTTTTCGGGGAGAAAGTATTCACTCTATTTAAAAAGTATGCAACTTTGCTCTCCAATCAGCTGAAAGAATCTCCTTCTGGAATGAGAACTGAAGAGACGGCTAACAGCTGCACCTTGGCAGAGAGAGACACTAAGGTTTAGAAATAGATTAAAAAACCCAGAATTGAAACTGAGTCTGCCTGCTTAACAAGAACTTTTTAATTGATCTATTTTTGAATCTGTTTCTAATAAACAGGTAACTCCGACTTAAACCTTCAAAACAGATAGCAACAGACTCCAAGGAAACCTGTATTCAATACTGTTGCAGTGTATATACTTCATGCCTTTGCCAAAAATTAGATTAAAAAAATACCCTTAACCACTGAAAGTATTCACTGTTTTCTTGTCAATAAGAGAAGAATCTGCCTCAGAGTCAGCCTACTCAATTAGTGGGATTTGCTTTAAAACCATCCTGTTCAATTAGTGTGATTTTCTTCAAACGCCTTATATGTTTTACTCTTCTCTCACAGAGGGTCCCTTGTCAGAAGAAACAAATCCTTAGAGAACCTTTCAGAACGTGACACACAAATTCAAGAACAGCCTGCTTTGTTGCTGGATATTTTGAAATTGGCAATGATCACTGGGAGACACAAGGGGGTCTTTTAAAAAATTTTTTTTTTAACCTGAAGAAGCATCTGGTTTTGAAAACAGAAGGTAGTAAAGGATCTTCCCATACAGGACATGTTTTCCTTTCCTCACTCCTACAAAAACACCCACCACACCACACCACCCCCCAAACCAAAACAAAAAAGGAGGTCTTGTCTGAGTAAGAGCTACCATTTTGTTTTCATCATTGCCCCTTCATGGGTCCCATAAGCTTAAAATTGAAGTCACATTTAAACCAGAGAAGTTTCATCTCAATGGGCTGCTTACAGCTTACCAGGGGAAGTTAGTTCCCACCTCTGACTTCAGAAAGGTAAAAAGAAAAAAGCACACACACCCACACACCCCTGACTTTTATAAATCATTTGGTCACTTTACAGGAAAGATTGTCATTGGGTAAAAAGGGATATAGAGAACAGCCTTCAAATATGGTTGTAACAGTAACAGCCACCGACCCCCAACCGTAGTCTATCTCCAGGCAACCTCAGAATATGTGAGGATGCACCGTGTGCCCATGCAACACAGCACACATGCAGTAAATCCTGCCATGTGACAAATGAATCTTACCTTCTTAAAATTTATCTATACTTGGGTCTGACAAAAATGTTGTATTTTTTCATTACTCTCCAAGTAGTTCAAGTTCTAACATAGCCACTTTTTCCAGAACAGTTATTTTAACTCTTCCCTTCTCAAAATGGTCATTAATGAAAGTGCAGGCTATGGCCAACGAAGCTCAGAATGTATCAGGATCAACACAAAAAACATTAAAACACCTTCCTGCTCTTTAACATTTAACTTACATCGTATACAAGTTACTTTTTCTGAAGCTTTAAGGGGAAAAAAAGAAGATTTTTCTTAAACTTTTTTTTGGTAAAATGTGATTTATTAAGCAATAGCTCCATGCTGCTTTCCTACTTCTCTTCTAAATCTAGTTTCCCATTTCAAGTCTAAAACACACACAACAAAGCGTACTAGGGCTGATGAACGTCAAATCTGATTATGGGGAAAAGTTTACAACTGAGTTGCTAGGCATTTATATATTGGATCAAGTATATGGCACACATGCACACACACACAAAATAACTGTAACATGTGAAACTTCATTTACAATTAGAGAAATACCAATATGCACGGCGGGAGGGTGTGGGAAAACATAACATTTGCAGCACTGAAAGAAAGATGGCCAGTGAAAAGAAGAATTTCACTGTCTAGCTTACAGTTGTTAGGAATGGTAGGAATCAACTCAGTATTTTATTCTTAAATTAGCATACTAGCAATTAGCATAATGAGCTGTCAAACAATTTCCTTAGATATCCCAAAACTGCTAAGAGAATTTACAAATGTGTTATTTTTTTCTGCTGGCCAAACAGGACAGATAGCAGACACAGACTGTCAGCCCAGACTTACTTTAGACAAAAAGAAAGGTTTATATGCAATTCTGTTTACCTGCATGCTTCACTGCTTTCGCTGTTTTCTGTGTTTCCCCCCAGCTGATTACTAGTTTTAGATCCATTTTCCTGCTTTGGCTCCTGCTGGTCTTCTGGCAGTAGCAGCAAGGCATTTCTTAGACAAATTGCTGCAAATTCCATACTGGCTACAGGTATTGCTGAGGACTGCCCATCACTTAAAGAGACACAGAAGTTAATGAGTGAGTAGCAGTCCTACTAAATTAAAAAAATTAAAAGCAGAGCTCTAGAAAGATCTGAATGCAGAGAAAACTTTATCCTAAAGAAGTTGAATCATGTTTTAATACAACACATTTAATTTAAGAAAACATACGTATCTTGCTATTCTTATATATGGAAAGCACACCACAATGCCCAGAGTGGGCAGATTCAACCACATAATTACAAGAAGTTCTCTTGTTCTTGACTTCACTTCCTGCAGTTTTATGGCAGAGCAACTAGATTCTTCCTGCACTTTTCTGAAGTGGATTACTGAAAATACATACTTTTAAGTAAGAAAAATGAGGACAGATGTAGCTAACTGGAAATACAAATTTCAGATAAATCAATTTTAAGCTTTAATGCCCTTCTTAGTTACAATGAATACACAGTTAAGCCCTCTGCTGGCCATCATAGATGAGACATCCAAATGATTAAGTAGGACTCCTCAAGCACTTCAGCATGTCTCTCTCTTCACTACATTAATAATGCCAAAATAAACAGTTATTCCACAACAGTTTTAAAAACTCCTGATGAAAAGATACTATCCTTAACAAAGCTATGATAAAAAAATAAATAGCCCATGGAAAACATACTTACTTATAAACAACATTCTGTATTGACTGGGACGCTAGGACTATCTTACGGTGGTAGCCTTGACCTACTATAGATTGCACAATTCCCTTTTTGCTGGGAAGACCTTTAGTCTCTTGTTCTGATGTCTAAAAGGAGAAAGAGGGGGAAAAAAAAGCCAAAACTGAAATATCAAGGCTGTTAAATGAGAGCTTGACAAAATAAGTGAAAGCTGGAAGAAGACTTTGAACTCTGCTAAAATGTAAAAATTAATAGTTTATATGGGTACAATTTTAAATCTTAAGTACCATGAAGGATCAGGCACCTTCTATTGTCTTTTGTTGCAGAGGGATTTTACTGCAGTGTAACCACAGATTAGTTCTGACAGCTTGTCTGATAGCTTACTGACCTAGTTTCTCCTTTGTTTTGAGAGCAAAAGAACAATGGACCAAGTCGTATTAGAAGAACTGCTAGGATACCTAAAAAGAAATCATATGATCTGCCATATAATATTCAGAGTTGGCACTCAAACGCTTGCCATCTTCTCTCCCTGCTTACACAGCATTCAAAACGCTCTCTGAAATAGCTGCTCTCAAACTGTTCCATGGGGAGCATGAAGCGGAACCACAACATATGCAAAGTTACATTACATTAACTTGTTTAGCAGATTTTTGAGTATACAGGCATTAAGGGAGTCAAACAAACTCAAAGCACCCTAACTGTCAGCCCCAAGAATCATCTCTACAACATTTACTGGGGTTTATTTGGCTGTTTTACCATGAGCCATCTTAATTTTGTTGGTAAGTAAAGTTTGTGACGAAGAGTCACAATTATAAGGAAAAATTATCCCAAATTTGTATTTTAAGTAGCTATCGATTTTCAGAAAATTTATCAGAATCTATCATGAAGAAGGATATTGACATTATAATGGCATTTACTGTCATATAAAAGAATATATACAATGAGTTTGGATAGGAAACACATGTTTCTGAAAAGGTGTTAAAAGAACTGTAGAAAGGGAATCATCATCTATATTTTATAAACTAAAATACTAAAATGGGTGAAAATTAGCTGGTTTTCTTTTTACCTTTCTATATGGTGTTCAGAGCATAAATATGAACCCATACTTAGCTATCAAGGAATATTATTGCAAATAGAGTTCCAAGGTCAAATTAAACACACTTGATTTTAGGGCCTCACTTGTCATGTTTCAAATCTCTCACATAATTTAAAGACACTTCCACTTTGCCTTTAATATTAACAACATCCAAAGCTAACTTTCTTCTTGTAAGATTACAAATTTAGGAAACAGCAGACTGCTTTTGTGACACGAAATCAAGCTCTCTGGTACACCACACAACGTAACAACTGTAGCAGGCAGAAAGCTAGGCTTCAGGAGCCTGGCATAACCTACTGCTTTGGCTAGTCTGCAGTAAATAAAGAATTGCCCGATAAGGGTCTGTATTTCCCTTTTCTAGACCTGCAAAACACTATCCTTGTAAACAGAACTAGCTTGGGTTTTTGCCAGAAAACCTATTCTAATCCAGTCTCTCATACCCAGCTTTCCACTAGAGATGATCAGCTGTGTCTTCTTTATCTACGTGTGACTTGTAACCAGTAGTTAAGACACAGAAAATTGCAGAATTAGTATGAGGAAAGCTGCTCTTCCTGCATTTGCTGTGCTTCATAAAACTAAGTACTCAGAACCATCTGACAACAGCTATCACATACACAATATAAATCAGTCCATTTTTGACCCAAGACTCTTGAAACTTCAATGCTGTGCCTATGAAATGGGGATACAAGCAAACCTCTCCTATAAAGCTATAAAGCCATTAATATCTTTCTTAAATTTTCTGGAATAGAGATACCAAAATAATGAGCACCACTGAAATTCCCAAGGTAAAATTTATGAATTGTGAAGGATTTAGCTAGTGTGCAGTAAATAAAAGCGCAGAGGCCACTCAGAGAGGGAAAACAGTGAGAATTTGGGGGGCATGGGGCATAAAGTGAATACAGCCATTTGTTCAATTAATCCCACCCATCCCACGCACTGAGTGAAATAGGCACACTGTGGAAATAACTGCACAGGATCATGCAATCCTAGATTACATCGGCATGCCCATACACAAGGAGTGAATTACAGTTTCACAGAGAATCAAGTACAGTATCTCTTAATTTCACAGACATACTATTTTAGTGCAGTTTTCTGTTCACAGAACAAGTGATCCTGTCCCCACCGCTCTGTATTTTAACATATTCATATTTAACAATAATGGGCTTATCCTAAACAGATATGAATCAACAGGTTGTAACCAAGAAGCCCCAGAGGACATGCAATACCATCTGCTGTCAGTACGCCTCCACAAACTTTGGCTGTGATCACCATAGCTTCAGGATGGAGAAGGCTGATCTCTGCTTCCTCAGCCTATGCCACTTTCCGGCTAGCCACACTACACTCTCACCCCTCTCGACCTCTAGCGGCAACTGAGCGAGGAACTAATGAAACTTTAGATAAGTTTTGGCTGCATGAAGAGAAGGAAGATCACATGCAAAGATTTCAGTGGAAATCAGAGCACATCTTGTTACCTTCATCCACTTTAGTCCTACAAAATGAAGCCACATCTGAATTTGGATAATGGATTTAGAGTAGACAGAATTTAAAAAAAAAGTTCAAGGTGTTTATATCACTTTTACATGAAATAAACTGTAAATAATTAAGAACATCCCAGGAAAGAAGCTTCTCTTTAACCAAATACTTTTAGTAGTCATCTACAAGAGTCTCTGCATCTTCCAATAAAGTTCTATATTTTGTTTTAAAATAAGATTATTCAGCAGTCTTATCCAATAACCATATTCATTAAAACATAAAAGAACTAACCTCATAGCCTGCTAAAACAGTAGTAACGTACTTTCAGTCGTACCTTTTACACTAGAGCATGTAGCCTTAAAGCAGAACAAAGGATTTCTACTGAACAGATGTATGTTTGCTTTTACTTCTCCAGCTAAAATTTCAGCTAAACCTCATTGTTTCAGAAGCGTAATGCAATTCCTAGAGTCTAAACATAAAAATCCAAGATGTTTCAGTCAAAAATTTTCCAAAAAGAACAACCACCCTTCCACCTCAAAGTATCACCAACAAAAGTTATCAAAGTTGTTTCTGTGCATCAAGCCTCAAAGTTAATATCAAACCTCCAAGAGCAGCCACAAAAATTTTCATTCCTTGGATAGTAGAAATGGTCACTTACTCCAGTCTCACCTTGTTATTTCTGCCACCCAGGAACAGAAATCCTTGGAGGTACAGAACTTAGTACAGAAAAAAGATCTTGGGCAAGTTTAATTCTTCCATTCACACACACAAAAAGACAGAATTAGCTGTGGGGTTGGGGGTTTTTTTTGTTTGTTTTCAATATGTACACCATACATTATTTTACATGTGCCTTATGTATACATAAACATACACAAACCCCAAGATTTTGCAACCAATGTGAAATGAGTGTGGAAAGCTGAGGCATCATAAGATATCCATAAATAGTAAGTCAAACTATTTATGTCAGTATCTACATTTTAAGCAGAGAGTATTCACTACAGAAAGAACATACTGCTTCCTGTTATAAAGTGATGCCTCATCAGAGAATAATACAAGTTTCTTTCCAAATAATATCTTCATGTTTATATCTAAATTATTTCAAGTCAAAATAAGGTAAATCATCAGATCACTTGGAGAACACGAACATGCTTCAAATTAATTCAGGATTACCCATTCAGATTATGAGTTGGAACACCAAAGAGGTGTGTGATGGTAAATTGCCAAAACAAAATCATGCTTAACCAGTCTCTCCAGCAAAAAACTTGTAACTCCATAGAAGAGCAGCTCGAACAGCCACTTACGTGCTTTTGCTTCATCTCATGCCAATTTTTTGAATTGTTTACACAAATTCTTCTGATCTTAGAAAAGCCAATTAAACACTAGGTCTCAAGACATTGTTTCTATGGTGATTTTCTTCCACCTGTTGCAGCTTCAGATTAAACATGCAAACACACACATACACAAAAATAATTAATTTGGACTTACACAGAGGTGTTGCAACATTAGGCCTTAAAAATGCATAGTTCAACTCAAGGTATTATTTCTTCCTTCCTGTGATCACATGTATTTCATAACTACAATCAAAATAAGGAACTTGCAAATCTACTTACCCCTTTATTGGCAGCAATACAGCATTCTGCTATTCTCAGCCAAAGACGAGGGTTTGAATGATAAACCTGGACTGCCTCAATCAGGCATTCAAAGGCAGCTAAGGGCCTCCCAATATGCAAGAGCTGAATTCCACAATTGTAGAGCAACTCATACCGTTTGTTAGTCAGTAGCGTACACATGGGCCTCCCTGAAAATTTTTTACCTGCAGAAAAAGATTACATCATACTGGAGGTTCAGCTCAGGAGAGCAGAAAACATAACTCTGGGAGGAGGAAGCAAGCTGTGGGAAACACCCAAAAACTACCAAAAATCCCTTTCATTGCAGAAATTCACTACCCTCCCCCGTAAATAAATTCCTTCCACACAAAAGCTGACACTAAAGACAAATTAATTGTATTAGAATCATAGAATGGTTTGGCTTGGAAGGGACCTTGAAGATCATCTAGTTCCAACCCCTCTGCCATGGGCAGGGACACCTTCCACTAGACCAGGTTGCTCAATATTCTTATTACTCTTATTCTGTATTCTTAATAAAGATTCAAGTACATTAAATGCTAACCACTTCTGTTCCTTGTTACTCAAGCTAAATGTTAAATAATAATATTGAATCCCAAATTTGTGTGAATACACATCTTTGTTACTCATAAAAATTCTAGAAGAAAACCACCATGGTTTTTTTAATGCTTTTATGCTGTTAACAAGCATGAAACATTCTCTGTTTTCACGCTGGTACCTAAGACTGCACTGAGGTACAGGGCCAGGGGGGGAATAGGAAAAACAATAAAATGTGTGATCGTAACTAGATTTTAAAGAAAACAAGAGATTAAAAAAATTATCACTTCATCATGAAATCATTTACTTGGAAGAGAAAAAAACCCTTAAGTATTATTAATCAAAGCAAGAAAACTTACTATAATGTTTATTTTCTCTCTTTTGTATACTTACTACAAGAATAGATGAATAAAACTAAACATAAAATTAAACAATACATGAACATTTCTCCTACAAGTCTGGGAATTGTTCAGTAAGAAAGTTCGAGAAAAACACCATCTTGCATATGTTAATTTAACAGTATTTCACTCAACATTTTCTGTATCTTTCAAGTTAAAAAAAACAAAACAAAAGCATCCACACATCCTTCAAGTCCTGATGATTCTACCCACTGTCAGCAGGACTATAACTTCTTTAACGATGCATAATAGGTCACAGACACTTTATTTTGTCCTATCTCCCTGACTGATGGTCAAAGACTATAAACAAGAGAGCAGTAATTGCCCAAGCCCCATAGTATGTCAAAGAAAATAGCAAAAAAACCCAACATATTTCATCATCATCTATTTCTGGCAACTGCAACTATACTTTGAAATCAAGCTACAATCAAAATTCTCACCCTCCTTATGCTCCTCTGCAAAGAGATGGAACAGGAGTTTTGCTGATAATTACTTAAAGTTTCAATCCTTTATTTTCTTGATTCGTCCACCCCTCTTCCACCATCTATTATCATCTCTTAAAAGTCTTACCTGGATCTGAGCTGCCTGTTCCTAGCTGTGCACATGCATTATCGTTTTCTTGCAAGGCTTTTTTAAAGTAAAAAATTCCTAAATTGTGCTTTCCCATTGCAAAGTGGATGCAGCCAAGATTGTTCCAGAACATACACCTTAAGCATTCACCTGAGAGAAGAGCAAAAGACCATTTTCATAAACTGAAAAATGTTACTGAGCCCATGAATTATTTCTATCACTCTCCCATGGGTCAGCATATTATGGTAGTCTATTATTAAACATGTTCTTCAGTGAGATGTTCATGGATTATGCAGTTATGTCGCTGCCTCACAAGGATTTTAATAACTTACATCTCTGTATACCATTCTATTTCTCTGGGACAGTTGACCTGAAATGCCCTATATATAAACAGCCACAGATTTCCAGGTTTTGTGCACCATATTCTAGAAGAGCCAGCTGTAAAGCCAATTCGACAGATTGCAAGTTGAAGTAAGTTCACCTGGAGGATTTCATAGAACTGGGCATGCAAGCACTCCAAGTTTTCTAACAGATGGCTCTTGTAAAAAGGAAATTCTCAAATCATTTTACCTGCCTAAGTTTTATAAAATAAACAAATATGTCAACCTAACCATACAAGCAGGAAATACACCCTCCTTTCTAAATATATCATGTTCAGGTAACACTGTAAGAAGTTCCTTCTAAAAAATAAAGGACAGAAAATTAAACTTTTGGCTTATCTGCTGGTAACTGGAGCTTTACTATTGATAAAAAAAGAAAAAACCCCACCCCAAAAATCCAAACCACTAAGATACAGACCATTAACAAATTAACCAGACATTATTTTAATTGTAACCTAGGGAGACTGTAAAGTGAACGTTCTACTGTGCAAAAAAGTTAATACTAAAATAAAACTTCCCAGAAAAAATTAAGTTATAAAGAGAACTTTAAGCATAAAAGCTGCCAGATGTAGAAGTTACAGTAAATTCTAAAAGAAGTGTGAGAACATGCCAGAATAGGTATCATGGCAAGTATTCTGAATGTCTTCTATGAAACTTATCTGTAAATACAGAAGTTTAAAAAATTTACTCAGAGGGCAAACTCTGTGACTTCGAATTCCAATCTATGCTGCAATATCTACTAGGTAAAAGATCTTACAGCACAAGACATTAAGAATACTATCACAAAAACCGCACTGAACAAAGTAGTAAAGAAATTCTGCAGTTTTACAGTACAAGTATTTTTTGAAATCCTAACTCTCTACTGACACAAGACACAGCTTTCCCTCTGTGTTTTTCAGCTGATGTTTTAAACAGTCAACTAAAATCTCAGATATATTTAAATAATACCGTATACAGTGTATAGATACACAGCATATATATTTAGAGTATATAAACGTATCTAAAAAGTTATACACATTTATGTGCTGTTATATTTCCGTGCATGTCTGCACACATATACTTTCAAGACATAAAAGTAACTTAAAATGGCATACAACAGAAGTCACACTTTAACAATTCTTGAAACATTCACATCTCTCCTACAATCATCGCTACAACTGCTGTAGTCTCCTCTGAGTACAGCCTGAAATCTCATTTCTAGATCTAATACGTTGCCTTTTGTTTCATGTTTCCATTTAGAGACCCAAATACGAGCCTTGCAAACATTACATTCACACCTTCACAAATCCACTTTCATAGACAAGTGCTGCTTTGTCTAGAAAAACCTTCAATGAAAAACTCAACAGTGTTATGTGAAGAAGCACAACAAGAAAGATGTATTCAGCATATAAACCATGACATTCAGGGCCTTCTCCCTTAAGTAATCATTAAAATGCTTAATTTTAAAGATCAACGAGTAGTCCTATTATACTACACATTTAAGTACTTGCAGGATTAAGGTTTTCTATTTTACCTGTTTTCATGAAGCCTGGATGTTCAGCAATGTTTGCGCTGTTTAAAAGTTTGACCGCTTTACGGTAATTGCCCCTCAAATATTCAAAATTGCTCTTAAGAAAGAGAGAAGGAGCTGACTGTGAAGGAGAAAACAATAGTTAATAATCTCTTGTTTTATGATTTCTACCGCTAGTGTTAAATCACTCCACAAACAGCTTGCCTCTGTTGCCATTTTAAAAATACATGGGCTTAGGCCCTAATACTCTCAAGAAGCAGTATTTCTTTGATGAGCACATGATTAACATTCACCACCTCTGAACTACAAAACTATGCATACTTTGTTACTGCTCAAAACCCCAGCGTTCTTCTAGAGAATTCTGTCATGGCAATGGCTAAGTGTAGAGGACCTCCTTTGCAATTAAGAGGATCTTTCTCCAGCCTGTCTTCTAGTACACTCCTCCCCATGCTTCCCTCCCTGTGGAGTTCAAGAACTTCCTCCTGGGCTGTGATCTTCCTGGTCTGCCAAGACAGCTCATGATCCAGAAGGATTTCCGCCAAACTAGTGGCTGTTGAGACTGGCAACAAAAGGGAAGTGCTCTCCTCCCATTCCCCCTGCTCCTCAGTTAATGTAAAAATTATCTGGGATGTTAGATACAACTCTGAGTTGAGAACTCCTATATAAAAAAAAGAAACTGCTTTCTAGCAAGAGGTAAGCCTCCAAAAATTTTCAGCAAAAAGGAAAACCCCAAAAAACTGCATATCCCAGAATTAATCTTTTATGAACCCATTTAAACCACCAATGACATCAGAAATTTTAATAGAGAACAGATCTGGACTAGAAAAACAACAGCCTTTAGAATACTTACATTCCCAGCTGTATTCATAACAGACTTGATCTCCCTTTTGCACGCTTTTAGTGACTTCATCTGGATATAGGCTCTCACCTTATACTGTTAAAAAATTAAATTGTTCAAATAAAAAAACAGTAATTTGTGCAGGTTTGCAAGATGAACCGTATCTAGAGATTTATTACAGAATATTTTATATACATCTTAAAAATAGGTAGTAAAAAGCTGTTCAAAAAGCCTTCCCAAGAAAGAAATTCTATTCAGACTTTCAACAACAAATTTATAGGCTTCATATTTACAGCACGCAGATGCACATTTTGTTCAGTGGTCAACAGCTACTCTATATTTAAACACAGATACTAGCAATTAAAATAACAAATTAATTAAAATAATCTAACCTCTTAATCCCAGACATTTACCTACTAAACTGAAAACGCCTGTAAGTGAATGCTGATAGAGAAGCACTTTGTTTCTTCACATATTCTTCCACAGAACAGTACAGTTGCCCTGGTTTCACCTGGGATAGAGTTAATTTTCTTCTTAGTAGCTGGTGCAGTGCTGTGTTTTGGATTTGGTGTGAGAATAATGTTGATAACACACTGATGCTTTTAGTTGTTGCTAGGTTATGTTTATACCAAGTCAAGGACTTTTCAGTTTCTTAGGCCCTGCTAGCGAGAAGGCTGGAGAGGCACAAGAAATTAGAGGGGACACAGCCAGGACAGCTGACCTGAACTAGCCAAACGGATATTCCATACCACAGAACGTCATGCTGAGTATATAAGCTGGGAGAAGGAGGAGGAAGGGGGACATTCAGAGTGATGGCACTTGTCTTCCTAAGTAACTGTTATGTGAGACGGAGCCCTGCCTTCTTGGTGATGGCCGAACACCTGCCTGCCGATGGGAAGTGGTGAATGAATTCCTTGTTTTGCTTTGCTTGCGTGCACAACTTTTGCTTTACTTACTAAACTGTCTTTATCTCAACCCATGAGTCTTCTCACTTTTACTCTTCTGATTCTCTCCCCCATCCTGACAGGGGAGCAAGTGAGTGGCTGCGTGGTGCTTAGTTGCTGGCTGGGGTTAAACCACAACAGTGAAATAAAACCTTGGCTTATTTAGACTGTTGGAGGTCTAACAGATACAAAGTCAATGCAGCTAATTGCAGTTTAAAAAAATTATGATGAACTGCAGGGACTGAAACAGATGGGTTTTTTTCTGTTAGGTTAGTTTTTCCTGTACAAAAAGGAAGAGTTAGATAAATTCCCTCTCTTGCTTTGCAACATGAAATTCAAGGAGAGACAGAGTATGACAATTCATGCTGAACTAGATTTGAAGCAGATGGTACTCAGTTTTAAGAAAAACTTGAACTTATATAAATAATATGCAGACACCTACTTGATGTATCTTAGATTTAGCAACTTCCATTGAAGCTCCACTTTCAGCTTTTTGATTCGAGGAATCTTTATTTGTATTATTACCTGACTGTCAAACAAAAAACGGAAGTGTTACTAGTAGTCACCTCTTAAATTCAGTTTACACATTCTTTCATAAGCTATTTTTATCAATCTCACATAAAGAAGAATAAGCATTTAATAGTCAAAAAATACACATCCCACCAAATACCGTAACTTGTAACAATCAAAATCCATGAACAACCACACCAATCTAATAAAGAGCATTTTATATTAACATTAGTGTTATGCTATGTTGCTCTGCAGTTGAGGTATTTTAAGAATTCTCTCATCCAGAAGGATGATATGCACGTTCTAGAGACTAATATTTTTTCCAATAGAATTATGATATACTTAAAGATAAAATGTTTTATCTTAAGTGTGACATTCCATCAACAGGAAAAGACTGAAGTGTTTTTTTTTCCTACTTCCAAGCCACTACTCGTTCTACTGATTTCTGTTACAGAAGACACGTAGAAAAGATTTAATTTGAAAGAATGCCTCATACTTTTGGATACTATGTAAAAAAGATGCTTGATTTCCCATACTATGGTATGCAATTGCAATCCTTCTCTGACATCAACTTCCCTTTCAAATTTAGGGTCACATATGGTCATAATCCAAGGCAAACAAGGAAAATATATATATATTTGACTCTGAAGACAACTGTCTTTCCAATGCAAGTCTCTGACTTAAGAAACACTTCTTAGCTCCCTGGGAATAAGAGAAAAGTGTGAAAGAGTGGGAATAAACTGCTGCTGCATACAATTACCTCAGTTACTAACATGTCTAAGTTGCTGTCTGAAGCTACAGGTGATGTAACAGTTTTATAATTCAAGAGCATTTTAAAAGAGTAAATTTGGATTCAGTGAAAGCATACTTCTGGTAAAGACTTAGTGGCATTCATATGATTTTAAGCTTACCTCATTTTTTCCATTCTTGCTGTTATTATTGCCCTGTGAAATCATTTTTTCCAGAACAGCAAGCAGATGCAAGGCTTTCTCAGCTTGGTAAGTTAGAAGGTATAAGTCTACAAGCAAGAAGCACACAGCCTGGGCAAACTTCTCTTCTGTATAAAACAAAGCAGTAAAAATGGTTTTACAGCTCTAATAGCAATCCTTCCAAACATGACTGAAGAAAAAAAATAGACCACGAAGTGCATCTGTGCAACATTATGAGAAAAATCAATATATTTCATAAGAAAAAACCCAGACATCTACACAATGTAGATAAGTACATATACTTAAAAAAAAAGGTAATTAATTCAAACAGCACCAGCATAAAAGCATAGACTAAAACCAGCTTAACATGTATTTCATGTTTATAGATTTTGAAAATTGGTCTAAGCAGATCAGCACCAAAGATTCAGCATCTAAACAGACAAAGCCATATGCATAAGTAGAATCCCATAGAACTTGAAAGGATTCCATACAAACACATCTCTGCTTGGCTGGCTTCACAAAGTAAGTCCCAAATAGGCATACTGAAAACCGGGAGGAATTGAAGGAGAAATACAGTAGCATTTAATTAATTTATTGAGACACCTTTCAGCCTTACCATTTCTAACTTCATAATCTTTGTTGAATTTTATTTCATACAGGTATGGCAATTCCACTACACAGGCTGCCATAGCTCATAAAAGCTGCAGACTTTATATTCAGATATGAGCACATAATTACATATGACCTAACGAAGGTATTTAAAAATGTGAGTGCCCTGACAAATACACACCCACCTATGAAGTTGTATGATGACTCAAAATACTAGATTTTAAATAATTTCATTAGCTTGTACATATTATTTACAGAAATACCTTTTAAAGTTGTCAAAAATCCATTTGCTTCATTATACTTGTCTGCTAAATGTCTCTGAAATACCTTCCCCCCAAATTCAATTATCGGTCTTAATACAAGTAAAACATTCTTCACTCTGAGGTCTACTTACTTTTTCAGAATCATATTAGGCAAATTACAAATCACTTGTCTGACAGTGAGAAAGACTGAATGATCTTTCTGTAGTTATTGCATGAACAAAACTCTTCTTTCTGTCTACATACCAAAAGGCTCTATGAACTGGTACAACTTCTCCCCAACTGATATAGCCTCAGTATACTGACGCAGATGATACAAAATAACAGCTTGATTGTAGTACAGCATACTGTTTTCAACATCATCTAAACCATCCATTTCTTCAACAACAGAGTGAACCTGAAAAAAACCCCACTTGTTTCATTAAACGTTCAATACCTATGATTTTAAACAGTGTCCAGTATTTTTTTTTTAAATCCAAAAGGTATTAATCTGTCTAAAGATATGTCACTAAGAGTTATAAGCTAATAAACTTCATTGTTGTTCCACATAACTCCAGGTGGGAAAAAACCAAACAAGACAATGAAATAGAAAGCTGTGAAATTGAGTAGTAAAGTAACATTTTCACTTTTTTACTATTTCACAAACTATTTCAGGTTAAGGAACCTTCTACTGAAGGAACATAACAGGTCTTTCTACAGTTATAATCTCTGAAACATTTCAGCTTCAGATCAATTTCAACAATAACTACAAATGTAACTATACAATCAGCTTCCTAAATGATTAAACGGACTCAGAGGTTTAAAAGCAGTGCTACTTATCTTATTTCTTTATTAAATCTAGGGGACAAGGGGCATAAGTTTTATTCCTGTTTCACTAGAAGATCTCACCACCATTAACAGTACTCAAAATAAAAATACCATGCCAGTACGTTTGCGTTACCTGGTTCTTCAGCTGGTTAAGGGTTTGCCTCAAATTATCTGTTGTAGTCTGGTTACTTTTACAGAACTCCGCAACAGCAGTATTCAAAGTTATTTTGTAGTCATCTTTGTTTATGTCTTGAAGAGTATTTAGGTGTTGTAAACAAGTATCATAGTTCCCAGCCTGGATATCGCACACATATCAAAAACATGCATTAGAAGATAAAATGTTTAAACTAGCAGGCTACTAAGTTTTAAAGCATGTATCCTCTTTTAAGTTTAGAGAGCAAAGTAGTACTCCCTTTATCAGCAGCAAGTGAAGCGAACTAAATGTCTACACCCATACTTCACTATTTATGCAGATTAATATGTATGAGACGTAACTCTGAAAGTTGCAGTCGTATCCAAACTTCAAAAAGAATTTGTGGAGGAAGGACAAATGGAGTAGTTGATGAAATCCCATGAAGTGTTATTCTGATCTCTCTTCATCATATTATTTTGAGTTTCAAGATTCTTTACTTCCTCAGTTTTCATAATCTTTCCCCATCACATGTACATTGTGTGGCTGCAGTTGCTCACAAGTCTCAGCCCCATCATTTTATACTCATTCTTCATCTGGAGAGACTACGAGTTACAATTTAGCCTGTGGAAGTCAACTTAAGACAGGTTGGAAAAAGAGGGTGTCACTTTCCCAGTACAGCTTTAAATAATATTTTTACAAGCTTTAGCTGTTGAATGAAGTATTCAATCACCTAGGCATGTCTAAACAGAAACTAGGATCCCAAGCATGATGCTCCTCTGAGATGTGATTTAATCAAGAAATCCCTTTCTTTACCTCAGGAATAAGCAAAGACTGCAGAATGGCTCACCTCTTTCTGCTTTCAGTTTTAGTCTTTTCTGTGTTTGTGCAGGAGGAATTTAGTGGCATCAAGGAATGAAAGAGAACTCCAGGCTCTTTCAACTACGTTAAGCCTAAGTGATCCTTCACTTTCTACTGTTCAATTCCTATACAGAAATAATCACCTTTACCTCTTCCGTATCAGGGTTACTTCCGATCTGGTCAGTCAGATAAGTGTATTAATATCCATCTCTGTCAATGCCTCACAATGAAAAGTTATGCTCTTGAGTACCATGACCAACCTCCACTTCCTCCTCCTTTTTAAATGCTGTTCCATGGAGCTTCTCCTGGGCTCCTGCCTAACTTCCTTTATTAAGGGAAGAATTAAAACAGAGAAAGCTTCTGCAGCCCTTCTGCTCTTCCCCAGAAAGTTACCATTCTGCAGCTATTCTCAACAGAACTATCCCTGATCCTTCAGTCTCCTGTGTAAGCACAGTTACAGAGTTTACAGAGGGATGTAGCAGGACATTGACACACCTATTTCCATAAATCATCAACAACAGCATGGATTGGCTAGTGATCATAAACACAGGGACTTGCAACTCAGCTGTTGGCATACTCTTTAACTGAGACAGTTCATCTCCCAATGATTTTCTTCATGCATTCACACTCAGAGCTTCTCTTTCAACAGGAGTAGCTTTCAGATCACAGCCACAAGGCTTCTGACCACGGCTGGAGTAAAAGCCTTCAATCCTTAAATGCTCAGCTTATTTTGTAATGTTTTTCCTCAGCTGAAAGTCCTTTACACCGCTCTACTAGACAGGATCTAGAATATAATATACAATTTTACAGGAATTCTATCAAGACTGAAATTGAAAGTGCAGTATAATAAAGCAGCATGCAAGGCAGTCCACAAAGCTATTTACAGCAACTCAATAGCAAGCAAAATTGGCAAACAAGGCACCAAATTAATTCTGCTCACATCTGTCACCACCTCACAACTCTGTGAACTTAGGGAGCTCTTAAAGCAAGAAAAAACTCAAGATAAAACAAGATGCACTGGACCAGTATAAAACTAAAGATGAAGTCATCAGCAGATCAAAAGTATTTTTGGCATGTAGATCTTTGGGCAAGGTAGAAATCAGATGACCCTTTCATGTGCCTTCAGTTCTCAAGATTAAATGCCAATGAGCAAAAAAGTTATTGAAAAAGAGTGAGCGAGCCAGATAGCACTGAAGATGCCATCAGTGAACAACATCAGCTGCAGTCAGCTTAAGGACCAACTACATGCACTTCATGTCACAACATTCCAGACAAAACAAAAGTAATGAGGGAAACATACAAGCAGGAATCTCAAAAGGCACATCCAAAACTGAATTATGTAAGGCATTGTGGAGACAGAGATACAACAACTGAAAGGAAAAGCAATTATCGTTCCTGTCACTTGCTACACTAAATAAAATTAGGAGACACTACAAAGATAGAAGTAAACTGAAACACTGGTACCTGAATTCTAACACATAGACACACAAAAAAATATCTTTCAAGAAACACAAAACAGGTAGTAAATAATGCCTGTAGGTTTTATGTGCTGAAGAATACATTTTAATGCAACGTGACAAAACAGTATACAATGCTTTTTGTGAAAGAACACAGCAAGATGCTAAAATAAAAAAAGTTTGTTTGGTTGCTGCTTTTTAAATACATGTGGTTCCTTTAAACACTTTAACACAACATTTTTAGCTTGAAGAGATTAATTCTTCAGAGAGATCATGCATTTCCAACGCTGACACAGAAAAGCAGCCTGCTTCTTCTAATTAACTCATTATACAGCTTTTAAGGCTGTAAAGTTTTGAGAATCAAGATTAAGAGCACTCTTGCATGCTTCATTCAAGTACCCCCTTCAATTTTCTCACATCATAGCAGATAGAAAACGTACATGCTGGCTTTATAACACAACTAGTGCTACTTTTGCTATATCATCCTGTTAATACATTTGCAACTGTGCTAAGAAAACAGGAAAAACAATTTTATAAGCCCACTTAGCAGTTCTGTAGTAAATTAGAAGCCTCAGCATTTGGCTTCATCTTACCAGAAAAGCTTGTAATGCGCTGCTCGACAATTCCTTTTCCTGATCAGTAATCCCAGATGTACCCGCTCCTTCATGTTTCTCAGTACCTTGATCTGTAAAGTGGACAGAAGATTACAAGAAAGTTTCCAGATGGATGACAGCTATTCAGCTTAAAAATTTTGTTTCTTCCCGTTCTCAAGATCCTCCTGCCAGTACAAGTAACTGTCCAGATAACTGCAGCACTGCCTCCCTACTACACTAAAACACCTCAAGTTATCCTATGCTCCTAGTGAATTTCTCTCCATAACATGCAAATGGAATAACCCTAGCTAAATTACTGTGCTCAACCAATAACCAAAGTCTTGCGAGTTAACTGGCAATGCATTTTAGATTTCTCTTTGAAGCTGCAGCCACATACTAGGATTGTCTTTATTTGCACAAAAATTACCAGTGAAGGCCACACATCATAAAATATGTACCACACTGGGTTAGATGAAAAACCCATGCATCCTGTATGCTGCTTCCTAAACAACAAGCAAGGGATGCTTTAGGGAACAACATAAAAACCAGAATAAACGCTGGAACTTCCACCCCGCTCCCTGCTTTGGAAGAACAAATCTCCCTAAATAAGAGGCTGCAATCGAACCATCATTGTTAATAACCACTGACAGACCTGATATATTTTTTTAAAACTCTCTATACTTTTATAGTCTTCAATACACTCCATCAAATGCTCTCTAGTGATTACACTGCAAGGTGTGAAAAAATGCTGCCTATTCACCTTTTCAGCCTCACTCCTGATCTTACAGATCTTTCTTCGAGTCATCTCTCTTCTGAGGTGAACAGACACAGTTTATTCTGCATCTTCCTCATGTTTTTTCCCAGAACCTTTTCCAATTCTACTATGTCCTCTTCCAGATTAAGACAACAAGAACAGCATGTAGCAATTATGACAGTGACTCCTTTGAGCATTTATATAGCAGTATAAGGTTTTAATTATCTTCAATTTCTTTTACACAGAATTCCTAACATTTTACCTTTCAGTCACTATTGAGCATATTTTTCAGAAAGGAGTCTACTGAACCCTTCTGTCATCATGTAATTAAGAATTCAGTGAAGTTGCATTAAAAACCACGGTACAGACACTGCATGTCAAAGCAGCTGACAAGAACCCCACAAGACACTTCCTTGTACTGAACACAAACTACTAGAGGGGAAAAAAACCCCAACCCAAAACACCACACAACCATGACACCAGACAATTTATTTCTGGAGGCATTAACTCATGTGCTAGAACATACAAAAATCATATAATGGTTTTGAAACAAAGCCTTTTTATACCAGCAATGCTTTTCACTTTTACAGAAACTTATTTCTTGAATTTCACAGTGGAAACTTTGCTCTAACCTACCTTTTGCTATCTTAATAGTTGTAAATTCAATGTCTTCTTTCTCTTCCCTAAAATTCACAGATGTAATGCCAACTCTGCTAATTTTGTTTGCACTTCGAACAAATTAAAACACTTATCTGTGAGCTCCATTGCAAAATCCATTCCCCATCATCACCAATATAACTGGATCATCTGCTAACGACTATGAAAATTTACAAATATAAGATAAACAACAACAACAGTAAGGGGCAATCAAACCTCAGAAGATTCATCAATTAATATTCACAGTAAGAATAAAGCAGACTTACTAATCTATTCATAGTTTGTGCTTGTGTTTTGCTGACTGACTGGATACCAGGCAAAAATGGACTCCAAATCAAATACAAGAGTAAATGCGGTTGATTATATTACAATATAGTAAGGGAAAACAGCATGCAATACGACAAAAAGAAACAGTAGTAGTTATTATGCACAATACGATAAAAGACTAATAGCAGCAAAGCATCAAACCATTACTGCAAAGCGTTACAGAGACTAAGAAAAGGATACACCACCAATTACCACTTTAATAACATCATCCAGGCCCACACTCTGGCTGGGAAGCCCTGCTGCAGCCGGTGCCAGGAATCTCTCCGTAACTGGGAAATTCCTGCGCAGTGCATCCACCCACAGGTGAGGCTGCTGGCCCAGTCCCGGAGCCTGCCCACCTTTTAACTCAGTGAAAAACAAAACCAGTTTACATACCTAGTGTATGCAAACTTTAAAGTTTATGCCAAGTGCAGACATGCACTGTCTCATGATTTGTAAGGTTCACACACACCAGGGATGTTGGCCAGATGCCAGAGCATGGTGAAGTTACTGTCATGACACCGCTGCACACAATATTTATTGTCTGGATGGTCCGGCCCACACCTTGCTTGTTGAGGGGGCTCAGGACAAACACCACCTGTTCACTAAAGTTGTCCTTGAGCTCCTCGTCCAAGTTAAACAACTCCTAATTAAAGACTTCTGCATAAGCAGTAATCAATTTAATAAACTTTTAATACAGCTTGTTTCTGGGAAGATAGCGAGATCCCTTCCATTGCCCTATGCAATAACACATATGAGCAAGAACTGTAAATATTTGGCTGTGACTATCATCCTGCATCAAGATGCCGACAAAGTTGAGATTTTACAGTCTCAACAATCTCACCCTTTACATCTACAAGTTAAAGTAACCCACTGTGATTGAGACAAAATTCAGGATTCAGCAATTTCAGTACTCGGGAGGGATGGATACTCAGGGGCTACAGAACAGCACGCACCTGCTATGAACTCTGACTGCGCATGAGGCATTGATCAACACCACTCACACTGCCTTCTCCTCAAAAGCAAAAAAGCCAGGAGAGAAAATTAAAACACAAAAAAGCTCAGAAAATTTTTGATGTGCCAAGGTTTTCCACAGCAAAAGAGAAAAGGAACAGGCACCACGTCTCCTTCAAGCTAAATATAGATCTGATTCCTGCTCTAAATCTTGTGGTTGTACAGCTGAACAGCAAGCTATCACCCTCCAAGGACCTCTAGAACAGCAGCAAATAAGCAAACACACCTTCCCTCAAACTTTCACACTGTTATGTTACCTGCCTTACTTGCTCAGCACGACTTTCAGATTATGTTAGTAAAAGTAACCATAGTGGAGAGACTTGAGACTCTAGAACTTTCGAAGTTGATAACACTCAGCCTGGTCAAGAAGTTCCTCACGTACAGGCTTACCTAGCCGAGTGCCAGCAGATACCGAGTGCATTACAGATGACTGCCATTGTATGCAAGTTTATAAAACAAGCATCTCCAATGAAGCTGGGCTTACGGAAGCCTGAATCCTGAAGGAAAATGTCTTCAGTTGAAAGGTAAACCAAAGAGACCGTTGTCTGAATTGTGTAATAAATGCACCACTTATATAGCTGTTTGATAAACTTCCTAGGGAAAAATCAGGACTAGTCCACAGATTTCACTGTCTCTAAGTCTGCTGGTACATTAAAAAAACCAAAATTAAACTGGGGACTACTTTAAGCAAAAACAGAGCTGTTCCTTCTTCTATAAAGCCAGTTTTAGGGCTGCAATCTGATTAACTGCACCTACTATGACTCAGTAAACAAAGCAGATTTGCAAAACCTGAACCGGAAGCTTATCAAGAAAGAATAAAACTAAAGTCCAGCTGACATAGTTCACAGCATAGCCCTTTCCTTTGGGAAAAAAAATGCTTTGGTTACTCTATCCTTTTTGCTCAAGCACACCTGAAACCTGTTAAAGAGCTAAAGGTCATTCTAATCTAGTGCAATCCTGCCACTCTTGTTTAGACCAGGATCTACTGCTTCAGCTGATCTTTATTATCAGGAGATCTCACAGACAGGAGTCACCTAAAAGCTAGCTGGCACAAGATATTGAAACAACCCTCCAATTCCACTTAAATGGGGGGAGGAAAAAAGCACTCTTGCTCTCTTGGCTGCAAACAGCCATCAGGTGCTTGCAAATAAAACTATCATTTCCATATTTCCTGAGGCATTTGAAAATTAAACAGGTAGGTGCATTGTTTCCTGGCAAAAAATACAGCATGCCACTTGTTCACTCAGATCTAGTGATCTTCAGCATTCTTGGCAGAAGCATGTGGTATGGGTAAGACACGGCACACCAGCCACTACCAATGTGCTCCTATCCATACAGTAGCTACAATTATCAGCTGAAATATCTGAAACAGTGCAGATTCTCTGCTTTACAAATGACAGGACTCAACTTATCTCTGTAAATTGCATTTACACATGGACTTGTTTATTTAACTTTTCATTTTGTCCAACTTTCACAGGTACAGAGCAACTCAAACTAATACTTGTCAGGCTAGTGATGAGGGGCAAAAGGGGCAACCCAGAAAAGGATGTAAAAATCAACTGCTCAGATTTTGATCTGGAGGAAGCTGTTGCACTGAGTTTGAAGTTAAAGAAGCAAGCCAGGAAATTATCTTCCTAGTTAGCAATCCTGAGGCTGAGCAGCAGAAACACTGTGTCATGGAAGCTTGTTTGGTTTGCACAAGCAGGCAGTTGTTCCTGCTGGAGAAGTTACATCATGGTGGACAGCTGAACTTTGGGAAAACTGGCTCTACGAGAGAAGAACAAGGAAAAGCATGAGACTGCCACCTGAAAAGGGAGATTGCTCTCCTCATCGGGTTGCTGCCACAATACCATGTAAACAACAAGAAGCCAAATCTCTCACATACACATACCAGAAGATACCTAGAGAGTGACTGCAATCATTAGCCTTCTCATACCTGTTCTCTGTATCTCCAAGGACTGCTGTTCCTGAGCTCTCTTGCTCCTAGGCTCCATAAATTACATTGCGCATGAACTGTTCTGTTGAATACCACAGCATCGCTGGAATTATTTTTTATTTCCAAACTCTACAGGCAGGGGATAATCTACTCCTTAGAAGAGGAAGAATACATCACGTGACTCTCGCTTCAAAAGCATTTTGAAGGGTATGAAGACCAGTCAGTATTCACCCCTTATAAGACAATGACAGTCTATGGCACCAAGACTACATTTTCCTATGAAGCACTGCACTACTAGTATAAATACAATAGACTTCTTCAACACTGTACAATAAAAAGCAAACACATCTCAGGGGAAAGTTATTTATAACTCACCGCTATGAACAAGTACAGTATGTAGAATATCTTGCCATAGCTCTCCCATCTTTGTTTCATTTGGGCACATACTTTTATTTTAACAAAGTACAACTGAAAAGTTCCTTCAGCGCTTCCGGGAACAATAGCAAAAAATATAAAAAACTTAATGCCATTTTTTTTCACACAGTTTAGGAGATGCTCACAGTGCTTATAAACAAACACAGGATAGTTTAATACACATCATTCAGTGCAGTACAATGATTTTTCCCACAGTCTTTTCCAGATGCTGATAAGTTTCATATTTAGCATCCAGAGAAAAAAATGTTTAAGGCAGTTTTAAATAATGCTCCCACCATGTAAAAACAACGGGGGCTGGGGGAGAACACCACAGGTAGATCCCCTTGGCTTTCCTTCACATCACCCTCCTCTCCATCCCCGCTGCGCTGTCATCCGAGGGAAGGACCTTTCCTGCGAACAGGGCTTCTCACACCAAGGGCAGTCTTGCAGGGGGTGGATGAGCAGCAGCTTATCAATGCTAATGAGTTACACTGCAACCGTACTTGAGATTTATTTCGGGTGTTTACCAGAAAATGATTTATTTTTTAATCTCGTCGATTTCTCCCTACAGCGTGTTTTCAGGCCCGAGGTTAGGGCAGGCCCACTCATCCCCCGGCACCACAGCGGCGGCTCAGCGGGAATCAGACCGAACTCCAGACAACAAGCAGGAAGGCGAAGCGCTCACATCTCCCTCCCCAGCACCTTCTGAGCGCCCCAGTTTAACAGATTAAGCCAGAAGCTCAACTTGTGTTGCGCTTCTTCGGCTGTGGGCGACACCCGCCCGGGCCAGGCGGGTGGAAC
>JAVJGI010000050.1:101119400-101136547 GCA_035590275.1 Ibycter americanus
GGGGAAGCCCGGCCCCGCACCGTGAGCTTGGCACCGCCCTTGCAGCCCACTGCGCTGGGGGCCAAAGGCACCCTCCTCAGGCTGAGGAGTCCAATTAGCGCTTGTTATTGTTGTCGTTATCTTTGTCATTAAAGTACCAGACACGGGATAACTGACATTGGCAGCATCGTAAATATTAAACGTTCTTAAATGTTTATAATGACTTGGATACGCTATATATAGTATTTGAGTGTTCACCTTTGCTAAGGCGTATCTTTGTAGGCTCAGCAGCCATATATTGTTCTGACTCGGGTAGGGACTCTGCGGGTGAGTCTGGAGGAGCCACCTTCTCTCCTTGGAACCCCCGTTGTTACATACAGCGGGAGGCGGGATCAGGTGAGGAGAAAGGGCCCCCGGGGTGTCCCGTCTGGGGCCACCAGCAGGCTCCCTCTGTTTCTGTCCCTTGGAGTCAAGCTCTGGAGGCACAGGGACGGTTACCCTTAATTGCCACTCTGTGAATGTCAGCTTTCATCATGGGTGCTCTCTGCTTCCCCTGTGTCACAGTGGGGTTCCTGTAAGACACTGCTTCCACAGTTGTTTCATCTGTTCATAGGGGAACACTTTCTTGTATTGTTTCTCCAGATGTGGTTCTCTGAAGACTTCCCCCTTCTTCATTTATTTCTGTTAAACATCGACTTTTTTTTCTGCTTGGGACAGTAACTGCGGATATACCCAATTCTGATTAACAGGTTTTACATTACATGATTTTGACCTTGTTGCCAGCGGACATTTGTCAAGAAAGTCCAGAGTATCTCAAGCATACTGCACCTGTTGCATGACTCTTGTGCATTAAGTAACAATTTGAGGATGAAATTTGTCCTTGGGGAAGTCGATGGCAGAAGTGGTTTAGTGGAAGCAGGATTTCCTACTAGTCCTCTTGCAGTAGGCCTTCAGCTACAATGTTTTCCCTAACTCTACGGTCAGCACCTGGGAGAGGTAAGGCTTGTGAGGAAAGCTGATACTTTGTTTAACAGAGAGATACAGTTGGAAAGAAAGAAGCACTGTTGACACGCCGGCTCCGAACGCCTTTAAACCATCACAGCTTTTAATGAGCCAGGCCCTGTAAAATGAAAGATTCTGAAAACGCTGCTGCAGGAATTTCAAGAGCAGGCTCATTCTTTTTTATTTTGTAATTGAAATTCTGAACATTCCAAATTATGTTTAATGACTTCTATTAATCACTACTTCTCCAATTCCCCTTCACTAAACTCTGATCTTCAGACTTTCTTTTACACATATATATATATGAGAGAATCCTGCAATCCTTATGAATAAGTATCTTATCCCAAGTCTCTGAATTTGTTGTATTTTCTTTTGTAAGAAATAGCTGCAGGCCCAGACCATTAGGCCATATCTGCATCAGAGAATTGTTGTGGTTTAACCCCAGCCAGCAACTAAGCACCACAGAGCCGCTTGCTCACTCCCTGCCCCAGTGGGATGGAGGAGAGAATCAGAAGAGTAAAAGTGAGAAGACTCATGGGCTGAGATAAAGATAGTTTAATAAGTAAAGCAAAAGCCACACACAAGCAAAACAAAACAAGGAATTAATTCACTGCTTCCCATCAGCAGGCAGGTGTTCAGCCATCACCAGGAAGGCAGGGCTCCATCATGCATAACGGTTACTTGGGAAGCACCATCACTCCGAACATCTCCCCTCTCCTTCTTCCCCCAGCTTTATATACTGATCGTGACGTCCCATGGTACGGGATATCCCCTTGGCTAGTTTAGGTCAGCTGCCCTGGCTGTGTTCCCTCCAGCCCTCTCACTGGCGGGGCCCAAGAAACTGAAAAGTCCTTGACTTAGTATAAACATTACCCAGCAACAACTAAAAGCATCAGTGTGTTACCAACCTTATTCTCACACCAAATCCAAAACACAGCACTGCACCAGCTATTGAGAAAAAAATTAACTGTATCCCAGCCAAAACCAGGACAAGAATATTTGCCAATAAAGTTGTAATAGCAAGTCCTCCTCATATGTACATATTTACTAGTGTATTTATTTATGCTGGCATTTTATTTACATGTGTATTTCTATACACATACATATATATATATATGTAAAAACCATGCTGCTTTGGTAAGCAGTAGAACCTATAAAGGCAAAAGCACTGTACTACTAGTGTAACTGCATACTGTCTCTGACTTTTATCAAAACAAGAAAGTCACCAAAAATCCACCCTGAGTGACGGAGCAAGAATGTCTAACGCAGATCTGATGTGAATGTACATCTCCCTCTCTCTCAGGCTTGGTACCGTGTTTATCACCAGTATCTAAGCAGGAGTCTGCTTGTTCCGGCACATGCCGCATCAGGATGGGCACCACAATGAATTCACTATTCCCTGCTGCACCTTTTCTTCAACAATCTTGTCAAAGCTCATTCAGCTTCAAGTATGGCAGCCCTGGATCCAGCTTCTCAACTCTTCTTCATCATAACATCTAGAGGACAGTCATAAGAGTCTGCTTCACCTGTCATGCTGTGATTTTACTGCAGGGCTTGTTTACCTGAGGGGTACTTACAGCAATCTTTGGTATATTTTCCAGCATCATTTTGCCATGTTTGCAGCTTGTGGTTCCAAAATATTTTTTTTTCTATTTCTAAGAGGCAAACAAAGCAATTTTTCTCAGCTGGCCTTTTTTATTTTTTCAGTGGGGATGATTTTGAAAAGGAACTTAACACAAAATCAGGTCTTCCCCCCCTTCTTATTAATAATACAATCTTGCTTATGTGTGTGGAGGGTACTGAGGAAAGGGAAAAGACACCTGCCCTTTATTATAGTTCAAGCATACAGTCATGCAATCAAAAATGTTGACTTTTTCCTTCAAAAATTTTGTGATAGTATTGTGACCTTCCTCTAAGGACAGGGGAGAGAGTTTCCTGACTAAGTGTCTGTATAATTTACATTTCTGCCTGAGGCATAGTAGATCTTGCCAAGTGAGATCACAGAGCGAGCCTCTGGTCGCAGCGAGGCAGGTACGCCATCTGCTGTGGAAGACAGAATAAAATCAAATGCCCTTTGAGAGAGTAAGAGTGTGACAAAACCACTTCTAAAATATTACCTCTCCTGGAGTTTTAGTTTTTCAGGAAAGAAATTACCACAATTCAGGTTTTCAGCCCAAAACTCATTTTGAAAAAACAAACATGGTAGAGAGATGGGCAGATTTTTCTAGGTTTCTTTTTGCCCATTTCTAGGCTAAATAAAAAGCCAAAAGGAGCCAACTGTGATTTGTGCTGTGCAGGGGGTGGGCGGGGGTGTGTGTGTGGGAAGTTTCAGGAGGAATGAAGCCTATCTGTTCACAGACAGAGAGTACTCCCAGCATCTCATTCCTCCCTCATACAGCACCTTCCTTTAGTAGACTAGAGTCAGCAGAAGTAGGCCAGGGTTTCCTCTCTCATCTTGTCCTCACAAAGTAAACTTTTCAAGGCTGTTTTTACGTTCTTGCAGACACAAACCCAGCAAGACAGCAATCTCATACCCAGACTCGCAGCAGTAGACGTAGATAACCTCTCCACTGGTCATATGAGCAGACTTGGCTAGTAGAGGAGAAAATCAGGATTTGTGACGTCCCCAATCACTGCCAGACTATGGAAGAAAGAGAAGAGTATGGCCAGATCCAAAAGGAACTGTGAAAGTTACAATTCTTTTGCCAGACACAACAGCATGGAAATCTCAGCAGCACTTTGTTAGCCTAGTAAATTCAAAATACTAATGATTTAACGTAAGAAAAACTTTTCTGCTATTAATAGGGCTTCCTGTCCTTTGCCACTCTAAGTTTAAAAGCTTGTACCCTCTAGGTGGCACTACACAACAAAGTAAGGCGTGTGTAAGTACTATTTTCCCCCTACAGATGGAGTTCTTATTTAAAATGTAAACTAGTGTAAATTTGAGTATGTTGAATGCAGCTATTAGTCTCAGCTTCGTAATCCTCTTTTTCTGAATCTGTCTCTCAAAGTCAATAAAATATACTGCTGTGAATCTCATTTAAATACAGTATTTTTGCTTTCTGAGTGCTATGGAATATATTTTCCTGGAAAATTATGGTGCATCACAAACTATTCTTTTTTTTCTTTCTCTCTGTGAGCAGTGAATAAACCAGCATAGGCTGTTTACTCTAGCAATTCACTTGGAGCAGCAGCAGACTGACAGCTTTAAATGGCTGGTGCTGAGGTTCCTCACATCTCCAGCACATTCTCACGCAGAGCTTAGTTGGCATCAGGTGGGAACTGGTCCAGTACCACACATCTCTGTTACACATTTTGAAACTTCCTGAAGTAAAGCTACCTCACAAAACTTCCCCAACCACGGGACATCTAGGAAGCAGCAAGTTCCCCTTTTACCTGTCCCACACAGATACATTTCACAGCAGCCTCCACTGTGGAAGGAAGTCCTCTGATTTTTCTCACTCTTGCAGTTTCTGAATGACACTGTTCTACTTGTTTCAGATCATGCTCTTCACTCTGATGCTGGAATGTGCATTGCTTGGTGGCACACAGGAGAAATGTTAGCCTTCACCCTGCAGCCACAGTAGCAGTGCCAGGAAAATACGTTGAGTAAGGCCTTCTTACACCCTGCTTTCACAGAAAAAAACAGAGAGGCAGAATATCTTTCTGACAGCATTTACCACTGTGACAGCTTTGTTCACAGTCAAACACAGATGCTGAGCCTGGGAGAAAAGCTTAGACAGACAGGATCTTTAGAATCACAGAATCATTTAGGTTGGAAAAGACCCTTAAGATCATCAAGTCCAAACATTAACCCAGGACTGTCAAGCCCACCACTAAACCAAGTCCCTAAGTGCCACGAGCACCAAGTCTACATGTCTGTTAAACACCTCCAGTGACTCAACCACTCCCCCGGGGAAGCCCGTTCCAATGCTTGACAACCCTTTCAGTGAAGAAATTTTCCCTAACATCCAATCTAAACCTCCCCTAGCGCAACTTGAAGCCATTTCCTCTCTTCCTATCACTTGTTACTCGGGAGAAGGGATCAACCCCCACCTCGCTACAGCCTCCTTTCAGGTAGTTATAGAGAGCGATAAGGTCTCCCCTGAGCCTCCTTTTCTCCAGGCTAAACAACCCTGGTTCCCTCAGCCGCTCCTCGTAAGTCTTCTTGACATTGTGCCTTCAACTTCTATATAAATGATTCTACAAAGACCATTATATCATGCTTCATAAAGCAGCTTAGAGATGTTGATATAAAAACCCAAATCTGGTAATTGATCCACTCACTTAAAAAAAAAAATAAATTAAAAAAACCCAGTCAAACTACCTATCACAGGCTGAATTTACTGAATTTAAAACTGAGGGGAAAGTTTGGTGGGTTTGGGTTTTTTTTGCTATTAACTTCACTGAATAAAGGATTTTACCCATTGCCTTCAAGCAGTTTTCCCCCTCCTGTTCAAAGACTGAAATTACTTAATTTCTAAGTAAGTTGCTCTAAGGATGTAGTTCAGCTTTTATGACAGTTACAATTGTGTGATTCACAGAGAAATCACAATTTCCAGTATTTCATATAAATTATCCTACAAAATACAGTAATGCTGTAAACACATGCATATCATAATAAACAAGTCTATTTGCTTTTGACTGGTAAAAAAGACCTCATCAACATTGGGATGTGGAAAGAGAACAAGTGGGTGCAAAGCTTCTGAGTGCAGGATGGTACCACTGAGAAACAGAGAGCAATGGAGCATAAGGGATTTAGAGGAATGATGCCACAATATCCTCAATAAATTTCTACGATTCCCCTCCTGAAAAGAGGTGCTCATCTTTTCCTCACATTAGAGTACCTGATAAATAACTCCTTCATGGCATCACTTACCTCCCCCTTCCCACATTCTAGATCTGATTTTGCTTGTATATGGTATTGTTATGTATTTTCTCTCCATTTGGCTCGCATAATAGCACCGTTATCTTTTCTGTTAATGAGTTCAGTTTCAGGGCTCACCCAAATTGTGCCATGTCAGGCCTTCCTAGGATAAGAAACAAAAATTGCTTTTACATAATCTTTGTCATTTTTCACTTCCAGTGTCATCCAGAAGAAATTTGCACATCCAATTACAATTACTCTGGAAATCAAGGTGGTTGTGGAGGAAAAACTATACACATATCACCATATGTTTTGGGTTGTTTACCTTCCTGTAGAGAAGGCTAGCTTAAAGTTTATGCAACTTTGGTTTCCACTTGAACACTCAACAGAAGGGCCTTTATTTCAACAGAAATACACGAAGGTCCAATGCTTAATTTGCAGAGGGGCAAAATTTCCAGTATTACCCAGTTAAGAGCAAAAGGATCAGGTATCTAAAACATTTTGTGATGCCTTTTAGCACAAGCAGGAACTGATTTATTCATAACAGTAGGATGTCCACATGACATATGTGTTTATGCCCAATGTGTCAAGCACTGCCTTATGCCCTGCTACATTGCAGAGTGCTTTGACCCTTTCTGAGATGCAGAAATAGAAAGCGAATGTACCTGTGTCAAATCAGAAGCTTTGAGTAAATCTTGGTTCTTTCAACCCAATGTTAAGAATTCTTCCTGTGCTGGCCTAAGCTGATACATACACTGTAAGGAAGTCTAACGCTTGATGTCCTTGGTATTGCAACAGTTAGGAAGCTGGAGTTTATTAAGAAATTGTTATGTCTCCAGGTATGAATAATTATAAATCGGAAAAGAACATAAAAAGTAAATTCTTACTGATTATTTGTTTATGGTAGTTATTTTCATTATTTCTCCAGACATTCTGAAAGAGGTGGTTTCTCTCCTGAAAAGTATAAAGCAATTATTTTTTCACTAAAGATACCAATGAAGCATTTTGCTGATAAAGCCTATATGAGATGGTGCAAAAGCCAAAGAATGTGTTCCGTACAGTTTTTCTAGCTTCACAGTGCAGTAGAATCTTTGTGTATGTTCTCATTATGCTTCCTTTTTTTTTAAGTTCTTACAGGCATTTAAGTAAATTTAAAGTATTTTTCCTCCAAAACTTTTAGGAACTTAAGAACATAGGATTGAGTGTATTTTGTGTGACACACAAAATACTGATCAATATACTGTCATACAAAATGCTGAAAGATGTTAAGACTATTCTGATGGAGTTGTTTTTTTGAGATAGGAGGTTTGTTTATCTAATATTTGCCTAAAATCGTAGGCTTCTGTAAACCTTGCATCTAAATGCTTTTATACTGCACATCTGCAGATCATATGAAGACTTCAAATTTTTTTGTTGGTTTGTTGTGAAAACCAACAGGAAACACTGTTGGCAGCTACCATTGTTCTCTGTGTGAAGCCAAAGGTTTTGACTCAAGTGGTCTCCAGTTCAAGTCAAAACCTCAGAATTTAATGATACATGACTAAATACAAAGGTTTTCTCTTTCTTCAGATTACAGTTCAACTTGCTGTGTTACATACCAGGAATAAAATATAGTTTATGATCCCAGATGAATCCAGGACAACAATCACAATCCATGTAATGTTTTCTTTACTTATAAAGATCAATGTAGATTTTATTTTGTTTCAATAGTTCATGTTGGCTCTTCAGGTTCCAAATATATTTGACTATAGTAGTAATCTCTGAAAGCTATTTTAGCTTCTTTCTATCAGTCCTGTCTGCCTAATCTAAGTCAGTTGTAAATGCATGTGGCTTCATAGGAAGGAGAAAAAAAGCATAATGACAATAGTCACATGTTCCAAAATGTTAAAAAGATGGAAAGCTATTTAAAGCAGGAAACATGTCTCAGGAGCTAGAGAATCATTGTGGACTGACATATGGTAATTGTATGTCAGCATATGCCTGTGCTGCATCTACAGTATATATCCATTTGCTAAATTCTATCTGTGTCCAAAGCTGTAGCAAGATCAGGTTTAAATGCAGCTAGAAAAATGTAGAAGCATGATATGTTTAATTTCTCATTTTCTGCAGAAGCAATCTTGCACATTATTTATTCTTTCCTTGTTCCTTTCCTTGACCTCAGAGACTATTCTGACACTTAAAATTAATTTGCCCACCTTAGCCCATGTTAAATTCTAGCGCCAGGAAAGATGGGACCAACACCAAGATTAACTAGAAAAGAGGCACTACAAGTTCTTACTTTTTTGGGCCTCTATGTGAGAGCAAAACTCCAATCTCTTCAAGTTGCAGGGGGAAAAGATTCAAAAGATGCAGTGCATACGAACACGTGGAATTAGGAAAGAGGAAACAGTTTCAGTTCCCTACTCCAAATCTAATAATTTAATAACCTAACCACTGAGTCATTGTGTGTATTTATTTCTCATTTCTAGACCAGAAGTCCCACCCTAAACCTGAGAAATCACCCTTTGGAAAATTCTGCTGAAGTTAATACAATTTTAGTTTCAATGAAATAGAAATATTAGAAAAGCACTGGGAAATTTCCAGTGCTAGTCAGCTGCAAACTAGCTGCAAGATATGAGCTAACCCCAATTCTCATGTTGTTTCCCAAGAAAACATTCCTTCCTCCATTCCAAAATTGAAGACAGCTGTTTGTTCCAGTTTTAGGGCCCATACTAGAACTGATAAACTGTATGTTTGACTATTCTGACAACTAGAATAAGTAGGTTATTATGAGCTGCAAATAACATTGACAATTAACAGGGATAATACTGAATATTGTGTAATACTTGATGGTCTAAAATTTCTTCCATTACTCAAGTGTAAATGGAAAGTGAGCATTCTACTTGAGGGTATTGCATGACTGGGAAATAGGTTTGAGTGACAAGAGAGACAAAGCTGTAGAACTTTCAGGCGTAATATAGCGTTGTCTGAGTTACATTGATAAAGGAAACGCAGTATGTATTTCCTTTCTATGCAGAAACATGCAGTGAAGAACTTAGATTTCTAGTCAGAAGGTCAGGGAATAGATTCTCCTCTCAAGATAAAGCCAAAATAATTTTGCGAAGAGTTTCACTAGATTTACACTGCTATACTAGAGATGGGAAATTCACCCACCTTTTTGAGTCTCAAGCACAAATGAATGCAGCAGACCAGTGAAGCAACCATTTAATTGTTTGGTTTCATTACATGGGAACCAGAATAACTACATGTGTCAAGAGCTAGAAAAAGGAAAACTACTTTTAATATGCATAGGTCCTGGGATTAGACAATCACCAGCATTTCTGCCTGAGGATTGTTGCACTGAAATCTACTGAAGGTTATTACCATAACCAACTGTGGTGGTGGTGGAGGAGAGGCTGTGTAATGTTAACTGTGGTTTCTGCTTCACTGCATTACCTTGTAATGACATTAGCACATTTTTTACATTCTATGAGAGGAATGCTTCCCTCCTCTCTGCCGCTTAGAAAGAGTGAAGAGATGAGACTTGACACTTGAAAATACTATAGTGCTGTGACCTCGTCAGGGTATAAGATGGTCTTAGTGGATGCAGAAAATTCAGCTTCCCGGAGTATTTTTGCATTGTCCAGCTGGTGTCCTACCATCTCCAGTACGATCTAAAACACAAAGCTGCTTCCAGACAGCACTGCTTTGTTATTCACTTGACTTTACTAGCCTTGTCAGAGTTAATTGGATTTGTGACATGGTCAGATGTTTATTTCTTCATTCTGTTGTCCCCTGCCTTGCAGGACACATATGTCAGGGGAAACTACAGTACATCTAGCAAATACTAAAAATATGAAGAGATACATGGACATGCTGTCAAAATTTTTAGGAATGAAAATTTAAGGAAATGTATGCTTAAAATATATTTTTTTATTCTATTCTATCCCAATATTGTCACTTAGCTCCTGATTTACAAAGATAATTAGAGCACTTACGGATCTTTTTATTTAAATATATCCATAGCTCTCTAGACAGTCTAATAGCACGCTCATTAGTTTGGTCAGGCATAAATGCCCAACTAAAATCTTATTGTAGATGAATGTTATTTTGCAGAAGAATACACATCAATCACACAAATATGAGGTTACACTTCTGGTAAAATCTCTTCGCTTATTAAGTATTAGAAAACCTATACTGTTTATTAAAGCCACTGCCTACAGCCATAATTTTATTATGATTTCCTTTGTGTAATAACTTTTATGTTTTGTATATGAGGTGACAGTCTCAGGCTATAAAATAACTTTTATGTAATTCACTTTCCAAATCTTTGGTACTATTACTATTGCCGTATTACTATATTACTAATGCAGTATTTTGCTGTAAACCTTTTTAAATACAATGAAAATCACGTATCAATAACTGTGATAAGCATTAAGTGATTTAAATCAAAAGCCACAAAAGAAGATTACTTCATTTACATCTACTGCAAAAAGCATGAGTTTGGGAGCACATGCACTAGAAAGGATTTATTCTGAAATGCAGTCTATCTGATTACAGAAGTTTGGTTAGGCAAGAGGCCCATACATTGTCTTTGAGAATACATACACACACATGCTCACACTCCATAACACTACGGAAGTCACAGTGGATACAGTCTTCAGGCTTGGAACAAAAGTAAATCAACCACATTTTGGGGTACAAGGAACATATAGAAATAGTTGAACATTCATTCACATGTCGGCATCAACCAAATTTCATAGATTTTATATGATATTAATAGCAACGAGAGAGACAGATTGACAAAGCACTTAGTTAAGCATGGGCTTAACTTTAAGTTTGTATCTAAATCCTCAGGAAGTCAACAGCTATGCAGTTGGAGCTATGCCAGTATGTAGCTGAAGATATGACCATCCTAGTCTATTTTATATAAGCATGTTACAATTAACTTTGTAAGCAAAAATGGAATCAGGCAAATACTTTTAACCTGTAAATGTTGTTAAAAACATGTTAGCAAAATTTTTTTATTACTGGTGCAAAAGAATAATAAAATCAAAGCAAAACTACTTGTCATCATTTCAGCAAGAAACCGTGTATAATTTATCTTCGTTTCATTCTAATTTTATTATTAGCATAGCTCCAATGCTTTCAATACACATAGAGCTGCAGTAGCACAGAGACAAATCAATTGAGCTTGGTTTCATTTCAGACAGCTCATTGGAAGCATCTGCTAAATGCACAACAAGGCCATCCTTCTAGATTTATTTTTTTTTAAAGTTTTAAATAGCGCTGCCATCCTTTGTACTGATTTTGATGAGCCATTGGTCTAACCAAAGAAGGCAATGTTTGTTTCTTCAGTTCTTGCACTGCTAGATAACACTGTATAAGCAAAAAGATTATCCACCTAGATTCTGAAACCATTATTCTGAGTAGGTACTTCAGGAATGGACTTACTAACTTTAGTGGGACAAGGTATGAAGTAAAGTTACTAAGAAAAGTTGCTGAAAAAGTTACTAAGCTGGAGAAAATCTATCAGAATGTCATCTTTTATAGCACCATTGTTTCTATTTGACAAATTAATGATAAGAAACATTGACTAGCTTATGCTCTAGTGTATTATGTTAATTAAAAATTCTTCATCAAATTTCCTTGAGGGTAATTATAAAAAAATGTATCATCAGGCAACAGTCCGTAAAATATTCGATGTATCAGAGTTGCTTTGTTACATTAACATGTCTCTTTCAATAGCATTATTTAAGTCCAGTAAAAGAGATTTATTTATTTATTTATATGGCATCCAGCAGCAATCTACAAGTAATAGCTGGAGCAGAAAAAGAAGTTCTTCTCCAACCATACCTACTACTGTAGAATTGACTTACTGTTGGAAGTAGAACTCCATTAGGAAAGACAAGTTTTCTAACAAGCCATTTAAAACGCAGTGAACTATTGAAGATTTATCAGAAAAAGAAAGCAAAATTCCTTTTAGTGCTTTTATTATTTATTAAACCATTTCAGTAATGGTTAGCACTTACTTTTATACAAATGTGAAGAGTTACTATCCCCAAAATTTCACTAGTGTTGCTCTATGGTATTAAATTGTACTGTTCTTCTCAGCACAAAATAGATGGGAGAAAAACCTTTAAGGTCAACACCCATGTACACATCGACATAAAGCTTATCAGCTTTTACTTATTATTGCAGTCCTTCCACAATACATTATTAATACCAAGGGCGTATTAACTAACATGAATATCTAACTGATTAAAAAAATTGCACATTAGTCCACAAGATATTGCTGAGGTCTGGTTGAATCTAAAATAAGATTAGCTATAGAGAAACAGTAGGAGAAACAGTAACATCTGTTAAGATAAAAAGAAAACCCAAAACCCCAACAAAACCTAATGCTCTGTCAGAAGCCAAATTCCAACTCAAAAAGCAACATTCCTCTAGACATGCTGTTGCGTTTTGTGTCATTTCTACATGAACCTTGGACGCAGCACTACCACAAAGTGATGTGTTAAATGCATACATCTCCCTTTTCAGATAAAAGGTCTTCTTTACTGACAGGAATAGGATGGCCACTTACAAAACAATTTCTTAGAAAACTATTAAAAGCTGGCACAAGATAAAACATCTCCAGACCTGAAAGTTCCTTAGCCTACCACCCTGCTGGGAGGCCATCTGCACAGCACATCACCCCACGATGATGGTGACCCTTTGGGTGGTACCTGAGAGGAAGTCCATCTGGCCGTCCACTCTGGAGCCTACAGGCCTGGAAGTGCTGCCATCCTTGACACAGAGGCAGCTGTAGCTTTTGGAAGGCTGGGCAGCCTGCCAAGTGGATGAGTATATGAGCTGGCAGCAAACCAGCAAGTTTCCGACAAAAATCTGAAAGCTTGGGTTCCACAAGATCTCTTATGTAAAACATAAGAATGATAGTTTCTATTCAAACCACAGTACTAAATAGTTTCTTTTAGGAAATGCACTAGGAAATGCACCTGTAAAAATCCATTTTCTCCCTCCAAAACACACACTGAGTAAAATTTAACCTGACAGTTTTTCATGAAGTTCAGGTAAAAACCCACATTAAGCAATATATGCCTAATTAGAAAAATTAGCATTGAAATAGGTAGAACCATATAATCTACCTGGTAAGTCTGTGTCATCTAGTGTCTACATAGTGCATTGCAGAAATTCCACAACTAGTTCTAAGAGACATCGCTGAAATATCACAGGCGATGTCTCTGCTTAACGGTGGCAGTTCCTCAGGTAGGCTAAGGCCATGACTGGGCAGGCATTGACTACAAAAATGGTTTAAAATGTTATCACTCTCGCAAGCTCTTATTGACTTCCCTTAGCTGGATCTAATAAAAAGGATAGTGTGATCTCCTGATTTAGCTCAGTACGAAGTTGCCTCAGCACAAACTTTAATTAGTGTTCAAAAGTATTTTAGACAAAGTAGCACATATTAATGTTAATGGAGTTGTATTGCTTATTGTATCCGAGCTAGAACCTTCAGCTTGGATTGTGCAGAGTTTGCTTACGTATTTAGAAGAGCAGGAAAATCTACAGCCCTTCCATTGCCAAACAGCATAATAATTAAGTAATTAAGTAACAACCACTTAGCTCTTGGAGTAGCTAAACTCTAAAGAAGTTTAGCAGCCTTTCTGTGTAAAACATTATTTTGGGACTGAAGGTTGAATCCATGCTGATGAATCCAATTTTCCTTGTGCACTTGCGTCAATGCTTTACATTCTGACCAGGTGGCTGGCAAGTCAAGACCCAAGTATGTACTGCTTTACGGTCAGGAGTGTATTATAAGCAATGTTGACAGTTGCCCCCTGTAAGTACCTACACCTCACTGCATTTGGTTTTCAATATTCCTCCTTCATCATTTCAGAATAAATGAAGGATTCATGCATCCACCTAAGTATTATTTAGCCTGAGGCCTATCACTTGGGAGCAAAGTAGCTTTATGCCATGTTCCTTCAGCTCTTAAAACTGCTAGAACAGTTTCAGCTGTTACGTACACTCTAACTTCTGGTTTTCTGCAGAAACCTAAAGAATATGTTAAGGAAGGTAGGAATCACTGTAGCAAAGAAGGATCCACATCAAGTATTCTGTCATTTACCAACAAGAAAATACCAGCATGTACGACACCCTTTTGCAACCTGGAATTTCTGTTGTATCAGTACAAGACTTCAGAGAGAAAATACTATAGAATCATAGAATGGTTTGGGTTGGAAGGGACCTTAAAAGATCATCTAGTTCCAATCCCGCTGCTATGGGCGGGGACACCTTCCACTAGACCAGGTTGCTCAAAGCCCCATCCAGCCTGGCCTTGAACATTTCCAGGGATGGGGCAACCACAACTTCTCTGGGCAACCTGTTCCAGTACCTTGCCACCCCACTTCACAGTGAAGAATTTCTACGTCATACCTAATCTAAATCTACCCTTCCAGTTTAAAGCCATTACTCCTTGTCCTTCACTACACACCTTTGTAAAACGTCCTTCTCCAGCTTTCTTGTAGCCCCCCTTTAGGTGCTGGAAGGCTGCTATAAGGTCTCCCCAGAGTCTTTGCTTCTGCAGGCTGAACAATCCCAGCTATGTCAGCCTGTCTTCATAGGAGACATGCTCCAGCCCTCTGATCATCTTCATGGCCCTCCTCTGGACTCGTTGCAACAGGTCCATGTTCTTCTTATGTTGGGGGCCTCCAGAGCTGAACGCAGTACTCCAGGTGGGGGTCTCACGAGAGTGGAGTTGCTGGACACAGAGCTTAGACAGACGAGCCTGTAGTTCCCCGGGTTTTCCCCCCGCCGCCGCCTTTTTTTTTTTTAAATGGGGGTTATGTTCTCCTTTTCCAGTCTGTGGGAACTTCACCAGACTGCAAGGATTTCTCAAATATGATGGGTAGTGGCTTAGCCACTTCACCAACCAGTTCTCCCGGGACCCGCAGATGCATCTCATCAGATCCCATGGATGGAAAAAGACAATGAAAAGTGAAAAGCCTTAACTCAACATTTCCATTTTATATATTCCACAGTTTAACTTCTTTGACCAGGGAAGAAGGTGAAGGCCAACTCTTCTTCCCTGATAGCCAGCAGGAATAATAGGGCATAGAGGTAGTCAGTACATTGTAATGTACCGCTGTCTCATGCACTCTCTGGAGCACCAAGAGAAACTGCCCATTCCTTGTAAGGCTTCCACTACAGTGAATGTCATCTGTTTGTCTACCTTCCTAATAATACCCAGCAGCATCAAGCATACATGCTCATACTGTATTAGAATGTAACAGTAATCTCTAAATATGGAAAAGATCCACATTTTCTGAAGTCAACAACTGCAGCTAGCAAAAGTCATATCATAAAGGACTGCACTGCAGGAAGTGGTCAGATCACCTTGTGTAAGTCACAGCCTTTTCTACAGAGGAGGATACCTTTATTTCCTGCATTGGTATTAAGCTGAATTTGTTTTTCCACCTTATGTGTCCTTGGTCACTGGCATTTTTCATGAAACAAAGCAAATGCTGACACTCTATGGGCTGTAAGGGAAAACAGCTGCTAGTTATAACAAGGGTTTCAAGAGCACTTGGTCAACCAATCTTCATAGAACTTTTAAGTACCTGCAAACTGTATTACATCTGTTGAAAGCAGCAAAACCAACATAAAATGTAGAGTAGGTCCAATTTTTAGTGTGTCAGTAGAATCAGTCTGCAGTTATTTTTAACTGCCTTGGAAAGCTCAGCAGGCAGATACAGTTAATCCTTTAAAGGATTTGCAGGTATTCATAGCTTAGTAAGTAAGCATAGTGGATTAAGCCAATAGAAGATTGTACACAGTCAAAGACAACCTTTACATGCTAACATTCAAAAAATAAACAGAGCAGTTTCTTTCTCCTGACAATCACTCTCAACTGTTAGTATGTGCCAGAATCCCATACTCCAATGAAATAAAAATGTTAATTAGAGCCATTAAACTCAACATGTGATAATTAAATCATCAAATAGTAGTGAATTTCTGTTGTCTTGTTTTCCCATTATCCTATGCATCCTTTGAAAAGCAGAACTTCATCATGAAAATGAATTAAAACTGCATCTACTTATGCAATAAATAAACAATGAAATCAAAATGGTAAAAATTCAGTTTAGGAAGAAGAAAAAAAAAGGACGAGCGATTTTTATAGATCAGATTTTATATTGCTTGTATTCTTTTCTTCATAACAAAAATATTCACACTAAGAAAGTATCAGGATTCACTGACATAGGCTCAACTGAGAGATCTGGGCCCTTTAATGTATTCATAAACAATGTGGAAAAGTATACGTGTAGTAAGACAAAGAAAAAAATCAGATGACACAAAACTATTGGGCTGAGGAAATCTAAAGCTGGCCATGAAAAGCTTCAGAGGACAGTTCAATACTGAATGGGTGATAAAATGCCAGGGGCTATTCGGTGTCAGTAAGTGTAATGCACATCAAGAGAGGAAGGGAAAATACATACATACATATATACATGGGGTGTTAGTCAGTATCACCAGGAAAGCAATCTGAAAACACCCGGTGCTTTAAAAAGATAACAGAAACTAAGGAATCATTTAAAAATTAACAGAGAACAAATGTGAAAAGTCTGCCCTGTGTACCTTCAGGCCACAGACACGTTATGAATACTGTATGCAGTTTTGGTCATTCCATTATCAAAATGGTTATGGCAGAATTAGAAAAATATCTGAAGAAGGATAGGACAGAGATGCATTAAGTCATGAATTTTATGAAAAAGGTGAGTGGGGAACAGTTATTCACTAGTTTTCATAACATAAATATTGGAAGGCATGCACATTTTTTGGCAATAATAAACTAAACTCATTTTCATTAGATATTGCAAGGCCCAAACTGTACATGGATCCAAAAAATCATGACTTAATGAATTCAGCAGTTCTATTCAGTAGGTCAGCAGCATCTATTAAACAAAAGAGTCTCCTAACCACTGAAGGCTAGAAGAGCATGATGGAAAAATCACTGTAAGCATGACTGCCTCCGTACAGCTTTTCCAAAAGTATCTACTTATTAAGACAGGATACGAGGTTAGGTGGACTTTTTATCTGGCTGAATTCAGCAGTTCTCAAGTACTCATGACTAGAATGACTGAAATCATGATGTAAAAATATGCCAAACAATATACAAGAAATTAGACCAGGACCTCCCCGGTTCTATCACTGTTATTTAAAAAGAATCAAGATTAAACAAAACTGTTTCATTAACTGTACAACTGAAGAAGCCTAATTCCCTACACATTTTTCAGCATGTATACTCTGGCTACCAGAG
>JAVJGI010000050.1:101136647-101146970 GCA_035590275.1 Ibycter americanus
CTACCAGAGAACCCACTCCTTTCACCCTTCAACTCTGTGAACTGAAATATATACACACAATAGTTGAAATATATGTACAAAGATAAGAACAGATTATCACTCCACAAGGTTATAATTAGGACCCAGATCATTCAATAGCGGAATTTATTGTTGGCTCTGCCACTTGAACAGAATTGTGAGAATAGGAGTATAGGACTAGAAGGGAACTCGTGAATCACTGCAAATGATCCACTCTTACATTTGCAGTCGTACCACTTAATCCCTTTCAGAAACTGATCAAATCCCCTTTTATAACTACTCGATCAGATGACAGTCTCAAAGCTTCTCTGCTCTGGCAGAAAATTCTTTTTGATTTTTAGATTCAATATATTCCTAGCCAGTCAATGACTTATGCTCTCCTACTAACACTGTCCCTTAGTTTAAACAGAGCTTTACTTCTCTGGTGGTACATTCAGAGAAAGAAATCCTATCTTCTTTTAATACATGTTTTGCCTGGCTAACGAAGTCAAGCTCTTTTACAGCACATCTATCTTACAACACAGCATGCAATGTGAAGAGGTTCAAGCTGACGGGGACACCATGCCAGTCAGTGCAGCACACTGCAGCACTCTATACCCACATGCCCCTGGTTCTAAGACCTGTATAGATATGTTAGCACATTCCTTTCAAGCCAATGTGCCCTGTCACCAAGACAGCCAGTCTTCCTCAACATGTATTCAATGCCAAACTAATACGGCAGTACTAATTCACTTCTGGAAATAGTTTAGTGGTGGTTAGATCATTTATTTCTATGCCATACTTCACTGTAATTATGCTCCTAATCTCACACTGTACACTTCTAATCCCATTGATCACCATACTCTTTCTCCCAACAGACTCTGTACTGATTTGCCTTTCTGGAATGCAGAATTTCCATGGAAAAGACTCCAATTTTTCATACACATCAAAGTCTATGAAAATCTTTGACATGCAAACTGAAAAGATTTCCAGAGTTTGCACTGAGAGCTTGGCTGGAGTACCTAGCCCTACAAGTTATCACAATGACTCTGAAGTTTAGTGACAACTCTGAGAATGACATCACTCCTTATCATTTTGGAAGAAACATCTCCTTAATATAGTAACGGCAGAAAACTTGTATCATCATCACTGAGTTCCTAAGAGATGCCCCAGAAGGGAAGAAATGCAGTTTAAAGAGTAGGACATGAAGATTGACAGAACACTGGACAATGGTTCTGCACTTTTTTGCCTTTTTAAGAACAGTCTGTCTTAATTTCTCACACATTCCAATGTTTCCCCTGTACAACCCAATTTGCTTAGCTAGCCTGGACATCTTTCTTTCTTCGTGGTTTCTCTGGCTCCGTTCCATACTGCAGATTTGTTACTGCAAGTCACTCTAACAGGCACTGCACAGAGAACATCGTTCCAGGAAATCTACCACTTACCTGACTGAATACTTCACCGTCATATTAGTTAGCACTTCTTCTGAATTGAGGAAGGGCAGGGCTCTAGGAATGGGAATGAGAGCAACTGCTTGGACAATGGACTCTATCCTGACACAAGCATGAAGGGAAGACCAACACAAAGATCAACATAAATCTTAAAAAAGGATCTGAGGGCAGAAAAGGGCTCAAAAACACAGGGTCATAGAGAGGGCTTTATCACAAAGCAAAGAAAACATGAGAAGCTCCAGGACCCTAATGGCCCAGAGTGACTTGGTGGATGAGGGGCATTCATGTTTTACAGATGAATTAGAAATGGTGAGAGGAAAAGAGCTGTGAAAGACACAATGGATTAGGAAAAACAACATACTGAAAAACATTTAAAATGGAGATTTTTTAAAAAATGTGTGGCCTTCTGCACAAATTTATATTTAGTTATTGAATATAACCACACAACAATAATAGCTGTATATGTACATTTAGTAATATTTTGCCTTGCTTTCATAAGAAAAAAGTCGAATATACAGACTATATATATTTACCACAATATGAAACAACAAAATGTTTATTTCAAAGTAAGGTATACTTTAACATAAATTTTGGAAATCTGTAACACTGTCCTGGTTTCAGCCAGGATAGAGTTAATTTTCTTCTTAGTAGCTGATGTAGTGCTGTGTTTTGGATTTAGTATGAGAATAACATTGATAACACACTGATGTTTTAGTTGTTGCTAAGTAGGGCTTTCTCTAAATCAAGGACTTTTCCAGTTTCCCATGCTCTGCCAGTGAGCAGGAGCACAAGAAACTGGGAGGGAACAGAGCCAGGACAGCCGACCCAAAGTAGCCAAAGGGATATTCCATACCATAGAACGTCATGCTCAGCATATAAACTGGGGGAAGTTAGTTGGGGGCTGCCAGCTGCTGATCAGGAACTGGCTGGGCATCAGTCAGTGGGTGGTGAGCAATTATATTGTGCATCACTTGCACTTTTCCCCCCTGTGTTTTATTCCTTTCTCCCTCTCCTCTTCATTACAATTTTTATTGTCATTGGGGGTGAGGGAGTGGGGGGTGTTGCTTGGTTTGTGTTGTTTTTTTTTAACTTTATTTCAGTTATTAAACTGTTCTTATCTCAACCCACGGATTTTACCTTTTTCTGATTCTCCTCTCCATCCCACCGGGGTGGAGGGGGTGGGGATGGATGTGAGTGAGTGGCTGCATGATATTTAGTTGTTGGCTGGGATGAAACCACGACAAACATATACCTGAAATCAGACTATGTAATTAGAGAGAGATCTGTATTTGCTTAGCAGAGGAAGCAGGGCAATGGTACTTCCTCACTCCCTTTCTGCCATCACAATAGAGGTCCTATTGGCACCGTACCTGGCTCTTGTGTTCCTCGCATGTTGAGGAAACTAATGAGTAAGAGGAAACAGCTTGCAGAAAGCCTCTGTGCCTGACTATCTCTCACACTCATTCTATGCTGCTGCAATACCTCTGGCTTAAGAGAGGTTTCACTTGATTTCGTTCAAGTTAAGAGAAGAATCAGCCCCAAAATGCACCTTCCCACCACTGAATCCATATACCTATGCAACAAGCCCTCAACATTCCTGACTAGCATTTTGAATATCTGTCCAAAGGCAAAACAAAGCAATTGGAGACTTCAGATGCAATCTGAATGTAACGTGATTTGAACCAGACAACAAACTCTTCAACTGAAGTGCCACTGTTAAACTCTTTCCAAAACATGGAACATTGCATTAATAAATATCAATACTCATTTCAAAGCCTTCAAAGTACCTAGCTAAAATACTTTCACTGTATTCCTACAGTCAAGGATCAGCAAGCTTCCACCATAAGTCATCATCTTAAAGACAGATACTACACTGACAGTTCGCAAAGAATTTGGAGAAAACATTCAACCAAACCCAGCAACCCCCAATGAGAAACAGAATGCTGGACAACTATCAATAAACACTTTTTTGACAAAAAAAAAATAATCTGAATTTCTTATGAAACATGCCATGTTGAATAAAAGAATAATCTTCCTTTCCTTTATATTTTGTTTGGTACTTTTACTCACTCAGGTATTCTTGCTGTGAATGTTTCATAGCACAGTACTTCCCTGAAGTAAGATTTGATCCTTTTTCCTTACCCTGACAAGATTCTTACCAAAGTAATGAGAAATTGCTTTTATTAGCCATGAGGTGCAAGATTTATTCCTTTATTGTGAGCACATAAATCTAGAAAATATTATGGTTTGGGGATTTTTATTTTTATATAAAAGCCTGGATCACATACTTTTAAATGCAGATAAAATTAACATTATTTTAAAAGATCAGTTAATCCAGGGATAAGAACCTGGGAGGGTGCTGTGAAAAGGACAAGAATGAAGCATCTGTTCCTGTGTGGATTTTTCTCTCCTCCCACACATTAAAGGGAGAGATGTATATGAAGTGTGTACAGTATTTATTTTTAGTCAGTCAGGCAAAGGGCCATCACGTCGCCCTGTCCCATTACTCTGTTTATCTCGAGGACAGCTACAAACGCCTGGTGCTGAGATCTGATTTTCTCCATTCATGACTTGAGGTTTCTCCCCCCCTTACTTTTTAAACATTGCCTTATATGTTGAAAATGTGTCTGGGCAATACATCTTCTTGGCACTCTGGGTACAGTTCTGCTAATTGTTTTTGCACTTAGCATCTCTTACTACAAAGAGGATAGATTTTGCCAGGAGTTAAATAAAAGCCAAAAAACCCCAGGTCTCCTTCCACTCTAAATAACCTTTGTAATTCTGTTTACTGAATATATTATTTCTTTAAGGTTTGCTTTCAAGTGAGAACTCTTACCACCAGTATTTCCCCTCTCATCACATTAATAACATTTTTTCAAAAAAACCCAACAAACAACAACAAACGTTCTAAGACACTGTGAGGCTATTCTAAAACAATTCTCCATATTGCCAATTTTTGGTTTTCTGTTTGGGCTACATTTTTCTATCAATTCACAGACAGTAAAATACAGGTTAGTCTTACATTCATAATTTGATTATACTAACCAAAGTCATCCATTTATGCATTTCTGAGGATGCTTTTAAAAGGCAGTTTTACTGAAAAGAACATAATCCTTACCTGAGATACTACTTGCAATTCAGAAAGAGAAATGTGGAAAAGAATATCCTCCTCCAACATATGAAACAACACATCACTTAGTTAAAACAGCAATTCCTAACCCAGGAGTTTTAGGAAGTGTGTGTGTATATATATATATATATATTAAAAAAATTAACTCTGTAGACCTTCAATGACTAGAAGTTTAAAGAGAAAAATGGAGGGAATCACAAAAGTTTGTGTAAGTAAATAAAACATATTCCAAAGTTTTTGCTTTTTAATGGATAGCAAACTGAAAACAGAGATGTCTTTTGGCAAGTCAAAAACCAAGTAATCTCTCCTGTGCAGAGGCAGGATAAAATGGGAGTAGGTCTCAAGATCATTAAGCTGCTGAAATGATGAAAACATAAACCCAATATATTTAATACAACACTCACATAACTAGAGTATTTTTTTCCAAGCTAAGCACTCTAGAATGCTTACTTAGGTGGCAACTAAAAACACTTAGTGTCTTCAAAGGAGGACTCCGGGCTTTGAAATATTAGCCCCTTTTAAAGATTTTATAAATAGTTTTGGAAATACCACCCAAGGACTGGGCCAGAGGGAAACAATCAATTAGAAAGCAAGTCCTGTACAGGGGATTCTCAGAGCACACAACAGAGCAGTTAGGTGACAGTTTGGCAGCCCCGCTTAGAAGGGCATGTTTACATAAATTATTGCAATGTAGCCTGAGTACAGGTTTACACATTTTTAGCTACTCTGCAGTAAATGTTTTCATGAGCACTCTTATTTTGCAGTAAATGGAAGATATCTTACCTTATTCCTACTGAAGACAGAGGAAATACACATTTCTTCACAGATACCTTGAGACAACATTCCTGAAGTAGCTACCACACCACAAATATCCTTCCTTGTTTTATGGTAACCTATCCAAGCAGCCATGCCATCTGACAACCAAAAAGCCAGCATAAAGCAAACCAGCTTCTTGAGATGCAGTCACTCCCCTGAGGTAAAGAACTGACTAAAGGACAGAATTGTAAATAATGCACAAGTAAGTGCCTGCTGCTGACTGCCTCTACAGCAACCAGAGAAATTATTCATTTGTATATTTTTCCTGAACAAACAGCACTGCATTTAACAAAAAATTATCTAAGATATTTCTCTCTTTAAAGAAACCATCCTGCTCAAACTAAAGGAACAATCATACCATGTGGCCCTGAAAGAACTGAATGTGCCCTGAGAGGGTATATACCTGGTTTCCCAATGGAAAGTAAGGGCATTCAGCTCTCAGCTGATCAGATCCTGCATAATTATCTTCTATAAATGCATAGCAAGCACATATCAGCCAGACATAATCACCAGCCAGATATGTAAAGCACATTTTAAATCCCACTGATTCCAAGTAAATTTAAGGGTGTACTTAAATATGTTTCAGGTGCTGCGCTGCACCTGCTGCAGAATGGTAACAAATTTAGATTAAAGAAGTAAAGCATTGTCTCTGTGAAATAAAACAGTCTTTGTCCCCTCTGCAGCAGGCCATAATACTCTGCTTCATAAAATTAGTTAGCCCTGCACATTCTTAAAAATTTACAGTGCAGTATGTAGAAAATAAATTTAGAAGTAATACATTGCTGCATGGTCTGCAGAGCTTATATTACCAACCAGCAAAAACCATAATTGGATGAGTAACAAGACTTATACTCAGTCAAATGAAAAACAGAAATGTGATTCTATGATTCTAACTGGTCATAGTCTAATATTTCTTATGGATTCATCCCATTAAGCCTGCTAAAAAGTATTTGTTATTCCTAAGTATTATCCATACAGCTTATATGAACAAATTTCACCATACAGATTGAAATATTAATTATGTTGAAATTATCCATTTGCAATTTGTGCTATTGTCAACTATTGAGTGCAGTCATACACTATTTTTCCATTTCCTGACAGAACTTGAGCATTGTAAACAAGAAAACAATCAGTAATTCACTTTCAAGATTAAGTTTCAGATGACTAGCTGTTAATACTACAATAAAGGCACTTTCAAAAATCATTACCATCTTCATGAATGCTTTCTGAATATTAATGGCACACAAATGCAGATCAACAAATAATGACAAATCACCTTGTCTTTCTCTCTTTAAGGTTTAGTACCGTACTTTTTAATAAACTACAGCCAAAGGCAACAAAACATCTTGTCGGAAATTTTACGTATTCTCCTTCTTCGTTGCTGCCTTTTCAAAGAAATGCTTTCTGCACAGTGAACTACTAGTACATATTGAGCTCCATGACCTTTACGATTTTGGTTTCAACAACGAGGTCAACATTGCTAAGAAGCCAGTTCTGCCTTAAAGGCAAAACCTCTCTAACAACCCAAAACGGATCTTTTAAATGTAATTGAACTATAAAAATTCATTTCCATAGGCTTATGAGAAAAATGCCTTCTAAATTTGTAACCAATTTTATAGTATTTGGCCACTGACAATACATGCAGACAAAGAAGCTGGCCTGTTACTTTTTGGGTTTCATACAATGCTAATTCAGACAAAAGTTTTTATGTGAAGAAAGAGCCAACAAGGATACCTATGCTAAAAACAAGCAGAGGAGTACAGAATAATCAAAGCACATTGGAAACTGAAAAGGTATAGAATATGACAGAACCCAAGTCTCCACTCCTGCGATCGCTAACCAGCTGTGTGCAGTCTTTGGTCAGCACAGCATAGCTAGCTCACAGCTACGCAACTGACTGGCTCACCGTCAGGGTCTGCACTTTCGCATCACCCCAGGGCAGCTCACAGAGGGAAGCAGATTTTCCCTATATTAGGAAATGACATTATTTTGCCGATGCGGTGTTGTCAAAGTTTGCCCTTATGTATGCACGTAGTTAAGCCATTGGAAATGCTTTTTCAAGTTAAAACTGTTGCTAACAATCAATGGCTGAAACTTACTTCTCATCATAACTGATAGACCTGATTCTTCATTATCTTCCTTTGTCTTGTATAGTCATACCCACGTCTGTAAGTGTAACAGTGACTGGGTATAAGATACTATCAAATCAGAATGGTAGCTTTAATTAAGAAAACATACTTGAAACCTTGCAATTTGATAGTCAGGGAAGACCTTACATTTAATGTGCCTGGACAAACAGCTACAGGTTGGGTGAGGTAGGAGAAAATAAGGCTTTTATGTTTGTTAGGCATCATTAACACCAGTTCCTGTTCACAGCTACCTTTTGGAAAAGACTGCATGGAATGGTTGTTCCCATACATTCACAAGATCATTTTGCCAGGGAGAAACTTATTTCACTGGGGAGGAAAGGAAATAACATCTTATTGATTCCTTTCTCCCCCCCCTTTCTATGGTTGCTTCATTACAGGCTTTTCCTAAATTTCCTCTTTCTATCCTGCTGCACAGCTAACCATGAATAATTTAACCGAGATACTGTATTAGCATACTGCAGTTGACAACGACTTGATTCTCTCAACATTTTTGTTTCCATCTTTTTTTTTTTTTTTTACTCTAACCTGAGAGTATGATGACCAAGCATTTCCATTTTCACCTTCTCCTCTGCAGCTTCCGAGACAGAAATAAAATGGAGAGGAGGCAGAATAGGAGGGAGGGATTACTTCTGGTAAAGGTAGCAAATATACCACACAACCATTATCAGAACTGTTCAGGTGTGACAATTTATTAAGTGAATCCTCAGAGAATTTTGATTGTGCACATCTCTTTCAAAGGAACACAGCAAAATCCTCCATTACTAGAGAATGAGACAGTGAAAGCCACCTTAAAACTCCAGAGTGAATGGATGTCAGGGCAAGGAGGAGGGGAGAAAGGAAAGAGGTGGTCTCTCCTTCACTGTGAATAATCTTTGGTAGATTTACAATCACCAGATTTTTTTTTTTTTTCCCAGCTAGCAACATTAGCCTCTATAAAGACAGAAAAATTGCACCGTCTTTTCTCAGCATCAATTTATTCCCTACTCAGCACAAAGCAATATGCTCTTATTATCATTCTTCCATGTAGCCTTTTATTTTCCACTGTTTTCACATATTTAAATATTACTTGCTGTCATACACATACTGGTTTCACAAAACTCCTAGGGGAATACCATACCTCAACTTAATATAGTTCACATGTGAACAACATGATATGGAACATAATTTAAAATAATGAGCAACATTAAGTAGTTTAAGAGTCTCATGATATTCAGTGTCTTTGTAAGCAAGATGTTAAAAGCTAATTCCTTGAATTCTAGAGATTTTCCACTTTTTAGTAAAGCTTCACAAAAATCTCAAGACCACACACCAAGACAAATAGCAATCTGTTTGTCAAATTGCGTTAAAACCAGTGTTATCCCTTTTGACTGAAGTAGGTCGCTAAAGTTTGGACTCTTGGAAGTTGTTTCACTTAGGAATTGTATTATAGAAACTGTCAAGGGCAGTTCCTTTGGTTTTTCCTTTCTCTCAGAACTGCAACTTGACCTGCAGCTGAGCTGACCTAACTGTTTACTGTCACTGACAGGGCATTCCCATCCCACTGCTTTCCAAATTCAAACTTCTATCTTTCTTCTGCTCTTCCTTCTCTCCTTATTCTCTGGTCAGTTCTGTTCCCCACCCTTTGTTCTAGCTCTGCCACTTATCAAACCCTTTCCACCAGCTGGTTCAACTCACTAAACAGGAAGAGTTCTGTTCTTTCACCATTCTAGTAATAAACTTTCTTCTATTTCAGTGATTTAAATCAGCTGATGCAACACTATTGAAAACCAGAGCAAACAGAAGAAGGGAATTCATAGCAGGCCAGAAGGAGGCCTTGTGGGTCATGCAGAAAGTGTTTTTTCTTGGTGGCTTTTCAGCATTCCTCTATATAGCCGTCACTGTTTACTGAATGACACATCTCCACCAAAACTTTGCCAGTTTTCTGCATCTGCATTCTGTCCACAACAAAATACTTCTGACCAATAACTGTCCATCTGTTATGACAAGTACCTGTAATTCAGTATATGGCTACCATCATTTCACCTATTTTATACCTAAAGGACCTTACCGAAATTTACTTTCATGAATGATGACCTATAAGTGCCAACACTTGACCTCTGCTAAAACAACACCTGAAAGGAATGTGTGTAGTTTGGGCTGCAAAATGACAATAAGCCACTGGAGAGAAACAAAGAGATAAAAAAAAAAAAAAAAGAAAAAAGGTGATTTTTTTTCCCCCCTGTTTTAAAATACTACTTAAAAAGCAGTCTTTTCTGGGAAAAATAAAATTTCAACACAGCAGCAAGAAAAAAACGTAAGTACAAACTGCTGGCATAGGTAAGTTGCTAATGCTGCCACTACCTTCCTGTGCATCCAGAGGCTCTGGGAACGCGCATCCTTTGCTTGACAAAGAGGTATGCAAGGAAACATCCCCGTGTTAGGCTTTCTCCAAAGCGAAGGGGCCAAACTCACCCATGGAATTTTTATCGACTGAGATCCATTCGTGTGTTACCATAGCAAACACTACCTCTGTAAACTGAGGGAAGAGAGCTGACATGCTCGCTCGCTTCTTCTGCGCCTGCCAGCATGCGCTGAGGTGTGAAAGTGCTGGAGGTCTGACCCATCCTTTTGGGACTCGGAAGCGGTGCTTGGGAGAGCACATGTAACAGGTAGGCCTCTCGGAGGAGACAGGCCCACCCTGTCCTCCCCAAAAGGCACGTCTCACCCCCAGCCGAACTTACGTTTCTGGGATGCCAGGTGCTTCCTTCAGGGCTGGGGCGGCCTGCGCAGCCAAGGGCGC
>JAVJGI010000050.1:101148034-101180000 GCA_035590275.1 Ibycter americanus
GGGGCGGGCGCGCGCGCGCGTGGCGGCACGGTGCTGGCCTGACTCGCGGCTTCCCTTGCGTGTTTTCGCTCCGTTTGCGTAGCCGGTCTCCAGAGATGCTGTAGGTACCCCCCTCACCGTAGCTACCTCGCCATAACGCCCTTACTCTTTTCCCCCCGCCCCAGTTCCTCAGGTGTCGGTGGCTTGCAGGAGCGGTTTTTATTGTCCCTCTCCCCGGTGAGTGTTGGCTTCGGGGCGCGGGCGGGTCCTTCAGCTTTTTCTGAAGCCTCCTGCGTCCGTGCCTTGCTGGCCCTTGCTGGGCGCGTCCTACGAACGCGAAATTTGCTTCCGTGGCCCGACCGGTATCAATGAGGCTGCGCCCCGGGGGGCGGGGGGCGGGGTAGGCGGTGTGGGCTTGCTGCCGGTGGCCTGCCCACATGCACCGCGCTTGTCAGCAGCAATATCATCAGCAAGTTGTGCAGCAGCGGCGGCATCGTTTACTGCTGCTGCCTTTCATTGTGTTATCTCCACCCAGTGCATTAGTCCAACCTTGCGTCTGGCGAGGATCAGGAATTACGGAATGGAACTTTGACAGGGCGTTAGCGAGAGACCCAGCTCTTACTTGGTGTTGAGGGAAAGAAGGAAAACGATATGTCGAGCAAAATTAAAAGCTTCATGGGGGAGGGGGAGAAATGGGCGCTCTCAAATGTGTGTGTGTCTATATATTGCTGCTATTATTATTAGTAGGGGGGGAGTTGGCTGAAAGACTGTTAAATACGATTACTAGTAGACAAATCTTAATGAATCTGAGTGGATGGATTTGTTACCTAGCTGCTTCTTCCCCCATTTGACAATCTACCAGCCCCGAGAAGGAACTGTGGGTTAGTATTTGGAAACATGGTTAAAACCCAGTAAAGATACTCGTGTGGACTCTATGCACACTGTGCTTCTATGTGGACTTGTGGTTTGTACTTTCTTGAGGTTTTTCAGCTTGGTTTTTTTTCCTCCATAATCCTAAAGCAATCACTGTGACCCTTCCTGTTTTGATAAGCTGAGTGGTGACTTTTAACTGTGAAGGAGAAAACTGCAAAGATGATTGGATGGTCTAGTGAACCTTTTTAAAAGACTTCCTACTCTTTCATTTGTTGCTTTTTGTGTTATGTAATTAAGTAGGATATTGAGACAGGAAGTTCTATTGATATTAAAGAAAGATTTCATAATGATTGACAACTTCTAATGTGATACTTTGAAATGAAATTGGATGACTATCCTTGTTGAAGCTGGAAGATTCTTAGCCAAGCTGTGATCCTTGTCAGGAAGACTACACTCTTGTTTTTCCTCTCTTCGTAGCCAGGCAGTCCTTAGTATTCAATAACTGGAGACTGCTTTCTTCAGAACTAGAGGGGGCTCCATAGAATGCTTCCAAATGCTCATTTAGTTTGTGATGTTTAATTTGTTGTATAGAAATTTTCTCTTTTACCTGTTTATGTAGAGCTTATAGAATGATTTAATGTAACACTTCTCTTTTTTGACTGATGCATATTTTAAGATGTGCAGATTTGTAGAAGAAATTCTAGTTCTTTCTTAGGAATTGTGTTTTCTAGAAGGCCATGGTCCAAGGAAAAAGAAAGTTTGGCACGCGTTTAGGAAAAAGAGCATCAGATCTGAGGGCTGGCCAATGAGGACCATGGCCATGTTCTTTGTGAGAATATCTAATCCGTGCATTACACTTTGCTGCTCGCTTGTAAGTCACGATGCTACTTCTGAAGCACACAGGTACAGGGAAAGGAGAGGTCTTCTCTATTCTGTATTGGACAGATTCAGTATGTAAAGTTCTGTCTCTACAGGTTCTTGAGCTGTGTGTTGGCAGTTTCTCTGTTATCTCACATTTCCTCTATTTTTAAGCTTTATTCCTTTAAATAGTTTTGTACTAGCTTCTGTTGTTAATACAGGTCAGGTCTTGCCATGGCTATTGTCAGTTTCATCATTCTTTGAAGACATAAAGAGGGAGTTGTAAAGGTGACCAGGGTCTTGATGGTTTTCACTCATTTTGTGGTAGGCAAATATTTGCAGTATGAACTATTATATTGGTCAAAACTTCCCAGCTGAAACATTATATATAGTGACAAATGAATGCTTATTTTCAATACAAAACTGCATTAAAAAAAAATCCCGACACAGCACCCCCCCTCCCCCCTCCTTTAAAAAAAAACAAAAAACCAACCCACAGTAAACCCCACCACTTAGTGTTCTGTTGTTTGCTGGGACAAGTTTTCTAACTTGTCTACAACATTTATATTTTTCAAACATTGCATATACTTGTATGCCTAGTTGTTCTGGGAACCTGGCTATGTCTGGCATGCTAATTCTGTTATTTCAGTATTTATTTTTACCTATGTTAACATCTTACTTTTAAGAACCTGGAAAGCAATTCAAGACAATTACAGAAATAACTGAAGGAAACTGGAATGCCAAATGTTAATCTCTAGATATGGCATATAGTTTTGTGAAGTGAAGGTTACCATATCATACTGGTAATTCTCTGCTCAAAATCAGCCCCCAAAAGAATTAAATAATAAATAATGAACTTATAGTTTTACTTCTCCAAAGTTGTTTCACTTACATCTTTTTTCCAGTGACGACTTTAAATTTTGATTGGCACTGCATGTAGCATAAAAGCATTTTTCTGTTCTTGTATGAACAAATAATAAAAATGCAAGCTTTCCTAAACTTTTCTGTAAGGCAAGTATGTGCTGATTCCTAGGTAGTTCTGTCATAGTGACCATAGCTATCTCATTTAGCGAACTATACCAGCAGAAAATGTAGGATGTCCCTGCTTTCTTAAGGAAATCAAGTGCTCTCAGTGATGTTTCTAGCTACTTTTTCACAGATAGCCAAAGGAGTGTGTTGTTCGCTTTTTTCTTTTTCTTTTTCTTTTTCTTTTTTTTCTCTCCTGGACTGTCTCTTCTGCCTGCTTGTGTAATAAAGGGAGCTGATCAGAGGAGATGCTTTTTGTCGAGTGTGGTGAGAAAACTGATGCTTTTAACTGGGAGTTCTGTTGTTCATTCCCTTCCCAATCTAATTATATCTGAACCAGCAAGTGGAATAGAGGGAGCAGCTAAGAAGTCACCGTTGCAGGTTACGGATGGAATTCATAGTGGTATAAAATGTGTGAAGGCTTGGATTCAGAGACGTAAACTAATCATTTATCCAATAAACAGCAGCATGCGTTCAAGCAGTAATATTCAAAGTCATTCCAGGATGCCCAAGAAAACAGCTCCTAGGTTGCCAGTGAACTGAATAGTTGCTTTATATCTGGCTTCCTATTTCATACATTCTTCTGTCTCTGAAGCATAGTAGATTCTTTGCCTGCAATTCTAACAATGTCAAACCATCCAGTGACACATGTGCGCCTCACTCCAAGTGTCTGTATTGCACACTTACGCTTCTACTGAATCACTAGCATTTGGTTTTCCTTATGCATTTTACCCCGCTTGATGATAAAGGCTTTGAGTGTAGTGGGCAGTAAGTGTTCAGCTGCCTTGTGTCCACATTTTCTCTTTACCCCAGACATCTCACTTTTCAGGGCCAGGCCTGTTTGTTTGAATCTGTGAGCTCTGCTTCTGTCCAGTGGCTGTCAGGATGCTTGAGAAGAAGTTTCCACAGTCTACAACTAATTTACAGGTACACTTTTCTGTGTGTACATGTATTGGGAATGGCTGTTGTTGTAGAAAGTGGTACATCTTGAAGAGTAGTTTTAGCTTGCTACTTCCTTTTAGTGGACCCATGGAATATAGTGAACTTCAAAATTAAGTTCCGATAAAGCAAATTGTCATGACAGTATATAAAATAAATATAAAATGTGCTTACTTAAATTTGTACTCAACACTATAAAAATTATTTTTCCACTTTATTTTTTCCTATTCAAATAGTTGAAAGTTTTGCTGTGATCACTTCATCATTACAATTGATGAAATACTGCTTGTTGATACTGTTCATGTTGTTCATCTCAAATGTTTCTTGATTCTCTAATACTGCTGAAGTTAAGTCTGGTAGCTTCTTTTCCTCCTCTTCTTGCAACTTCTTCACCTTATACAGGCAGGGAAAGCCTTTTAAAGGTAGCCAAGTTTTGTTTCAATCAATAGAGTTATACTTCTAAAGTGTCAATTGTTTTGATGGGGCATTGACCTAGATAAAGTTCTGATTGCTTGTTTTGCATCTACTCTTTTTTTTTTTTTTTTTTTTTTTAGAACTTAGTACTTCTTTGTAGTGTCCTTCCTGCTATAATACCTTTCCAAAAAGCTGGAATCACATGGATGCAGTAAAACTTATTTAGAACAGCACAGGAAGTTCTGCAATTCTTGAATTGCATTTATTTTATCTTGTCTCTGCTTTGCCAGAGGTACTGCTGATTACTGGATCTGTCTTGGAAATAGCTCCAAAAGTGAGGAAAGTGAATGGAGTTGTGCTTCTGTGTTCTCCAGGCAGGTTAGTGGCAGGAGTACTGAGAAAGATGTCCCTTTGATAGTAATGCGGGATTATTCTATTTTGGTAGTGAACCTGGGTAAAATACACTAGGTGACTTACTGCTGTGTTAAAGGAGAAGGCTTGCATTAGAGATGTATGCTGTTCATATTCACTATAGAATTCTCTGCAATATTTGGCTTTCTCTGATTGGGTTTCTCCAAGCATAAATAACAGTGTTACTGGCGTACCTGTTTCCACAGTCAGGCCGTGTATTCTTGTGGTGCAGGACTTGACAAAAGGCATGCTGAAACAGTTGTCTACAATCTGCTTTCTATCATGCTGTAATGCAGAAGTGCAGTTGAGGTGCTCCTCAGAAAAGTTATTCAATTTTTCACTGCCACAAAGATACCAAATAAATTGTATGTGAGGGGAAAGACTTATCTGGTGGAGTAAAACAAACTCAGAGAAGTTTTTTGTCCAATGAGTAAATCATAATTTAGTGGCAAGTTATTTGAAGACTTGGTATGACCTACTTATTGTGAACTTCCATGTTGTTTTGAAGGATCCTAGAGAAGAATCTCATCAGCATAATTAATTTTGTTCTTCAGTTCTCCGAAAGCAAACTAAATTTGGCTTACACTGATTATTTTGGTCTTGTTCTGCAAAAGGCATTCTTCAATTAGTATGTGCAAACAAGTCTTTTTCACTGATATGTAGCTGTGGAAAAGGCAGTTATTAGCTTGTGAGAAGTATTTTGTCTTGAAAATAGTGATAGTCTTCCTCCTACTAGAATCAAGTGCACATGTACTATTACATTTCCACTCCACTGTATTACAATTCAGACATTCCACATGGTGTTGGACAGAGATTGCTCTGTGATTCTGGGAAGGCATCTTTACCCTGTTTGGTAACTTTGTTCTATTATATTTAAGTGAGGTGGGGGTTTTTTATTAACAAAAATAATTTTATGTTAGAGTACTGGATGTTGTGAGTTCTTCTACCCAGAATCTGTCTTTTGTTTTGGAAAAAGTATAAAGGTAGTTCACAAAAGTATGCCTTTGGGGGGGGTGTGGGGTGTGTGGAAGGCATTCATTAGGACCATTGTCTCTAGTTTTGCTTGGCCTTGCTTGAACATGTGTTTTAGAGATGAATTGTATAATTCCCCTACAAAGCTGAATTTGAATTGACGGTTTTAAAAAGCAAACAAAAAATCTCCATCGAGGAACCAGTAGGATTATATATTACACACAGTTAAGTGCATCCAGGGCTTTTTGAAGAGCTGTTGAAAAAAAATAATAATCAGAGGCCTGGATGGAAGAGGGGCAGAGCAACAATACTGATGACACACAAAAAAACCCCGTTCACCTCTTGCTTCTTTGCCTTGCCATATTTTAAACACACATGACACCTTACAGTGGAGAAACAATTTAAACAAAAAGTCACAACTCCTGTCTGTCCTGGAGGTAAGATGTAGATTGCTTTCCCACATACAGACTTCTTTGAGAAGTAAGAAATGTCTTGTTTTAAGAAAAGTGAAAATCTACTTCGGATTTCATTTTCTAAACTGAAAGAAATGTGGAAATACCATGAATAGTAAATATTATTAATTTTAAAATGTTTACTTCACAGTTCAGAGAAGTTCTGTATTAGAGAGCCCAAGTTCTCTCTAACATGGTAGTTTATGGTTGAACAGTTTTAGTAGTTCATAGATAAGTGCCTGCTTGCCTGCATTCACAGAAGGCAATTTATTCACCTCAATGCCCATCCTTCCCATTTATGGGTGACTGCTCTGCTAAATTCTGTATTTTAGCAGAACATTTAGTGATACTCCATATTCTGCTCAATAAACATACTTTTCTTGCCTGAACTAGTGAGAAGGGAGGAGGCTGGGCAGGGTTTTGTATTATGGCTTCCTATCTCTTTGAGGGCAGCAACAAGAAGGATGTCATCAAACTCTGTAGACAGAGTAGCACCTTGGATAGAGAAGCTTTGATGAGCACAAACCCAAAATTGAGCTCAGCAGAGGCGTGAAGTGTAGCAGTGTGGCGACAAAAATGAAATGGCTTTACTGTAGTTGAGTATAAGACTTCACATTTTGTTAACAAGATGGTGAAATACTGTGCGTAAGCAGATTGGTTTGGCTTTGTTTCAACTGCTTCCTAGCCTGACTCTTCTGCAAAATTAAATCTGTTGTCCCTCTTTTACGTGTGTTCAGCTTTGGTGTATACCACTGCTTGCTAGTAGCATCACTTCTGTTTCCTCACAGTAGTATTAATGTGTGTAAGTGCAGTTTGATGTAATGGAGAATTTTAGTTCTTTAGGATTTACTCTGGAAAAGGAGGACCTTTCATGATATTTGCAAAAACAGGATGCAAAATCTTAAATTTGCAACAGTCTACCTGATTTTTATTGTACCTTGCAATTCTGTATCAAGAATTGTGTATCAGAAATGTTTTACTCTGTGAGCTTACGTACAGAAGTCAATTGTTAATTTGATTATCACACAGTTAGAAATAAAGAAGAAGCTAAAGGATTTTCCATCTCAAAATTTTGGAGGGAAGAGGAGGAAGGTGCATGTGGTTCTGTTTATATATTGCTTCAGCAGCAGTTTAGTATTATGAAACATGATTATTTTTTTTTAATGTGCAATGATGTTTAAGTCTGAGGAATATGAAACTTCCCTTTTGTCTGAAACTAGCAGCATTACTTTTTCATATACTTCAGAGATATCCAGAAACAACAAAATATGCTTAAGTCTTATGGTTTGTAATTTCAAATGCCATATAATGTGTGCATATATATGTATTCTTACTGAGGAAAAAAATTTTTTAAAGCATATGTACTTTTATGTATGTCCCTGATAGTACTTAATGCTAATTGCATTACTATGCTGTACATTCTTTGTCAAACCTAAAATTCCTAATAGACTTTAATTTCCTCACAAATGTTTCCCCCCGTCCTCATGGAGAGAAGCTTCTATACATACTAAAGGCATTACAATAAAATGTTTGAGTATTGAGAAGTCTTAAAAGCTAGCATTGCATGCACTTAGAATTAATTTGCTAATGAGATTTGTAATAACTATTCAGGAGTTCTACATAAGCACTGGTTTAAGCTTGATTTGTATTCTTATATCCTTGCTGAAGAGTAACTACAAAGCAAAATTATACTGCTGCTCTTTCCCAGCATAACTCAACGTATTCAAAGTGTGTTGACTTTTCAGGTGTTTTATATTGAAGACTTTAGGTTAGAAAAAAATAATTAATAACTAGGATACAAATACATTTGCAGCTGTCACAATTTTAAAAGATAGGCAACATGCTAAAACCAGAAAGTAGAGGTAGGTAGAACCTCAAGTCTTAGCACGTGCTCTTGGCCAAGGCCATCGTCTTTTCCTAACTTTTTATGATGAACTGCGCGGGCACAAAGGAGGAATTTGTTATGTCACATATGATGGTCCTGGTTTTACTTTCTGACTTCTTCCATAATATTGACTCTAATTTGGTTTAAATCTGTTGAGAACTCTGGATCTCCTGCAGAATAGGGCACTTTCAGCCAGGCAGCTATCTTGCACCCTTGCAAGTGAGTCGCCTATTTGTAGACTAGTTGGTTTATGCATTGGTAACTTGTTTGGACCACTTGTCAGTATTGCTTCTAACCCTTTTCTCCACAGATCTTTGGGTTTCTCTTATATCATCTGCAAACTGTACTATTCTCTTCATTTACCTGAGTAATTAATGAAAGTAGTATCAGTCCCTTGAAACTTCACTGATGCATCATTCTGGCTTTCTAGTGAATGATGAGCACTACTCTTTGCATGCAGTAACTTGTATAATACAGTTATGTATGTCAGTGATCCACCTACCTGATCTTGGTGTTTTGAAATGGGTGGTTATTTGCTAAGGAGAAGGGAATAGAGAATCTTATTTGCAGAACAGATTGAATGTAATTCTGTGATGGAAGACTGAAATGACTACTGTGTGTGCATATGTGTCCAAAGGTACTAATTTTACATCAAATCAACTTGTCTTACGCTATACTGATAAAATTTTTTCTGCGTAGGGTTTGAATGTAATTACTGTAAAACTTAAGGAGAGAAAATAAAATTCCAGCTCTTATTTTGCCATAAAATATTAAACTTAACAGTACTGAACTTCAGGTTTTCAGGCATTTGGAAATATGGGGGTGGGGAGGAAATCACACAACACACAGCCATGATAAATAAGGGGCTTGTGGGACATATATTTCAAGTTTGCCTATATTGTTTAGCATGCAGACTTTTGAACAATGAAGTTGCACAGATATTAGCATTTGGATAAGTATGTTTTAGTTTAGATTGCTTAAGTGTATCTTTTGTCATTTTTAGAACTTATCATAACCACAGGTATTCCTTAGACTTGTTACAGCCACTTTTGTTGAGAACTGGTAGACGTACTTTGCAGAAGATGGTAAATTTTCCCAACGCAAACAAGTTGTGATCTTTATTGCCACCTATGTGAAACAAACTAGTACACAAGAGCACCTAGCTGGAAGTCAACTGTTCTGAGAAACTAAGCACGCTGTTAAGTGCATCCACTCTTTAAAAGGCATACCAAATGTTTTTTTGTCTTACCTTTCAAGCCTTCTGCTGGCACAAATTAATTGAAGCTGCCTGTTGGAGAGGGTAAAATAACAGAATGAGTCACAGAAACTGTTGGCAAAAGTAATAGCATCTTCAGCAGCGTAACATGTCAGTGCAGCAGCTCTTAAATTTGTCATCTACAAGTAACTGGGGAAACTTTATTAAGAAGCTTGTGTAAGTACTGGCGTGAGGGCAGAGGAGGAATTGTAATTCATTTCTGGTGACAAAGCTTGAACTCTTCGCTTCTTGGGTAGAATTTTTATTTAAAAGAATATTCTCACAAGAGGAAAAGCTTGATGTATGAATAGCAAATAGCTGTGCTTCCTGATGTTTAAAACAAGCTATAATTTTTTTCTTAGGTGTGTCTTGATTTAATATAGTTAAGGAAATAGCAAACAAACTCTTAAATGTTGAAAAAGTTAAAATGACACGACTTCATTTTTCACTTCTCTCTATACTTAACCAGACCTTAAACTTCAGTTCTGACCTTGTATTTCTCTCCCCTTACCCCCTGCCTTTTTTTTTTGACTTACTAAAAAAAAACCAACAACCTTTTCATTTCACTGAGTAAAATCCCCTGGACTACTTAGAGTAAACAGTCTTATGCTTTCTGGTAGCTTCTAGACTATTAGTGAAATCTGAAAATAAAGCTGAATTCTAAATTTAAGGCTTCATGCAGTAATCTTGGGAATGATACACTGAGTAAATTCAAAATCAGTCTATCAAAGTATGATTTTTCTGTGGTTATATCTGTAGTTTTTTTAATGTAGCCATAATACTGTCTATAAGATGACGGTCAGTTCCCTTTTAAAGGGAAAACGTCATTATGTTTAGCAGTGAAAATTACTGTCCTTGAACTTTTCTCTTTGTTATGTAGTTGAAAGCAAGTGTTTATACTCTCTGTATAGGAGAGACTTGGGGAAAACCAAAAAGAATATTTGGCGTAAAACAGATAAGGTACTTCTTAGGAACCTGGTTTTAATCTTAATTTTATAACCTGGAAGTGAGTTCCAAGAATTTCCTAATATTTAACTGTTATGTACCTATTGTACTACCAAATTAGTGCCAAAGCCCACTTTGTGCCCAAATTCAGCTTGATTACTCTCTCAAACTGGAAAAACTGCAGTTTTCCAGCTCTGGGACATGTGGCTAGAAACAGAAGTTTTTCAAGAATTGTCTCTGGCAATAGTTGAGGTGTTTACACTGTGCTTATGCTCTAAGGTTCACTGGTTATCCAAGCTCCCTTTGGAGTGGAGAGAGTAGGAGTGCAGGGATCTGGATTGCAGGCTTGTCACTGTGTGTGCCCAAATACATATATATTGTAAGGCAGTGGGCTTACTGTTTGTCACCTCTTTTTAAGGTTTCTTTAGACAGGTAACAGAGAAAAGGTTCAAAGAAACAAACCCATAAAAACTAAGGAAACGGATTTGCCTTACTTAGCCTGTTGTGTGCTGTTTGATACGAGAGTGTTCTAAATTTTATTCTTCTGATTGTAAGATGAGCTTACTGTGACTTGAACTATACTTGAGTAGAGTTCAACTAAGTTGCATTTATCAATAATTAGAAATAAGATTTGAAGCCAAAGCATGCACTTTGAACAGATGAGTGAGTTGGGCAAAGCCCCCAATATTTCAAAACTTTAATGAGCTCAGTCACCCTGTTAGTATATGGATTCCTAATTGCCCCAGGTGGTTTTTAATATGTAACTGTGATTAAAGATTGAGCAGTATCTAACTTCTGTCTTTCCAGGTGAAGATGGAGCAGGTAAAACTAGCTTGATAGGAAAAATTCAAGGAATAGAGGAGTACAAAAAAGGAAGAGGAATGGAGTATTTGTATTTAAATGTGCATGATGAAGATCGAGACGGTAAGTTTGTATTTCTAATAGTATCTTAAACCAATTTGAAAGCAGTGGTTCAGTAGTGTGATATTTGGAATGACAGTGGGATGTTTTTCTTTGTAATTTGCAGGAGTCCACTTTAGGCCATGGGTGATTTGTATCATAAGGAAGTTTCTCTGTGTAATTCCTTTAGTAGGTATCATGAATGACCACTTAAGTAGCAGAGGAGAGAAGAACCAGTCAAAAGAAAAGGCTGAAAAGAAAAGACCAGGGAAATAGTCTTAGTTGCAACATTCTGAATAGATGTGCATCCCTCAGGCCTAGAGGAAAAGGTGCCTAGGCTCTTATCTTGCATCTCAGTTATTGTAGCAAGTATTTATCTTTTTGAACATACAGAGAAACCTGTCTTGGTAGTATCAGAATGTCATGTATTGATGGGCAGGAAAATGTGCACAGTATTAGAGGAGATTTTAAAAACAACAACAAAAAAACCCACCAAACCACCAACCCAAAAATTTGGAGGAAGGAGAAGTAAAGTAGAAGCTGCGTTTCAACTGGGTTTAGTTGGCTTATAGCTAGAGTGTTAAAAAGATGTTTTAAGATCCAGATCCCAAATACCTGCAGTTATGGAGTGAATAATTGATGCTTATATGTGGGGAAACAAGGGAAGGAGTATGACCAGGCACTGTAGAGTTGCGATGAATTATCTAGAGGCAATACTTAGAGGATGGGGTGTGAATAAGGACATACTGGGAGCTGTGGGGAAAAATGGGAACCCTTGTCTATACTATAAAAACAAATATAGATAGAAGGAGAACCAATTGGCCCTCCCTTTTTTTTTTTTGTCTGAAATCATCTGCTTTTCTGACTTCCATGTATGGCTGTTGGTCTCAAAGATGACTTGACCAGGGTTAAGAGGATTGATAGTTTGATCTAAATGTCTTCCTCGGAACTTCTGTAACAAGTAATAAAAACTTACCTGAACGCAAAATGTAATTATATTAAGCTATCTAATTTTGCATCAGCTGCTCTTCATTTACTGCAGAAGTGCCTCTGAATATTGAAGTATGGTATTTTGGGGGGAAAAAGGCAGTGGGATGATCTGTTTGTATGGTGATTGCCCCTTTGCAAATCTGAAGAATAACTTTCTTGTCTATTAAGTCCACCTAAGTCATTAAAAACTTGCAGTTCTGCTCCAGCTTTCTGAAGGACCAAGGTACTGTAAGAGTTACAGGCATATCACGTTGGAGTTTTGAAGGGGAGATGGCAGTCCTTGAGAGCTAAGCCTTGAAACCAAAGGCTGAGAAGGGATGGCTGAATTCACCCAATTCCCTCTTTCTAAGTTGCATCTTGAAGAAAACATTTTCCCTCTCTAAAATTGTGAACATCAATTTTCGGAGTGTTGAATGCTCTCTCTGGATTCTCACTTTCAGATAATATATTTAAGATCTTTAGTTGTCAGCCATTAAACATCAGGGCTTGGAAGAGGAGGGGCTTGTCTCTGGAGATAAGCTGCAGTTTGCTGTGTTACGTGTAATTGAGTGTTAATACATGTCATCTGCTTTCTGCCTTGTATTTTACATGTCTGAAGAAGATTTAATAGCAGTTATGTAGTGAACTGTTTCAAGTAAGTCTCATAAAATGTTTTCCCTTTTTTGTAGACCAAACAAGGTGTAATGTATGGATTTTGGATGGTGACCTCTATCACAAAGGTCTTCTTAAATTTGCAATGGAGGCAAGCTCTCTAAAGGACACTCTAATTATGTTGGTAGTAGACATGTCTAGGCCTTGGACTGCACTGGATTCTTTACAAAAATGGGCAAGTGTTGTAAGAGAACATATTGACAAGTTAAAAATTCCTCCTGAAGAAATGAAAGAAATGGAGCAAAAGTGTGAGTATTCCACAAATGTATAGGAATCCATTTAAACCAAATACACTTAATGCTTCCTGCACCATTTAATCTCACCATTGCAGTCTTTTTCATTCTTTGGAAATGTTACTTAAAATTAGGAGTTATCAAGTAAGTCAAGCTTCAGCTAAGTCTCAAGTAGCTGTATGAACAAAAGTAGTGTTTCTTTCTAATAGAAATACCTTAATTTAGGGAAAAAAATAAATCAGAATGAACACAGCTGAATTTACAGTCTTGCTTCTTGCAGATTTTTCTAGATAAGACTGTCCAAGCAAAAAAACTTCTTAGCTTTCAATTTCTTATTTATTTTAAAGGCAAATCACTGCATCAGCTTAACTGTTTCTGTAATTAGTCAGTCTAGAGAGTCTGCGACCTGTTCCTGGCCTACCAAAAGTGTTAAATGTTGAGAGGATTCATGATAGCATGGTAATGTCTGGGCTCTTTCTAGTTAAAGAGTTTTATCATAATTATTATTGACACTAATGCAGCTATATGTTTGTTTGGTATGGATATGATACAGCTCCGTCGGTGTCTTGTCCTTTTAATTTTAAACATGCAGAACACAAAGATTTTGCAGGATTCCTTAAACTATCTGACTGAACTCACTAACATTATAGCTCCCTGTTACTTTTGGGCAGCCATTATTTCCTTTGGGATACTAGAACATGAGTCTTTCCCATTCATTTCTCAGTGAATTCCTGTAAGGAAGAGCATTTGAGAAAGCTGTGTGGTAATATCAAATAGCATGATTAAACTTTGTTTCCAAGTCTGAAGTTGCTCTCTGGAACTGTTGCATTCTTATACAACCAACAACTGCCAGACTGCTGAATAGCTTTTTCAGAAATGCGGGTTGTAGCTGTGCTGTGATAAAGTAGCCCACAAGGTGACAGTTGTAGGTACTCTGGAATTGTGGGGAGGGGTGTTGGTTGTTTTGTTTATTCTTTTGAGAGGGGTTCTTCTGAGGAAAGTATCATCCTTGAGAATCCTGTATTCCATAGCAAGAACTTGTTTAGGAGGGAGGAGCTCAGCTCTTTTGGATGTTTTTTGGTTTTTTTTTTTTAGGAGGGTGGTGTTAGTATATGTGTATTAAACACACACCAACAGTTTCAGCATAAGATTTTACTGGATGAAAGTATTAAGGATGCAGTATCTCTGATACCAAGAATGTGTAGCTGATGGTTTTGCTTCTTCATTGACTAAGTGAACAGAATAGTGAAACTCTACAAAATTCAGAAAATTCAAGTGATTAAGTGAGTCAAGAAAAAAGCTACTCATTAAAAGCCTTGTCTGCTCTCTTATTCTTTTATCATCTTGTCTAATTCTTACAGATATTGGTGGTCTGCATGTTTGGTGTAACAGAAGCCCTGGACACAGTTCAGACATGACTGGAAGCTGGTTTTGTTTTGAACCTCCTGTGATGTGGCCATATGAATTGCTAGGCAGGCAGCAGCTTGATGCTGCCAAAAGGAGGAGGGAGGAATCTTGCTTGCCTGACTTTTGGCTACATGGTCCCACTTTATTCTTGTGGCAGGCTCAGTGTTCCTGAGAGGCTCCTGTGAACTGATTTAACTTGCTAACAGGACTGAAATCTCCTGAGGGTTTGCGTGTGTAGTTTTCTGGAGGTGTGCTGCTGTGTTTGTCTTCCAGTTTTAGCAACATAACCACTCAAAGACAGACCCTGTGAGGACTAACACTGGAGGCATTAGGGAATACATAGCAGCTCTGTGTGAAGGGTTGGAATAGCTCTTCCTGTTACTGAATTCATCTGTGTCTAATGAAGCCTGTGGCCTGATCACTGTAATTGTGTCTCTAAGGAACACCTGAGATTGTATTCCACAGTCTTTGAGCTGTGATATACTACATCAGTTCTTCTTTTTACTGCTGTACTTGTATAAAGTTTAGTATGTTGTGATCATACATGGGAATTCTAGGAATCCACTGGAGGACCTCTAGCACTGAAGTAGTGTGATTTTTATTTTAGCATCCAATTATCCCAGGACAGACAGGATGCTGTGCAGGAAAGACTCCCTTGAATGGCTGGCATATCTTGGTGAGACCTCTGGGTTTAAAACACAGTCAGTTTGGGAGGCTCTTGGAAGCTCTTACACCAGACTGAAGTAGCAGCATTCCCTGAATAAGAGCCCAAGCTGACTGTTCAAGTAGAGATGATAATCTGTGCATGTGCTTCTTGTTACTGTGAACTCCTGGATCTGTAGAAAAGTTGACTAAACTTGGCCTAATAACTTTTTTTTTTTTTTTTTTTTTGTCTCAAGGGTGTTGAAATAAGTCTCGCTCTGTTAATTCAACTAATGCTTTTCTAGGTATTTTCTTCAATCAGTGTAGTTAAGGTAGTGGTGGATCAACATAAATCAGGACAAAGCAGTGAGAATGTACTGGAGTAGTTAGCAGCAAGTGTGTGTGATGCAGCTGAATTGTCTTGCTGCTTGATTTTTTTTGGCTGAATCAGAATGGGCTATTCATGGAAAAGTCACCGGTGGTGGGGTTTGGTAGAATCCTGTTCTGCTGTGTAATGTGAAAGGTACAGACATTTTATCCCTAATATCACATCCATGACTATAGGAATAGTAAGTGGCTGTGTAATTAGAGGCTTGGGTGTATGCATCAGAACCTGACAAGAGACTTACAAGTGTAACTGTCTTTTTTCTAATTCTTGTTATATTCTGACTTACCTTCCTTGCTAAATCTTAAAGTAGTATCCGATCTATTGTAAAAGCATACCAAATACTTAGTATGCTATAAACTAATTAATTATAAAGCTAGTTAATAACTAATGTTTCTGTATTCTGTTGTTTTTATTACTACTGTAGATTCACTGTACAGAGAGAAGTGTGGGCAAAGGGTTCTTAGGTAAATCTTGTTACATGGTAGCAGCTAAGCAATGTGTGTAAGGCTTAATTCTGTTCTAACAAACTGTTTCACTAATTTTGCCAAGAAGAATGCAAGGACACTTATCTCCTTTAGGAAACATACTGAGCAATAATAGTTAATAGCAACTGCCAATGGTTCCACAATGAGAAAATAAAAATGGTTTTATGTTGTCCTTATGGACAGTTTTATTTGGGCATGTCCTTGCAGCTGCTGATCAAGCGGGTCTCAGACTCACTAGTTCTCCTGTGCTCTATAAGAGAGCAAACAAATAGTCAGCACTTAACTGTGTATGCTTAATTTTTTTCAACATAAAGAAGCAGAAGTACTATACAATCAACAGTGGTAGAGATCAATGGCAATGGAAATCATTGTTGAAATAATAAAGTAGCTGATCTTTTAATATAACTTTTTTTACTTTCAGTGGTAAGAGACTTCCAGGAGTATATAGAACCAGGCGAGGATTTTCCAGCTTCTCCACAGAGAAGAAATACTTCATTACAGGAAGACAAAGATGACAGTGTGATTTTACCCCTGGGTGCAGATACACTAACATGTAACTTAGGCATTCCAGTAGTAGTAGTTTGTACAAAGGTTTGTTTCACATTTTAGGTTTTTTGCATATTTTACTTAAGCAACTCTGTCAATTGTGGATTTGGGGTGGGAAGCACATGGTTATTAAGTCATTCTGAACACCTTGAATAAGAATTATTTTAAAATGTTTAATGCCAAAGTCGATTATCTTCTGGAAGCACTCATTGCACATTATTATGGGATTAGTTTTTCCTTTAGTTCTATCAGTTTTCGAGGAATTGAGGAAAACCTTAGACCTGGTTTTGCTCACAAAAGTGAGCTAGTCAGTAAGCAGCTAGAATTCCCCTTGATCTTGACAGTCCTCCTTACTCTGTGAATAGTGTTTTGGTAGGTTTTTTTTTAATATATCGGTATTTTTTCTGAAGATAAATATATTTGAGTGTTCTAGTTAGAAAAGTGCTGTTCTATTAACTTTCCTCAGTTCTTAGGGTGTTTATGCAGTCTGTTTTGGTTTCTGTAGATATGTAGCCATACTTTTAGTCTAAAGAAAAAAATAATGTCGTTCTCTTGTGTCTGTGTTTTTGGTTTTGGCTTTTTTTCCCCCTCCCTGGCTCTTCAGTTCTCACTGGCGTTAAGCATACTGCATCTGCAGCCTCTGCTGGCCCACAGTGAAAGACTAAACCTTCTGATGCGTATGCTGTTCCTTCACTGGAAGGCTAACCCTCTTATTTGAAAAGCACCTTTTTTTCTCGCCTGCTAGGTCTGTTATTCTTCTCCCTCCCTCTTCCCCTTCCCCCTTTTTTTCTGCTTCCACATTTCTTGCTTTTGCCTCCATTTGCAAAGGGCTAGTTAGTAACTGGACAAAAACAGTGTCTTGTAATACCACAGTGTGTAAACAAAAAAGCCCCAAAACAAACAAAAAAAAATTGAGCAAAAAATGGTGGTATCATTCAGTGGGTCAGTCTTCAACAGAGGCTGAGTTACTGCATTGGCAGGGGGGAAATGAATGAAAAATGGCAATCACTTTAACTCCAGGTTAGTGCTGACCACAGTACATTCTATGATTCTATGCATATCAGTTATGCTTCTAAACTATCTTAGCAGCCTTTCGTTTTTTTCTGCACCACCCACCCCACTCCATCCCTGTTGCCCAGTTGTGAACTGGATGTGTAGCAGCACTGCTATTTCAACAGATAACTGAAAGTGGTATATTAATTTTGTGTTTATTTTGACAGTGTGATGCCATCAGCATTCTGGAAAAAGAGCATGACTACAGAGATGAACACTTTGACTTCATTCAGTCACATATCAGACGGTTCTGCTTACAATATATCCTTTAACATGTCATAAAGATGACAATGATTCAATTAAATCTTTGCATTAATTATGACAAGCTTAAAAGAATATTTGCATCTGTGCCGAAGTAGGATGCATGTCTTTTACTGTAACTGGCAGTCTGCTTCAGCTACCCCTACAGGCAGTGCTGAATTAAACTTCTCTGATGGGTTTTTTGGGTTGTTTTTTTTTTTTTCACGTTTTTTACAGAGCTGCAAGAGTCTAGTATATCCCCTTACCATGAATTTCTTTACTTGCCTTCATTTCCATATATAGGAGTCAGTTTGCATATCAGCACATCTTAGCTGGCAAGCTCCTTAAAATAACAAGATAATTCATTTAAAGTATGATCTTGCTTCAGATACATGTAAACACATGTTATTGTTTTTCACCCAAATATGCAGTGTCTTCAGTGTTCAGTAATTCCACAGGATGAGGTGATGAGGGAAGGAAAGAAGCGTGAATTGCTATAGGAAAGATCCACTGGCTTCTCCTGTGTTGGTACAGAGACAATGCACACAAGCTGTTGCTGTGCTATTACTATTTTTAAACTTTTTTTTTAAAGAAGCATATAAAATACCACTTAGTCACCTAGACATGCTGAAATCTAGATTTAAAGGCCAGCAATGTACCTACATTGTGTCATCATCACTTGTGCTGTGGTGAGGGGAAGTTTAAATGCTATTGGAGAGACCACAGTTAACAGATGAAAAAATGAATTCAAGAACCTGAGACCTTAGTTGAGTACCAAGATGGCACTTCCTTCAAAGGGCTTCCAAGACCTAATTTTTCAAAATGGAGTTATGGGCAATTGTAGTAAGTCTTGCGGATGGAGGAACAATACAAAATACTAGTAGGAGTTAGTCTTTGTGATTGTATATGCCATATACGACTTGGAATTCTATTCTAAACTTCACTGCATGGGAATGGGACCCCATTATATAACTTTCCTCTAGAATTTTGAATTGCATGCATGTAGAAGTAAATCAGGGAGTTGGCATTTTTATAATCCCAAAGTAAAAATTACTCAAAACTTCCCTGGTTGCTTTATTAATTCTGTGTGTAAGCTGCTTTAATTGGATACTGAACCGTGCTGGAATACTATGCACTCTCTTGGTCTTTTAGTAACTGATACATAGCACAACTCATTTGCCTTCATTTTGGTCAAAAGCAGATCACTGTATAATGTAAGAACTTGCTCCCCTAATTTAAAAACCCAGATGGGGAAGCAGAAGATCTTTTGGCATTTTAGAAGCTACTAGTGTTAATGCTGTAGTGTCTGTGTCACAGGATGGGATAATGACAAGATATAAGGATGTGGCATGAAAGTTGTTCACTAAAAGCAGAAGACAGTTTAAGGCATCATAGTGAACCTGCTGGTATTGTGAGCTTTGAAAGTGAGAAGAGGCTGTACTTACTCTAAAAGCAATAGCTGAGCTGGCCTAAAAGAAATGCAGAAAGTAAGATTTAAATTACTAAATAGCTTATTTAAAAAATTATTTTTTTTATTATGCAAATATTTATGCAAAAAAATTTATGCAAAAAAAATTATGCAAAAAATTGCAAGTAATTTGACCTATTTGTATTCCCCCTCTAAATTCTACAAAGTAGTTGACCCTTTTCTGTTAGCTTAAAGGTTACTTAAGTATCTCTTACTAGCCACTAAACTGAGTTTTCTTTAACAAGTTTATTCAGATGGTGCAGCACTTATTTACACTTCAGTAAAGGAGAACAAAAACATTGATTTAGTGTATAAATATATAGTCCAGAAGTTGTATGGATTTCCTTTCAATGTTCCAGCTGTTGTTGTGGAAAAAGACGCAGTATTTATGTAAGTTATCTGCATTATTATGTGTATATGACTACAAACTGTATTTGTGCCAGACTGTAAGACAGCATTCAGAGCTTTTTTTGTTTATGCTTTTTAAAGTCCTATTTAACATTCTCATGAGTTGGACTTTGGTGAGTGCCAGTAGATTGAGATCATAAATACTCACTGCCCCAAAGAAAAGAGTTAAACCCAGAGATTTTGCTCTTCTGTTATGGTGATTCAATGAACTAGTCTCTTAACTAGTTGTACTAATCAATAACTAGCTTGCACAGGAGAATGGGAGCTATGACTGCTTTCAGTTCTATACAGTTCAGGATTGCATACAAGAATAACCTGATGTAACAATAGAATTTAAAGCCAAATAATCCTTCATCTAGTCCTGCAGGTTGGGATAATGACAAGAAGATAGGAATATTGCACGAGAACTTTCAGACACTAAAAGCAGAAGACAATTTTGAAGATATCATAACAAAACCACCAGTCAGAAAGGTAAATTAAGATGTTTTGACATTCAACTTCATATCTGTTTATTTACCTGTCAGTTTTTTGACTGTTTCTCTTTCTTTGAGACTTTGATTCCAGTTTATCATGTGTGATAAATCATGTGGGGTTTTTTTCTTACTTTGTCTCTTAATTTTGTGTTTGAAGTGCTTCTTTAGTTATCAAAATATGATTATGTATTTTCATTCTGTATAGCTCTCCTCCAGCATACACTGTTTTTCTTTCTGCCAGTGTTATGTTGTTCAAGACTACAAATATACCTGTTTTGCTTTCAATACCAAATATATATCAAAACCTCCAAAGTGTCATTTAACTGTTGGTCAGGTTGAGTTAGTATTTTTTTAAGAACACTCCATTTTGCTCTAAGTTGCTCATAACTTCATAATGCTTTCTGTTTCTATTGGAGTATTTAAAATAACAAAGCTTGAGACAGTGTAAAATAAAAAATTAACGTGAAAACGGATTCTGCATATATTCAGTATAGTTTCTCTTTCATACTATGCAACAAAAGGCTTTGAGAGAACTACATGAAAACATATGTGAGGTTGTTGAACAAAATAGTAGCAGCAGTGGACCCCATGTGTACTGAAGTTATCGGAGGCAAATATTTCTATAGCTTTTTTTAACAAAGCTAAGAATTTGAGACTGATCATATTTCGAAGTGTGAATCATTTTAGCTGATAAAACTAGTACTATATCCTTTCTTCAATCTTTAGGAAAAAAATCAAGACATACGTAGTAGTGTGTTTTAGTGTCCAAGGAAAACCTGACAGGTTTTTTTTGCATGCTTTCAAACTTCAGGCCTGGATTATAAACTTTGATATTTACCATACTTGTTCTGGCAAGGTTCTTGTGGTGAGCTTATTTGGAGGGAGAGTGCTTGTGATCTGATACATAGAACTGGGATCCAAGATGTCTTTGTCCAGTTCCTATACCAGTCTAATGCAGTGCAGTTGAAGACTCGCTTTTGCCATAGTTACCTATAAAAATAATATCCATGTGAGGCTTCTAAGGTAAGAGACGTGAGCATGCTGCGGAGTGTGTGCATCTGTGAACGTTTCTTACTGATCCTGAGACCCCTGAGTGTGCCTTGTAACAGTTTACTTCATTCCTCTTTTACTGAACACTTTAATGAACTTTTTAATGGGTCTTTCTACAAGTACACCTAGAGACTTATGCCTGCCAGGTCAAAGCAGATAATCAGAAGTGAAATAGAAGTATCATTAACTTAGCTTAAATGGAATCATGAGGTAGCAGTCTTAAATATAGAAAATGCGGTCTGCAGTCAACATAGCATTTTACACATTTATTTCATTACTGAATACCTTGGTCATACTCACCAAGGCATTTGACTTACCTTTAGTCACAATGATGATAATGTTTTTGTATTGCAGTTTGTTCACGAAAAAGAAATTGTAGCAGAAGATGACCAAGTGTTTCTTATGAAGCAGCAGGTAACTTTCTGTTCATGAAACAAGCAGCCTGTGTTTCATTTAACAACATTCTCAATACAAATTTGGGTTTGTGTTCTTGTTCACTGCAATATCTAACAGAATATGCGTGCGTTTGTTTTTTGCAGTCACAGTTGGCGAAACAACCACCTACTGCTGCAGGAAGGCCAGTGGTTAGTAATAAAAATTTTAAACATCATCACGTGAAAATTACTCACTTTCATGTCTTTAGAGGGTTGCTTAATTGCAGTATTGAATACTCTTTGATCTATTTTTTTTAAAACTACATAGTATTTACAGTCTACATCGTATACTGCTCTAAAATTGTGACACTTCACAGCTAATTGTGACAACTTGTATTGACAGCAAGGGCTAAATGTCATGCCTTTTACTTTTCATATGTTAGAACACATCTAAGCAGTTAGTTGACTCCCCTTTCTGTCCCAAGAGTGCACCAGGGAGTAAACTATGTTGGCTGAATTGCCTTGGTAAGCTTTATATTCTAAATTTGGCGCTATCTCTCTAGGGAATATTAAGACTGGCATAAAATTAAGGACAAATGAAAACTATGACATCATCTAACTTAAAATAAAATAACTAAAAATAACACGAATTTAGTGGGGAGCATGTGATCTTATAAAGATAGCTTTACCTCTTTAGATGAACTGCCAACATGACTTGTTATTCTTGAAGTAATGAATACTGCTTTTTCTCCTGGGCTGTGTTTAGTCCTTTCCACAGTATTGGTGGTATGTGTGGTCTTTCCAAGAAATTTGGTGTAGTTCCTCTATGATCTAATCAGTGCAGTTTTCATTACAGTCAGAGGCAGTACTGAGTAACAGATGGATTTTCAGGTTTCTCATGGGGATAAAATAAAAAGCTTCACAAGTGCTTTAGTTGTACCAGAGTTGATATTTTTAAGAGTTTTACATGAGCATGAAAAAACGGGTACACAATCAGCAAAATCTAATCCTGTGTCATTTCAGTTGCATAGGATAGTACATTATATTAAAAAAAACCCAATAAATTAGGAGCTGTGATCTTATACTGCATGATTTATTTTTGTGGAAGATCGACCAGTTCAACTTTGCTTTTTTTTTTTTTTTTTTTTTTTTTTTAATAGGATGCTTCTCCAAGAGTTCCTGGTGGATCTCCTAGAACACCAAATAGATCCGTAACATCAAACGTTGCCAGTGTTACACCTATCCCTACTGGGTCAAAAAAAATTGATCCCAATATGAAAGGTACCTTTTCTACGAGGGCACAAATGCAGCTGGGGAAGTAAAGTAGCTGCTTTGCCTGCTTTCTTTAATATGCTTATTTAGACTGATTAACACACTAAATCAGTATTTACTTAGAAAATCTGTTTTGTTTTGATTTTGTGGTGTTGTGGGGTTTTTTTCCTTCCTCCCCTTGTAGCTGGAGCTACTAGCGAAGGAGTCCTGGCTAACTTCTTCAATAGTCTCCTGAGCAAGAAGACTGGTTCCCCTGGTGGCCCTGGTGGTGTTGGTGGCAGTCCAGGAGGAGGTGGCACTGGAGGTGCTGGCAGCAACTTGCCACCATCAGCAAAAAAGTCAGGTATGATTAATGATAAAAGATCAACTCGGTCTAAATTGGGAGTGGTGGATCATTTCTTTTAGTATAGTTTATCAGACATATGAACACTGCTATGATTAACTGAATGTTTTACTGGTTATGTTTTTTGTTTTTGTTTTGACAGCAGATGAGTATTGCCTTTTTAATGGTTCTCAGAGGATCAAAGAAAAACTTTTCGTGTAGTCGTTTTAAGCGTGAATTGTGTCCACATGAGGTCATCTTTTTTTCTTTGTTCCCCACCATCCAAATAAAATGGTTTATGCTATAAGCCACTTTTAATATTCAGATATATTGGGACTGGATTTCAACTTGATTTTTTTTTTTTTTAACAATACAGTCAGTGTTAAAATACTGTTATCTTTTGCTAGCGATCTAGCTCTGTGATAAGGCTTTGATGGAGTTATGCAGCCTGTAAAAATACTTACGTATTTTCTGCTGATAGCTTTTTATATGATGTGATTAATAATTAGTATTAATATAAAAATGTCTAATAGTGACTGCTCTAAAGCTAGACACAAAACTACTTTGGTGCTTCTTGCTATTTCACATTAACATGTTTCTGTATTATTTAAGAGCATACCTATACAGACATCTTCCCTCCTCACTTCCCCAGAGGTTAGTAATGCTGCACTTAGGTGAGAATGTTGGTGTTTTATTGGTACTGGACATTAGCATTTACTTTTATATAGTAAGAGAAAAGAAAACACATGCCACTAACGTTTTGTGTAGACGGACCCTGAAAACCTTTCTACATGTGTGCACTTCCCTTTTGTACATGCAGAGCTCAGTTGGCTGAGCAAAGTTTACAAGTACTTCCTGATCTGCAGCAGGCAAAGTCAGCAGTGCTAGTTTGGACAGCATATGGAGATTGTTCCAATGAATGCAGCAGACGCAATATGAGGTGCAGAGAGCACCCACTGAAAAATCCTGTGGGGAGTGGCCAGCCGTGGGTTTGGGCGATGCCAGGCAGAAAAGTGTTGTGTCTGAGGCTGTGGCAGAAACTTCAAGAATTAAACTATTAATAAGCAAAAATGTTCTCAGAAATTTCCTAATATACAGCAAATGAAGGGTTAGGGTGTAGCCAGTTCAACATCGCAAAGGACTGGGTTTTCAAGGAATTACCATAAATACAAATAAGTTTGGCTTAGATGTGGTCCCTTCAGCTTCCTTGGTATTTGCTGTCTTGTGTATAGGGTTATCTATGGCACTCTTCAAATCAGAAAATTGGATAAGACGGTAGTTTGGGATTTGAGAATTGCTTTTCCTCTCAGCTGCTATGGGAAACACCTCTGCTTATTAGTTGCTTTGATTCTGATACAGTACTAGCTTTTGTTAAATGATTTGAAGAGCATCATAGTACATCTGGCAAAAATTAGCTTTGTGGATAGTTCCTGTTAACTTGCATTTGTGGAGAGTTCCTATTAATTTGCATTTTCAGAAGGGATGCTGGGGCACTGCTAATACTACATGTGTGTCAGCATTTTCCTTTACAGCCTGAGATACTATGCATGCTTGTCATGGCATTAGACTCTAATACTCTGCACTGCCTTTTCCCATATTGTCTCCTCCATTCTTGTGAGAGAACATGGCAGGACAGAAACATAGACCGGGGAGTAAGAGTTAGGAGTAGAATGCTAGAGGGAAGAATGGCGTGGATTAAGCTTGGATCAGGTCTAAGTGTGACTGCACAAATGTTTGTGCCATTCTAAGTCAGGGAGAAGGTAAGCGGGTGAGCAGAGAAAGGCATTTGCCATCTGCAGGTCTGTGCAACCATGAGCAGTGGAGTCAGGTTTCTGCTGACCAAGTATGTAGAACTGACTTCATTGGTTTGTGTGAAAACCCTGATTTACATTCAGAATTATTTAAAATACATATGATGCAGAAAATTGTGTGAAGTATTCATAATTGCTAGCCATAATAGACTCCTGTATTTTATACTTTAGCTCTTCATATACTGACAATTAATACATAATTATGGAAGTTTCTTTGAGAAATCAGAAATATAGAAGGATATGACTTTCTGTCTACTGCTTCCTTTCTGTTTCTTTTGAGTTTGGGCCTTATGCCTTCACTCTGCACCCAAAGGGTACAGTAACAATTTTTAGGATTTGTCTGATTTGAGAAGTAAAGATAATATAGGCTTTCCCAAAATGTTTTGTAAACATGACTGAATGATACACATTTATTTTGTAGGTCAGAAGCCGGTTTTAACAGATGTTCAGGCAGAATTGGACAGAATTTCACGAAAACCTGAAATGGTCTCTCCTACAACACCTACATCTCCCACAGAAGGTGAAGCATCTTGAAGACACCAAATAAAACAAATTGTTCAGTTTTCTGGGATAATTCAAACTTGCCTCTGCCTCTTCCTTCAGTGACTGGAACTAAAGAACTGAAATGTCTTTCAGAACACAGTTGATGTCTCTTTCTTTCATATGTGTTGCCCAACTTTACAAAAGGGAGCTGTACAGATGGAAAACAGCTATCGCATCATGTAGGAGCACTGTTCACAGTGCAAGAATAGTAATTTTTTTTTTTTCTGGGTTTTGCAGTTTAATCCTGCAAAATTGCAAGTATGTCCACTTAAGTGATAGGGGTTGCTTAGAGCAGGAAAACCGATAAACACCACAGGCACTTCATTTATATTGATTTCCCGATTTCCCAACCTGTTAAGCAAGTTTAATACCATCTTAAATAGATTAACCTCTACAAGAGAGAACAACTGCTAGTTTTTGGAGGAGAAAATTAATTGCACAAACCTGTAACAACAACAACAAACTCCCAGTTATACTTGCACGCTTGATTTGGAGTATGATTAAAAAAAATCTGTTTGATCTCCACTGAGATTTACACTGCATTCAAAAACCCATGCAAAAATTCATTCCAGTATAAGACTAAATTAGTTGCTGGTTTTTTGGTTTTCTCTTTGATTAATTTCAGACACTGAATAAAAGATGTATAAAGAAAAAGCAGAGGTTAAATGTACAGATTATCAGTATCCAGATTTGTCTATATATATATGGCTCAGCCTTAATGCCCCCCACTATGTTTCCCACAATAGTTATGGTTTAAAATTGGTCATCAAAACTAATCAGTTAATAAAGTATTCTCTGCATTCAAATTTAAATAACTTTCATTGAAGCCGTGGTGTTCTTGTTTGTTTACAATTAAACCTAAGGATGTGGTGTAAAAGTCTTAAAACATGCTTTTATATTTTACTTCTCAGTGAATAATATCACTGGTAGAGATTAAAACTTCCTTAAAGCATTGTTTCTGGAAGGAAGTGGATAAATCTGCAGTGTTTGTTCCTAGGAGTAAAACTAGCTTATCTGACCTGGGTGGTTTCTGCTGTAATGTGTTTTAAAAGCACACTGGTTAACACTAAGGATCCTGCTGATGACTCCAGCATGTTGTCTAAGAAGTAGCTGACTGAGGTTGGGACTTTACTTGAGCTTTCAGTACACAAATGTTGAGCGTCACTTTTCTGTGTGAAGTTTGTGGTTGCTTTCTACTGATAGTCACAGCATAGGAAGCGTAAAAAGCATATCCTGATCAAATGATTGCCAAGAGACAACTTTGAGTTCAGGTTATCTGGTTTCTTAAATCAACAAATCTTAGGTTAATTTCTGTGATTATTTAGAAGACTTCTGAAACACTGAAGAGGAGGGGGTAAATCTTCATTTTGAACATGGTGGTACTGGTCTCCTCCACTTCCTGCATTCTGTAGCAGTTCAAGAGAATTACCTCTGTGTTTTTAAAATACCTAAATTTACTTAAGAATAACATGGGGTTTTGTGCATTGACCTCTCTAAAGTTAAGCATACTTGTTAAAATTTACTCTGAATATTGAATTGTGGGCTGACAAGTTTCAGTAGAGGTTCTTAACTACGTATCAATTGTTCAAACTGGAGTCCTTAAAATTTTGCTTGTGGCAGTGATTCAGTAAAGGTGACGTATGGGGAAATGCATGGCCTGCTGATGAACAACTGTATAGAATAAATTATGTCTTGAAGAAAAAACAATTAAGTTTCCAATCATGGATGCATGGCATGCATCAGTATCAGAACAGTTCTCTAGATTCTATATGTAAACTTCTTGAAACAGAATTTGTAATGTGCTTGAGAGAATGGGTCCTGCTTGTATAATCACCGGTATGCTTCCTTGTACAACTGCAGTGGTATGGGCTGCCCCCAAATCTAGTTTCACCCTACCAACATGTTAAACTAGCTGGCACTGTCCAGGTTTTTGAAAGAAACCTTTAGCTCCTGCAGTCTTTCATTTAGTTCACTTGAGCATCTGCCAAAGCACAACACCCTTGCCGTAGCTGGAAAACTAGATGTAATATATTAAGAGCTATTGCACTAGGTGCCCTGTTTTTTGTGGAGGCTGGGACAGGGGAAAACCTTACTAACTCCTCATTATAATTTCACTTCTTAAAACAGAGTTGGCAAAATGTCACTTCTGCATATTTAAAGATGGTAAATTTATTTTTTCCCTAAACTATGACAGCTCTGTTTTGTGGGTTTTTTTAATTATTATTTACAAAAAAGCTGTCTCCCTACCATGCCTTTTCATTCCCTCAAAGTTCAGATTCTCTTAATACTGCTGTCGCTATCTATCTACAGTCTGTTCATGCTGTTTGGGGGAAAAAAAAAAAAGACTTTAAGGTGTCACTACTGCACTACAAAAGGAAAACACCTGAGAATGTGTTTCTGTGTAACCTCATGGCTTTGGCTTCTTGTTTCCCCCAAGACCAAGACTTCCAGGCTGGTTGCTTTGTCCTCTTGACTTGCAATTCCCCTGACTAATGCTTTGATAAGAGTAGACAATTAACGTGGGATTTCCCAGAACTGTCATGCAAAATGACTCTCTGTGATAGAAAGCCCTTTTCACAAAACATAGTGCCAGTGAATCCTCACTGTTCTCCTTCACCATCAAGTTAGGCACCAAAACTAAATAATAAATAAATTGGGTAAAGCAGTAAAGCTAATTTGGCAACAATACTTTTTCATAATCCTTTATTGTGCTTTTGTGCCCTAAGCTGTAGATGGGTTAGGTTTGTGATGACCCTAATTTTAAAAAGAACAGCATGAATAACTTTAATTTTGCTTCTAATCACTCTTTTGTGCCTTTAATACTGTAGTGTCAATTGGTACAAAGTTTCAGTCTAGTACACAAGATGCAGCAAACAAAAAGAGGTAATACAAGAACTACAGGGGATGATTTTTGATAAAGAACAATTAATGCTTTTTGGATGCTTTGTGGTATGAGTCCTGCGAAAACACTACAAAATAAACTAAAGAAATTCTTTTAGACTTTCAGGGCTAGTTCTATGTAGACAAGGAGCTGATGAGTTTCAAACGAAACGGGGGAATTTTACAAATTCCTTCCTTGTCTCTACCGTGTTCCTACATCAGTTCTATAGGTATACCAGTTGTAATAAAGCTGTTCTGCAGATTTTAAGCTTGAAAACTTTGAGTAAATAGCCACTTCATTTCCAGAAAGTTCATAGTTTTCAGCTGAAAATGGCGATCTCTGAAATGCATATGTGACTTTTAAGTTATATGAACTACCATATTATACTAACCTTAAATTTTTAGTGCTACATCTGAAATGCAAGTGCCAGCCTGTTTAGCTGCAGCCTCTTTTTGCAGGGCAAACTTAATTTGCAGCAGGACAGCTGCAGAACCATTGCCTATTGAATACCTCCCAGCTTTACACTTCTCTGTGCCATGCAGATGCATGCAGAAAACCACTGATGAGTTGGCTTAACCCTGCATTTGGGAAATGTGGAGAGTTGAGCAGGATTTTTTCTCATGCCATAAGGGATATGCAGAAATGGCTGTTAAACATGCTAATTCTTCGTCTTCAGCTGTTTAAAAATCACACATTCTTCCATGTTAGTATGGTGATCAGGGTTTGTGAATTTCAGCTGCAATACTGAGACCAAAAATAGAACTTCAAGAACTGAAGAAGCTTCAGCAGATGCAATATGTTGAAGTCTTTTTTTTTTTTTTTTTTTTTTTTTTTTTGAGCTTTTTGTCACAGTACTTGGAATGTTCCATTTGCTAGCTAGTCATCCCGTATTTACTCTATGTAACACATGGGACTGGAGTCATGAACAAAAGCTGTCGAGATACCCTCCTGGCAACACCAGAACAGAGACCGGGGGGGAGCTGTGCCTCTGACTGGCTGGCTTCGGTGGAGCTTCCCGAATTGTGTAGCGGCAGTAAACCTCACCACTCTTCAAATGAAGCTTGAGTCCAGCTCCCTCACTGGTTTGGGCTTTTAAGCTGCTTTCTCATTCCTCTACTTCCTTCTCCCTTGCCCTATGAGAAGAAAAGCAAAGAAAACCCCACAATGGCATTTAGGAACATGAGAAAAGTAGAATATTCATTCGTGAGGTCAGTGGAGCCCTGCTGCTGATTGTGAGCATGAGGGACTTGGGCTTTAGCATCATACTGTAACACAGGACAAAGCTAGTGCCAAAGAGCCACCAGGACATCACTTTCTGAAAACAGTAATGCAGCCCTGGCCTGTATCCACCTTATTCCAGTGGCTGCATTTACTCGACTGCTTCAAGGATCTCCAGTCATACTTTTTCGTAAATTATTTCAATGTCTGCAAGGAGTGGTAGCTGTCATACAGCTACAGTGTGTACACTGTAATCTCCCCTAATGAGGTGGCTTTCTCAACTTCGTTGGTATTGCTTTTTGGTCACTATGGTGGGTATCTTTGGAGAAGATGTCATGAGGGAGAAAACTAGGTCACTCATCACTAATTTGCTTCCACCAATCTCCCACTCTCTGCCTGGCTGACTGGAGATGTTGCCACAGCTTACAATCTAACTCCAGGGCTGCTTCTCTGCCACCATGTCCTGCCTTTAGCTCTGGTCCTGCCATTCCAGCAGAGGCCATGGAAGGGCTAAGAAAGACTTCTTTCTTTGGAAAACTTTGTCAGGTGTCGCACATAAATGGAAGGAAATAAATAGATGTACATCTGGAATGGGATTTCCATTACATCACATCAACTAATGACAGTTATTTGCTTAAACAGGGTTGTTATTTATTGTAACTCTTGTTTTGATTTGCATTCCTTCTTCAAAGGAGAAATACTATACCTGAAAGGCAGTGCTGATGAAAAGGGTGAAGAACACCAGCAGCTTGTGTGAGTAGCAGCGTTTCTGTGTTGCAACATAACACTTGATGTATCTTTAAGCTATTAGGTCCTGTGCTGTTGTCCAGTTTTCATTCCTTCTCTGTCACAAGATCTTACTGTTACTGTAGCTTTGCTGTTGTTTTGCTTCTCCTGCACCTCCTTATAAATAAGTAAATAAAGTGGCCTAAATAAGTTAGGCTTTAAATGGCAAGCTAGCCTTTATAATTCACGCATCATTGCTGTGTATTTCCTGGAGAAGGCCTGAACAGGAAAAACAACTCTTAAAGACAGCAGTAACTAGAAAAAGGTTGCCATATATTTTATGTTTTGTAGGCTTGTCTTGTATTTCTGTGACTCCTTGAAGAGCAGCCTCTCCTCAAGACAGTTGTCTTCAGCAGCCTCTCCTCAAGACAGTTGTCTTCAACACTTAACAGCTGTGTTCATAATCTAGCAATGCTGCATTAAGACGTCAGTGAAGATTCAAAAGGGGACAACTACAAAATAGCCTTAGATGCTACCAAACACCTTAAAAGAACTGACAGTTGCTTCTGCCTCCGTTAATTCCCGTCTCCCTCAGACCACAGCGGAGCCTAGTCACACACTTTGTGGCTTTGGAGTTACTCAGCCAGTTTTGAGATGTTATCAAGGAAGGAAGCAAAACAAAAAGGGAATTTCCTTCAGAAGAAAGAGGCCAGCCTCTGTTGTGTAAACTTATTTATAATGTACTAATGTAAAAAAAAAAGTTATGAAGGCACTGGGGACTTGTAACAGTAAACATTACTGACTACACCTACCTGCTCAGTCCTGCAGCCTGGGATGCTGCCAGTGGGAGCTATGTCAGACTCATCATTCCGACCCTGGCAGCAGCAGCAGGGGCACACCCATGGCGACACCTTACTCAAGCGCAAACTCACATGCCTTGGGAATTACAGGACTTGCCCTACTCCTTTGCCTCTCGAGCAGATTCCTGCAGCCAAATGTTGTTTATGGCACAAAGTCCCGGGTACCCTGCACGTTCTCTGGCTCGTGCTGTCTTACCAGGGGAGGTTACATGTGACCCGCTGGTACACGCTCAGCACAGAGCATGGCCTGACTGCTTGTCCAGCCCATACTGCCAGGGAATGTCTGTTCCCCTGACAGAACTCCGTCTGTCCAGGGAACGGTGGCCCTTTGTGGCGTTAAAACACAGCGCCTGGCTTGTGGGTCCCTGCGGCACGGTTCCGAGGCGGCGGCAGCGCGGCCTGCTCCGCTCCCTTGGCGTGCAGCGTGCTCAGGCAAAGGAAGCAAATCCCCACCTTGTCTGCCAGCAGGTTGTATTTGACCGAACTGAAGTAAGCCAGGTATACCTGAACTTGACTATGAAGGGCCATAGCTGTTCTGTAGATACTACATTAATAATATAAAAGTGAACGTAACGCACCTTTGCTCAGGCGCAACAGGCCGGACCTGTGCTCAGGCAGGTGCCAAACTCGGTGGCTTGCTGTAGGCCGGCCTGGGCACAGGCACGGCAGCGGGGGCTGGGGGTGCCCGTGTTTTCCCTCACTGACAGCGGGGGATGGAAGCTTTGCCTTACAAAATCCTTCTGGTGTCGTAACCTCGTCTGACGACGGGAAAGCGAATAATTTAGTAAACTCTTCTGAACGCGCAGCATCGCGGCAGCGAGACTGGCCCCGGGGCTGAGGCCTGAGGCGGCCCCGCCGCCCCTCAGCCGCGGCGGCACCTGCGTGGCCCTTCCCTCGCTGTAAACGCTAAAAGCGGAAAACCGAAAAGTTTCGACATTCAAAAAAAATGTGACAAAATCGCTCAGACGGGGCTTGTCGCGAGAAGGAGCTGCGAGCCGCCGGCTCCTGAGGGGACG
>JAVJGI010000050.1:101180569-101213578 GCA_035590275.1 Ibycter americanus
GGGGCGCCCGTCTCCGCGCGTGGGGGCGGGGCGCGGCCCAGCCCCGCTGTCCGACACGAAAACTGCTCGGGCTTGTAACGTGGGCGGAAGGCAGCAGCACCGCGTCTTGTAACGCCGTCGTCTCCACAGGTTGAGATCGTGTTACGGTGGGGAAGTCGCGGGCTTGTGCCTTTTTCACGGTGCCGCTGCCGTGCCACCGAGGTTCGGTGCGGCAGCCAGCCTGGTTCGGCAGCCGGCTGGCGCTGGGGTTGTAAATCACAGGGAAACCTCACGGGAAGCTTAATATTTCCTTCTGAGGGCCACGGTGGATGGAAACGGGAGGTAGCAGCCTTTGGTTGAGCCTCGGGATAGGGGCAGTAGAATGGGGAAGGGCTTGCTGGGTTATCGGATCTGGACCTGCCTCTCCTGCAGCCCGTCTGTGAGGCTGTCACACCGCACCGTCTGTGCCGAAATCAGGGTGCTCGTTTCTCCCGTGATCTGTGTTAGAAAATTGCACCAGAAACGGGCGGTGTTGGCGGCAGCCTATTGCACGAGACATCGCATTGCATCGCTTTATGCTGGACAGCCCTGTGCCCACCAGGAAATAAAAGGCTTATGTTCTGCTTGCTTTTTGCTATCTGTAACATTATTCCTGAACGCATTCAGCAGCTGGGTGCACGGTTCAGGCTCCTGTTTGCTCTGTGCTCAGTGATGGGCTTTTCCAAAACGTGCGTGTGTGACTGCTCGTAGGGACGTGAGGAGCATCGTTTGTAAGTACTGGCAGGGAGGTAGTGAAAGAGACACTGGGAAAGGGCAGCTGACTGTAAGTGTGTGTCAGAGTACATTTTTCAGCCAACAAAGTGGCTTTTTAGTCAGATGTCTCGTGCTCGTGGGGATTGTAGGTGATTTCCAGCCCTTTCTCATTACTTCAGCATTGCAGAAAAGAGAACATTTGGGTTTTAAACTTGGCCTTGCGCACAGTCAGAACCCTCAACCAAAAATGGAAGATTCTTGAGTGCTGGCAAAGGTAATGGTAATGCTGCCAAAAATTATGTTTTCTAACAGTGTTTAAAAAATTCACATCTAAGAATGCTTTAAATAAATAAATATAATAGGACATAAACTTTTATTTCATCTACTGGAGATCAATAAAGTAAGATCTGCTGGCTGTTGCTCCCAGACAAGCAGATGGTTTATGTAAGCAGGTTCACTGACTATAATAAGCTTTTACATATGCAAATTTAATGGTGTACCAAGGTCTTAAACTGCTTACCTAAACAGAAGCATTATTTAAAAAGCTTTCCAGGTAGGGAAGGAAAATTATGATTATCCTAAATAGGATGGACAGCTGCTTGATATGCTCCTAAAGAATTAGAAGTTTATGGCCTGTACCTGTTCTTCAATGAGAGGAAAAAGAAAATGGAGCTATAGTTGTTCACCCTCCTAAACACTTTTTTTCCCCCTCCCTTTTTGTATCCCTTTATGAAAATGCACACATCTTGGACTTCTTGGTCTGAACACTTTAAACAAACCCCAGAAATTCCTGAAGGTGGAAGCCTCAGTATCTGCAGTAAGAAAAATGTTACTGTTTTGGGAAAGTGTTGATTTTTGGAAATGCCAGTGATGGTGATGGTCATTAACAGCTATTGGTCCTGTGTTACAGTAGTGGTTGCTATTGGGATTATGCATTGGTAATCACACATGTGAACTGCTAAACAGGGTATTGCACTCAGAAAATCAGCTGTCTTCGTTATAGAAGTGAGCAAGTGTTTTACAAAATACTGTGAAATCACCTGCAGAAAACTGGTTTCTAGGCTGTAGGAATGCTTTTCTTCTTTAATAATGGCATACATTGTAATCTCAGCCTTGCTTTTTGGGCAGATGAAATAAGGAAAATGTAACTGCCAAAAGGATGCTGGGAGGCACACTTATTGCATGGGTTTCTAGATTGTTTCGGGTTTTTATATATATATATATGTGGGTGGAATGTTTTTGTTAGTCCATGAGTGGTTCAAATTCTGCACATAGGTAAATGGCACAGCGCATATTGTGCCAAGTTTGAGGTCAAAATTAATTTTTATCTAAAGCAGAAGTACTTGTCATGAACTATTGTTTGATTTTAACCAAAATGCCCTAACTGGAAAGGAAAATGCTAATTCAATCTTAAACATCTGCTCTGTTTCTGAGCTGTCTGGTTCCTATAGTAGCCCAGACTGTGGAGACTTACAGAATTAATATGTGCACCCATCTGAATTAGAAGATTTTGTACTGGGAATACCACTGCTGAGCATTTTCACAGGCCTGTTGGAAAGTTCATTGATCTGCTTTATTTCTCTAGCATTCTTTTGTAGCCTTTCATTTATTAAATCTACTTTAGAAACTTGACACTTGTGTAGAAACTTCCAACAGTAATGTCAGTATCAATGAGTAACTACTTGCTGGTAAGGGACAGATGAAGACGTCTAGTTTCTGGTGTACATACATACATACAGATAGGACTAATAATTAACAAAACCTCAAACCACAAGTAAAAACTGTGTCTCCAGTGATGCTTTTCCCATTATAGCAAGCAGTGCATGCATACCGTGAGGTGTGGATTTCCCTGCAGGAGCCAGCAAGCCTGGTGCCAGCCTGTCTGTGTCCCCATGCACCTCTCTGCAGGCTGTGCATGCTCTGAGCTGTGCCCTGACCTACCTGCTGGGTAACCTGTGCCTGCCCACCAGCACTGGCACTGCATCTGCAGCTGTGCTGGGCTCTGGGTGGGAGGGAAGGAAGGTGGCAGCTGCCTGCTCTTGCCGTCAGGTGTTACCCTGAGCTTCAGGGTGAAAGAAACGCTGCCTGGGAAGTTAAGCTTTCAAGAAGATGAGGAACTACCGAGCTGCCTCTCTTGACTCCTTATTAACAGCTCAAATGAAAGCAAGAGTGATATTCTGGGCATTAGCTGCTAGGGATTCTCCATGGCATCAGTGTGGAGAAGGCAGATAGAAAAACAAAACAGAAGGAACTTTGGCTGTTTCACATAAGCCTGTAGAGGTCTGCACTTATCCCAGGACTAATGCTGATGGATGAAGTGGGATCTCTGGCAGAACAGTTCCTGGGAAACTGAATGAAATGTGGAATCTCCTGGCTTGTTTAAAGTGGCTCATGCATTTATACTGTATCTAATAGCAGGATGTTACTAAAATGCAGATGAATAATAGAGGCAATAATCTTCTGACTAATACTAGAAAAAACTAGAAAAAATTTAATATTGACTTGGACGAGTCTCACATAGGATTCCCCTTGGTAAATCTCATTTACTTAATACTGAACCCTTTATAGCTACTCTTTGAGTGGGATTTCTTTCTGCTCCTTTGTATACTCAGGGGGTTTTTTTCAGTTACTTAGATCATATTATGGTTATCTGGGCTTATAAATTCTTTTCAGGGCAGGTTCATTTCCTTTCTGTTCTGTTTCATCCCAGGTGAAAGTGATGGCATCCAGTTTTCAGTGCTGATAGAGAGCTAGAACATTGCATGAAAACATACAGCTGACCTTGTGAAAAATGCAAAATTGAAAGTCATTGGATGCAGCTGTAGGCAAATCTTTTGAAATGCCAAAAAATACTTAAAAATTGGAAGTTCAGAGTTCAAAACATTTCTTTGGACAGGCACTGTAGTCACAATTTTAGGTGCGAGGGCTGCTGAGAAGTTTGCCTTGCCAGCTGCTGTGGGAGAGAAGGGAAGTATGTGGAGGCCTGATAGTAATACTGTGTTTCCCAGCTCGGGTTCTTTCCCGTTCTGAGATCCTGTTTACTTTATATGATTGCAGCGTTTTCAAAATATAATGCTTGGAAGTGCCCTTCTGAGGTCTGGCTTAGTGGGGGGAATTTACAGTTCCCACATGCTGAATTGTTGTTCTTAGTTTTACTGTCAGAAAACTGAAACCTGAGGCTGATGGTGATTTTCCAAGAGCAATTCTGAATTTTATAGTTTGATTAATTTTTTTTAAAGAAGAATTGTCAACCTCATTATTGCCCATATACTCTTACTAAAAATATGATCATAATCCTTATATCAGTCTTAATTTTATGATGGAGTCTGATTCCTACAATGGTTTTGTTTTAATTTGGTGAACTCCTTACTACAAGGATCTATAATGCTGTGTCAACTTTAAGGGATGAAGGAAACCAGCAAGAAGTGGCCAAAATGAGAAATCGTATAAATAAAGCAATACTCTTTTTTTGTACAATAAAACAGTGGAAAGTCCAGCAGCAGATGTATGGTGACTGTACAGGAATTAATTCATGTTGGTTCCTCAAAACATACTGTGGCAGGAAGGTGAACATAAGCTTCTGCATAGATTAAACACTGTCCAACATAGCTTAAACATAGTTTAACATTTTGGTTCCTACAAGTACAGCTGAGCTTCTGTTGTTACCAGGTCATAAGCACTTGAGGCATTAGCTGCATCCACTTTCTCTGAAGCTTTGTCCAGGGAGGTAATGTCAGCTGTAAATTTTCAGGGAAGGAGCTGACTGTGTCAATGCCATCCAGTTTCCCCCTCTGCCCTGAACCCAAATGCATTTAAAATTAAGTGCAGTTGTAAGCAGCAAGCAGTAGCATTTTTGCTTGTTCTGAGCAGTATGTGTGCTCTCCACCCTGCCTGCTTGGTCTGCTTCCAACTGGCAATTGCACAAAACCACAAACTGGGAATCTTGTCTGTCTAATCAAGAAGCCTGTATTTGGCAGTATGTGCTCAGCTTACCTGAGTGTAGTTTATTGACCAACTTTAACAGCAAGTGTAAACTGCGTCACTATATGATTATTTCTGCCTGTAAGAAAACAGCATAGAATTTTACCGGGTTCTTTGTAGGTTGAGGATTTTTGTTACAGCTGTCTTTATTAATGTTCCTATCAGGGATGTCTGTTTGCTGAAGATATTAGAGACTGATCCAGCTCAAGCATGTTATTTCTTTGCAGATTCTCTCTCTTCTGGCTGTTATTTTTGAAGAAATTGTGCAGAATTGCATGAAGTGTGGTGGACTTTACTTCTTTGAATTCACAAGCTGCAGTGCCTTTCTTTTGAGCCTCGTGATCCTGTGTGTGTATTGCACTGATGTATATGAAACACTTGGGGAAGATAAAGTACAGAAAATGGTGAGGAAATTTTTTTTAAAAACAAACCTTTTCTTGTAAGTGCCTAAAGACTTCTGTGGAGTAAAAAGGCTGTGCAGAATGAATCACCTTTTCTTCTCTATTTAAAGGTAGATTGAAGTAGTTTATAGTTTAAAAATGAGTCAACTTTGAGAGTCCCTTTTATATTGACAACTTTTCCAAAATTGTCATGTTGGTTACCTGCAGGATTTTAGGACTTGTGTGAAAGTCCTTCACGCAGACTAATACTACTGCGTAGTCATCGCATATATGTACCTATACAGAACGCAGTTTACTGCCAGCATGATACTTGTAACTTGCCAGATTAAGCTATCTGTTTTCCTACTGGGTGTAGCCTACCTCCTTTTTGGTAATACACTTGTTACAGTTCATGCTTTTATATTTCAGAAGATCCAGGAGTGGCACAAAGTTGCTCTGTAAAGTCAGTAAGAATATTGTACTGTCTTAGAAATGTCCCTTCCTGTTTGTCTTCAGAGCAAACAGTAAGTTTTTTACATGAAGGTACAGATAAGGGAGTGTAGTAAGAGATTTGCATGAGCACATTTAGCTACAGGTTTCTGATTTTCCAAATGCTTTACATAGGCAATAATGTTAGCGTGGTTGACCTGAGCTTCAATTTGATTGTGAAAAAAGTTGGGTGAAATGAATGAAATATTTAAAGAAGACAAAACCAGGGGAGTATGTAATGCAGACTCTTTTAAATAGTTGATAAAGTTTAATGTTGTTTGGAATGTAGTTGTGAAATGTATTTCCTGAAGCTTCCATTAGCATCAGAGTTTCAAAGCATAAATTCACTGGCAGATTAACTCAGCTGCTGTTGTCATACTTGTTCTTTTTCACATAGTATGTCTACAATTCTGTAACATTCACTTTTTTATATTTGCAGAATTTTTGGGCCATGCCAACCATAGGTTTCTGTTTTTTGTTAGCATCAATAGTGCTTGCTGCAACCAGCTCTGGGTCTGCTGTTGAAAGAGTTGCATGTGTAAGTCTTAAAATTGCATGATTTACTTTGTATTTATCTTGTATGTTAATTTCTCCTCCCTTTAAACTCAATTTGTAGGGAAGAAACTGGGCAGGGAATAGAACCCAGTACATTGCAGTGTTTCAGGAGGAATTAGCTATTTCAGACCTTGCAGAAACTTACTGTAGGAAATCCAAAGAGCAGGCTTCCTCAGGACTGCTGGAAAGCTCTGCGCGCACTTGCAGCTCCCCAGCATTTGCAGCTTGCTTCTGGGATCCTCAGACTTCACTCCCTTGGCTCTATATTATTCCCTGTCATCTGTCACTGTTGCGACGCTGCCATCTCTCACAGCTTCCCTAGTTCTCTGATACCTTATGTCTGAAATACCTAGTTCTTTCCTCAATTGTCCTTTCATAATACCACCCCCTCACAAAGTCAGCAAGAAACCGTGTCTTTTGCCAGATGTTACAAAACATACGGGGAGAAAGCTGACTTCCAAAGGCTGCAATAAGAGGAGCGGTTTCCTCAGTGACAGAAATAGTTAGAAGAGCAACAGGGCATCCATCACCCAGGGAACACTGAAGAGGCTCAGGGTAAGGCGCTGAATAGGCTTTAGGATGCTGTGGATGTGATAATTCCTCACTCATTTGGCACTTCTTTTGAATAACGTTTGAATTCTGAATATATGAGTATGAAAGATCACATTTTGATTTTTTTCTTGAATGAGAAAAAATGAGTTAGAAAAGACAGCAAAATAATTCTGTTCCACAGGGCAGCATGAGCTATTAGAGATACACACTTTTGTATAGTCATCTTCTGTGATGTTGATATATTCAGACCTAATGGTCTGAGTATAAAGTCTTTCAGGTTTTTTCCTGGAGCTGGAAAAACAAGAACTATTGTGATTTAAGACTTACTAGTGTCAAAGTGCTTTGGGGCAAACCAGTTGTGTAGAATTTAGGTAGAAGTTAGGATAATGCATGTGTTTATTTCCTTGCATGAAAAAAGCTGCTAAAAAATCCTTTCTCCTTACCACTGTCTTTCCATGAATAATAATGAAATGTCATTAACAAAATGTCCTTTCATCTCCCCTTGCTGATGCAGTAAGGACTTGCTTAGGCTCTGCAGACCTTCTCTCCCTTCACCTTCCATGTGTTATTCTTCTTCACTTCCTTCCTTTAATCAACAGCCATCTCTTGGATAAATACTCTGCTATACCACCAATGCCATGCTTCTTTAATAACTAATTCTTGCAATAAAATTAATATACTTCTACTATTAAGGGCTGCTTGGAACATATAAGGTTCACACTTGATTAAGGAATGAAAACTGTAAAAACTTTTGCATTAATTGTGTGAGAATTATGATTTCTGATCTGTTTCTAATGTAAATGGAACTATCGATTTAAGGAGGACTGTAATCTTAATATGTAAGCGTTAACATACATAAATAGTCCAGCAAATCTCTCTAAACAGTGTTAGAATACTGTTAATGTTTGTACATTTTAAAATCATACATTCCTTTCACTTTCACAGGTGTTTGGATTTCTTGCAAGTGGTGCATTTTTAGCTGAAATGGTTATAGAGCGTTTTCACAGACAGAAACAAAACACCAGTGGAAGCTCTGAAAATCCTGGCAACACTCAGAGTGCCACAGAAAATCAGCCATTGAATAAACAAAGCTAACTTTTTGGAATTCTTTCTTTTTTTTTCTTTTGAGTGGAGCAAACTAAAATGAACTTTCAGTGCACTGTAGGTAACAACTTCTGTCTCCTTCTAATCACTTTTGTATGCATTGCTCATCACAAATTTTCATGGATCCTTAGGTCAAGTAATGGCATCTTGAGCATCATGTTCTGAGGTAACTGGAACTGCTTATTAACTGGTCCTGCCACCTCTCCAGGTGACATACACTAAAAAAAATGGTGTCTAAATAGAATAACACAAGGACAAGTGTGGCGATTTGATTTTGACAGGGGTGATAATAAAGGTTAATGTGTGATGGATAAACTCTGAGCTATACCCTGAAGATACTTTCTGTATAAATGGACCAGATACTTCTGTTAGGAGTTATAAATCAGTACTGCAGGATTCGTTTTCATACTTGCCAGTCAAACTGTGAATGTAAAAGGGATACCTAACTGGAGTCTTACAGAAATGCTTATCCTCATGTAAGGGGTTTTGTTTTGTTTTCACTATTCATATGTCTCAGTTCTGTCTCTGGAGATCAGTTTAATGGAATAGTGAGTGTAGGGGTTTTATGGGGAGGGTAATGTAATGGTATATTAAGGACACAGTTTTGCACCCCATGATTGTCAAAGTTTGGACTTGTATGCTAGAATCTTCTTTCAGATTGTTTTGAAAGCTATAAAAGTTGCAGGAAGAAACTTGAAAAGCCAGCTGTGAGAGGAAAAAGATGAAGAATAAATATTTTTACAAAGTAATCCCAAAAGTAGCAATCTGAACATCAATGGGACAAATGTTACAGCATGTTGGTACTATTCTGGTGAATATTACTTGTAAGGTTAATACCACATGCAGTTTGTTTATGCATAGATAATGGTAAGGTTTGCCGGAATGGTTATGGACCCCAACATTTCTTTGTTTATAAATATGGCAGTAGCTTAAGATTTCTTGCTACTGACTAGCTTAGTGGGTAAACAGGTAAATAAGCACTTGTACCCTTGATTTGTCTTAAAAGTGACAGGCTGTAGGACTGCAAGAAATACTACTGATGCAACACATATCAGACAAGTGACGGACGTATCAGACCAGATGTTGATGGCTGTAAAAGAAATGAAGTGGTGAAAAGGCATTTTTCAGATGTCTGAGCTAGAAGCAAGACTGCTAGATCTTGCTTAAGAGGAACGCCTTCAAAAGTAGAGCAAATTACTGTAAGCCAGGAGATGTTCCAAAATACCAAAGCAAATGAGAAGCAGCCAATTATGCAAAAACAATTCTTGTCTGAGTGCTCATGACATTTGCTGTGTCTTCCAGGCATTAACTCCATTTCGTCAATACCCTAGTCTATCAGATGTATAGTCCTGTAACCTGTTGTGGCAACACTGAGACTAAGCCCTCCAGAAATTGGCTGAGCAAGCTGTAATTGGAAAAGGATGAGGAAGCTGTTGTAAGACAAAGGACTGTAAAAGAAGGTCAGAGATTTTTTTCCAGTGCTGCCAGTTTCTGATGAACATGAGTTTGTGATGTTCTCTCTCTAAGGTCTGGACTTAACCCTAACACTACACTTTGCTTGGAGAATGTAAAATTTTGACAGGTGTTGGGAAGCATCATGTTTAAGCTGTAGCTTGGTTTCAGAGCCATGCATTAAGAGACATACTTTCCTTTATAGAATTTCCTGCTTTCTGAAGAAGAAAGGCTCTTTGGACTGGCTTTCTTTTTCTTGTATTTATTAGTGTCCATTTGCACTAAAACCTGATCTCAGTCTAGGTGTACAGAGCTTGCTGTAGCCGTGTCTGAAAACTGGGAAGATTACAGAAGTTTTGTTTACAAGTGCTGTTACTGGTGATACAACACTTACCTTAATGAGAAACAACCCTGCTATGATTTGTAGCATTCTGCTTTGAGGATTGTATCCATATCTGTGATTAACATTCTAAGGGTGGGTTGTTTGGTTGGTTGGTTTTTATTGCTCAGGATTCTACTAAATTTGTTTTCACATCAAAATGTCTGTAGTCTCTAAGTCTTGACCTATAATTAAAAGCTGTAAATATAGTGTAACACTGCTGCTGCTATTTATTAAGCAATGCAGCGCCATGACAGGACTTTTATCTTGAGGTAATTTTTCCGGTAATTTTTCTCAGCTTGAAAATATGTGAATAGAGTTCTGGGTTTTGGTTGCTTTTTCTGTAGACTTTTCCCCACCTAAGTGCTTTGTTATTGGTGTCCATTCCTGAACTGGAGATACTGGTACCGAAAGGGATCTGGAAAGTCATCTCTCTGCCTGGCCTATCTGTGATGTTTACTGCTGATACTTTGGAGAGAAACCGAAATACAGAGCAAGTTATTTTTATGAAAACGTGCCACAAGGAGTTGGTGTCAGAAGTGACTGACTGAGATCTCCTGACTCCCATGATCTGACTGTTAAGTCTTTTGAAACAAATACTGCCAAACTTTACAGAATGGTTTGATGGATTCTCCTGCTATATACATGCTGGCATCCCTGGTAGGTTTCGGGTTGTTAGAGTGAAGGGGTTTTGGTGTGTTTTTTCGTTTTCATTTTAGCTGTTCCAAGTAGTTTATACTCATTCTCTCACCAGCTGACTGATCCATGTATAGATTTGAGGATCAGATCCCATCTCTGACTGGAAGGGATGCAAGCGTTGCCATCAGCTAATGAAAATGACAAATGGGAAATTTGTCAAAGTTTTTGAGAAACCAGTTAGTTGTTTTCCCATATGTCACAGGAGCTTACTAATAGGAAGAGTCCTGCTGTTCTTTACAGGAATACATATTGCTCCACTTCAGATACTATTTAGCTACAAGCAAGTCACACACTGGTTATAGGTTTAAGGCAATTGCTAATTGTTGCTTCAAACCAGTTGTTGGCTAACAGAGCAGTTTCTGCATGGTGGTACTATTAATGCGAGGCTTACAAGTGTGAGGTGTTCTTTTTATTCTGTTTTAAGATAGCTGAGAAGCAGGTTTGCTAGTGTGTATGCTGCTCTCAGCCTCTGTGAGGTCACTTCCTTAACTGCTGTATCAGCCTGCTAAGAGAAAGGGGCAGGTGTGTGTATCTCCTAGCTCTTCTGCCCTCCCAGGCGAGGTGGGGGAGAGGCTTCCTTGCTGCTGTGGCTGAGCAGACCGGTCTCCTGCAGTCCTGACATGCCCCCTTTGATGCTTCTGGTGTCAGATCCAGGCTTTGAGTGTCTGGCTTTTGACTGATCCCGGAGAACAGTGTTGGAGCTGGATTAAATGCCTGGTTTTCCAGGAGCTCTGTGCATGTGGCTGGATGTCTCTTACCCCTCCTGTGCTCTGTCAGCAAAGCGGTCTGCTTGTTTCCCAGCCTGCTTCTGATGAAATCAGCCTACTTTATTTAAACCACCTATTTAAATTACTTACATTAAGGTGGCTGATTTGTACTGAAGTGGGTTAGGGGTGATTCAGGAGAGTGGTGGGAGCCCTGGCAGAAGTGCTGTTACAAGCAACTGTCCTCTGTTTGCAAAGTAACAGTCTCTGTACAATCTTAATTGGTAGTAAAACCTGTGGAGAGAAGCAGCTGGCCCAGTATATCTGGGGATTGTCTTCTCCCTTCTTCACCACGGTGCTTGGCAGTGGTGTTGCGAGCCTGCTCAGACACATTAAAAGCTTTTGTCTTTTCCAGCTGAGTCCATCCAAAAATATTTTAAAGGCTCTGCACCCACTTTCAGGCTTTGTTTACAGTGCCTTGAGAATCGGTGGAGAGGGTTCTCCAGGACACGCGAGGACTTATGTTAAGTGGCTGGACTGTGAGTTTCTGCTCTGAAAATCTGCACTGGCATTGTGTAGATTGTGAATGTTAATTTTTATGTTTGGTGTTTAGCACACATTAAAATCACAATGCTACCAGTGCCCTTTGAGTTCTAAATATGTGAAGAAATTGTGCCTTACTGCTTGCACTCTGTGCTTAAAAATAGCAGGGAAGGGTTGTGGTCTACTGCAATAAGAGTACCTTTGCACAAATACCTTTGCACCCTCCAACTTCAAAAAGCAGTTAAGCTATCTCATGCAATTCTCAGAGCTCTGCACAAGACATTTTTGCATAATGGCCATCATGGTGATCCTCGCTCAAATTTGTGCAATAAAAATATCAAGCTTTCTACACTGAAGGGAAGTATTTGTGAAATTTTTGAAAGGTTATATAAATTTGTAATGAATCAAGATGCTGGTAGTGCTTTTAAGATGGAAATTCATCTTTTTAGTCTATTGCTGTAAACATAAGCAGTTCTCTAGATAGTAAATTTTATGCTGTTCAGAACTATCTATCACTTTTAATACCTTTGAGAATTTAAGTGACTTTTAATGATTATTAAATCAGGATGATAATGCAGTGGTTTTTTATATAAAAAATAAAAATTTTATACAGTTTTGCTGCCAGTGTTGCCTTGAATTTCCTTTTAAATAATTTTGAAATGCCTAAATATTTTTCCATTCTAAACCTGTGGTCTTTTTTAATGTATTATGCTTTTTTGGTCTTAAGAACTTTCTAAAATATTTTGTAATCGCTTTCTAAATAAAATATTAGTAAGTAACTTAAGTGTTTTTTGTTTCTGCTGCTATGATTTCGTGTCACTATGTAGTTCTCCCAGAGCCAACCATAGGAAATAACATCATTCTTTGTTCATGGTTTGGAGGAAGGAGCTTGCATTGTGTTTGCCCGTTACTGGGGAAGAGGGTCCAACTTGCAAAGCTGGATATTCTTGCTGAAGTGTTTCCAGGAAGAAAGGTCTGATAAGGTCAGTATTGCCTCTTAATACAGGGTCCAACCAAACTAGTTTGCAATAGCCTTGACACCTACTGTGGACTATGGGTTACTGTGGCAAGCCTAATTCAAGTGCTGCTTTCCTATTGTCTTGATTACGTGGAGCTGAAAAAAATAAAAGTGCCAGATTTGTTAAAGGAGGGAGCACAAACTGGTAAAAGGTGTTAAGAGCAAATGATTTCTGGTGTAGAAAAATGCAGGTGACTGAGTTACTGTGTTGAGGGGGAGCTGCTGTCTGATTATCAGTGGTAGGGGGCGAGGCAAAGGAAATAAACTTGCGTGCTTTCTGGCAGGGTTGCTTTTTTGTTTCAAAATCCTACAGATTGCTTATTATCTCGTGGTCGTCTTGTAAACAGGAGGAGAATGGCACTTTCTGCATTGCCGGCACTGAAGTTGGAATGCCGTGGTATATTTTTATTTGTATTGTAACATTAAAGGGAAATTGTCTCTGATGAAGCTGCCAGAGATTAGTGTAACCATAAGGATTCATAAGGAACAGAGGCCTCTAGTGCTTTTAATTTGTGAAAACTAGAGGCAAGAAAATGATTGAGACAGAATGTTGTATTAAAAGGGTAAATCAGTGGTGGATTTACACAGCACGAGAAAATAACTCAGAAGTCCTAAGAAAGGTTAATAAAGGTTTAATAATTTGGAGCATGGCCACACAGTTTAAGTCCTGTTATTGCTAGAATTGTGACAACTCCTTTCTCAGTAGCATAATCCAAGTTAGTTTACTGTAAATTATCAGAATAGTGCAGCAGGGCAGAATATAGGCTGGCAGTGTGCAGCCTTCCTTTGTGAACGCACAAGGCACTACCTGGTCGCTGCTGTCTGTGCATCCATTGTCCGAGTCATGTCCGTGTTTCCTTGCTTTCTGGTGGGCTTCCTCCTTACAGCAAGGAGCATGACCAGCCACTTGCTTCATCACACAGCCTCCCTCATGCTGTCTTGCAGGAGCCAAGCAAGGTTAACTACTTGGCGGGGCTTTGAGTTTAACTTATTTTTGGATTCAGAATAGCTATTCTTTGCCTGCTAAAGGAAGCCCACGGAAGGCCAGCAATGTTGTTCGCATTCTGTTTATGCTCCTCGCACAGGCAGTGCAGTCTGCGCAGGAATCTGCCGAGAAGCTGCAGGAGAGAAGTTTGCCCACAAGAGGGCAAAGATGATCTTCTGATTGAAATTATTTGGTCTTGGGCGACTTCACCCTCTTCCCACCTGTATTTTCAGTGGAGTTAAAGCCCCCTTGCCCTCTTCTGTCAGTGTGGCTATAAATTGAAGGGTGCAGTTTAGTGATACTGTCTCCAGTCATTTGCTTATTTCTCAAAATATAGCCTGACGGTTTTTTCATAATATAATCAGATAGATATTGTCTCGAGGAGATATTTTAACCTGAGCAGTTTGAAAGGGTTTTAATTTTACCCCCTTTGTTTTGTAACCTGTCAAGAGATGTTTTTAAAAATTCACGTTTCAGCTGCATGACTACACCTGCACCAATAACACTGTACTATGGCTTTGAAGATTTTTGTGGTCTGTACTGTGCTGTGGTTTTCAGTGAAAGGTCTGTGGATCATGGATGAGAGGACAAGGGAATGGGGAGTACCTGAGCATTTCCTGGACTCCGGGGAAGTTAAATGAGAGAAGCTTATTATCCAAAAATGCAAATTATACATGCTGGGAAAGAATCAGGGTCCACAAACAGAAATGTTGGCAAACATGTGAAGCGTGCCAGACAGGGCTTCTTGCAATTCCAGTCCTCTCCAGGCACCCCAGCAAAACTTGCTTTGACCAGCCCACGTGTCCTGATCACTTATTCCATTTTGTTTCTTAGGACCTATTATCTCTTGGCTGAATATTTGAACAGGACTGGGAAAATAAAACAGACTTGGCTGTTTTGAAGTTGGTAAGCCTGAGGTCAGAGTCAGGGCTTCACAAGGAGGCGACAGTATAAGCACATTCTTCTGTAGCATGACTCATGTGCAGGCAGGAGGACAGCAGATACCTAGTCGGGTATCTGTTGCTAGATGTGCTGCATGAAAGCATGTAGTATTCTGCAGTGCTAAGCCTGGGGTGTACTTCAGAATTCTCTTTTCAGTCCTCACTTAGACTTACTGAAAGCATAATATTGTGAGACAAAAGCATGAGAAGTTTTTTATTACCATATGCCCTACCCTTGCTTAGGGAATGGTGGAATGTTGCTCAAAATAATGCAAGTCTGCACCACAGCCCTCCTTTTAACTATTTTCTTCACACCAGCTGTCGCTCTTCCAGAAATACCAGTGCAGGCACGATTCTGAAATCCCTATTCATGTTGAGCTGTAGGTAAGGAAGGAACAGTTCATTGTTCTGTTGTGTCTGCACACCACTAACCAAAGACTGATGTGAGCAACAAGGCATCCTCAGAAAGGAGGACAGACTCTCACCACTTCTATTTTTATTGTTAACACCACCAATTTTCACTCTCCTATGCCTGACTGCTCCATTTCAAAGGCTGCAGATCACTGGTTATTGATACTCGTGTTGTTAAAGCCCTACTTCCCATTCCTGTCCCTCAAATCTGAACTACACCTATCAGTGCAATTCATAGCACGGACAGCTTTGGCTAAAGTTCTGCCTACTGGTTTCCCAGAACAGCTGGGATAAAGCAGCTATGGAGGTCTATCTGAGGGGGTAGAATACAGCTTTAGAAACAACTGTCTCATTAATATGTCTCTCTGTTTTCTGCCTCATAGTCCTCTTGCTCAGAAAGGCTTGTTTTATGAATGAAAAAATGTCATCCTTGACTTGATACAGGTGGGGTTTTTTAATTGTAAATGCTTGTTTCTGGCAATTGTGCCTCTCATTTGAGGGTAACAAGGGCATAATTATTCAGCTCTCATGCATCACAAACTGCTGAGCATGAGGTATTAATGAAGTGTTGTGCTGCCACCATAGCTTAATAGCTACAGCTGCAGCATTGTGCTCTTGTTTGGCTGGGGTTCACGAAAAAGGGGGATGCAGATCATTAAGTTTTGTGTTGAGTGATTTACAGATGTAGAAATGACAGTAGACTGTGCTAGATGGACAAAGCACTTCTGATTTAAAAGGAGCTATTATACCACCAGAGCTGTGATTTGTACTCGTGGCGGTACAGAGAGCCACTAGCACTGGTCAACCTCATACAACCCCCAGTAATCTCAATAAAAGAAAGCTGTGTAATTGTGTGTCCTGGCAGGGCTGTACTAGGGGAGGGAGGGAATCATACCCTACCATCACAGCTGGCTAGCAGATGTAATAAAAGGAAGCTGCAAATGGATGCTTTTGGCTAGCTACAGGCTTTGAGGTGATACACAACTCCTAGCCTGGTCTCTTCCCATCCCCACAGCTAGTGATATTAGGAGATGCAAGTGCTGGAATTAGGAGGTCAGTGTTGCCCCAGCTCTACATGGGAAAGTAAAGGGGGTATCTCCCTAGCCCTACCCTGAGGGGTTCCAGTGGGGAGCCCAAGCTCCCCTGGTAGCTGATGGAGGAAGAGGATGAATCAGAGGTGGAAGAGTAACTCCTGTGCTCCTGTGACTCACTCTTGCCCTTTTTCTTTGTTAACTACACAAGGGAGAATGGCTGGCTATTAAGGCTAGTCCCATGCAAATAGCCTCCAAGACACACTGTGCCTTTTCCTGGGAGAATTTACTCTCTTTGGACTGTAAAAATAGGTGCAGGATGAGTGCTATCTCTAATTTCCCAGTCTGTCCTTGTATGCCTAAGGGTTAGGTGCCTACAAGTCTACACCTGTGGGTTTTTTTTTTTTCCCAGGGTTTCTAGAGTCTTGCTACAGTTCCTCCTATGCTAAGAGGGCTGCTTGTCTGCTGTTGCCTTTCCTGCACAAGTGCAAACATGTAAGAAAAGAACAAGTGGCTCAGACGTACTTAATTTAGCCATGACTCTACATTAGCAGCTTGGGGATATTCACCCCCGCAGGGAGAAATGCCCCACCGCTCTGCTTGGACTCTACCACATCCTACACACACACATCAGCTCCACTTCAAAAGCTGACATGTTCTTCTTGTCTTTCTGGTAGCCTCTTCATCAGCCACAGAGACGTGCAGGTGTTTCCTTCACCACCACACGTTACTTTTTTTACACATACCCACACATGCAAAGCACAGAGCACCCGGTCTGTTCCTTTTCTTCTGTTCTATTCCCTCTTTTCTCCAGGTGCTGGGTTTGCCACATAGCTGCCTGTCTCCGTTGCAGGGAGTCCCAGCCTGCGGGCACACCTTTCTAGAGCCACAGGCGAGAGGGGCTCTGAGGATGGTGTACATGGTAATGCCTCTGTGCGCCAGGCAGGGCTGAAAGCATTTTAGGGCCAGAGTAACCTGGGGGCTTTGTAGCACCAAGCATTGGCATTGGGACACCTGTGCCTTCCTGTGTTACTCCACACTGCTGGCTGAATTTCCTGTCACAGTGAGGAGGGCAGGACTGTGCTGCTCTTTTGCCAATGCTTTAGAGGTTGTAGTTTATTCCTTTCAAATGGTTGCTTTGTGTGTTGCTGTTATTCTAGACCTGTAAACGTCTAAAGAGTGATATATGAAATCTACAACATCTTGGGCATTTTTAATTTAACTTGGTTCAAGCCAGGATGCACAAAAAATGCATGTTAATTGACGTAATTTTATCTATGTCCTAATCCTTCTGCTTCAAAAGCTCTGGCCTTCATGGCTGGCTAGTGCTCTGAAGGACATACTCCGTCGAACACAAGTCTCATCTGAGAACCAGTTACCACTTACCCAGTGACAAAACGGCTTTTGAAAATATTTACCTTATGCGCCTTTCTGTAAAGCTGCAGCTCAGCAATATGCAAAAACCAGGTGCTTCTGGAGGCACTATGAAAACATTAACCCGAGGAACAGCACTGTTCTGAGCGGCTTGCTCAGGAAATGGCGGGTAGTGCTGCTGCTCCGTAGAGGTCCCCTGACTTTAGCTTCTTCATCTGCACTTTCTTTTCTAGCGCCACCCTCCTTATTCCCCACCATCCCAAAAGGCAAGGTCCCTACCAGCCTCCTTTTTATGAGCCCTCCCTATCATACTACTGCCCCCCACCCCAGCACATAACAAGCAGCCACAATATGGTGCCTTTGGCTACTCAACACTGGCTTCTTAAAGCCAAGCTATCACAGCACTAAACCAGAACAATGTCAAAGATTTCGGTACCTAAATTCTGCCTTCATGTAAAACTGAAACCTTGTAACTGGCAACCATCTCGCCCTTGAGGAAACTCCTGTGGTGCTGCAACTCTTTTTTTCTTTCGTCTTTTTTTTTTTTGTTCCCCTCCCCCAAACTTTCAAGCTTCCTACCTGCTCAAGGTGCTGCTTGTGGGCACGGCCAGACAGCTTCACTGTCAGAGCAGCTCAGAAGTTTGGCAGAGGGCAAAAAGCACACAGATTATTTTTTTTTTGCCAACTGCCCCAAGGCAGAGGGGCTGGTCCAGGCAGGTAATGAGAGCTTGTTCGGTACTTAATAAATTGGCAAGTCAGTAACCTGGTAAACCAGTGCAGATATAAGAGGATAAAGCTACTCTTCATCAATTGTTTACAAAGATGGCCTTTTTTTTTTTAATGCAAGCTCCTGGATGGTGGGAACCCACTGTATACTGGTCAGTCCCCAGTAATAAACAATGGTGCATACTTACCACAGTGGCCATGAGAAAACAAGAGTGCTGACCCAGGGGACTGGCCAAGGCTGATGGGCTCTGGGCTCAAGGACAGGCAGAACAGAAACAAACTCTGGAGCAGCCAGCTGTGGGTGATCAGTGACCTCTAGAAGGGGGACAGGCATAGGAAGGAGCAGCCAACAGCACTTACTGCTTTTCCTGTTACCCAGCTGTCGTTGTGCTGGAAAAAAGTAGTCATCCTTCTCCAGGAGAGGAACAGGACAAGCACCAGTGTGACTTTCTGACCTGCTTCCATGTAGCGGGGTCAAACAAGCCCTGGGACCAGAGACCAAATCCAAGAGCTGACTGTTCCTTAACAGACTGGCTGCCCAAGTGTGCAGCCCTATGCATCTGCAGAGGAGCAAAAGGTAAGCCAAGGGCACAGTGCCTGCACCTGCCCTCTGGTCCGAAAACTGAGATGGCCCAAACAGGAGGGTTGCTTAAGAATACCCTACAGCTTTGTGATGAGGGCTCTCTCCTGCCACCTGGGCATAAATCTCTGCAGGCAGAAAGAACACGACATGGGCCTCCCACAGACCCTTTCTCTGTTACCCACTTCTCCCCACCTCGCACGAACAGCTGCATCGCCAGGATGCCAGCCCAGTGTCAAGCCCATCAGCTGGGCTAGTGATATGCAGCTCCAGCTTTCCTTGGCTTTCAGATGACAGTCTAAAAGCAGGTCTGTACTTCTGCCCCTAGCCAGAGGAATGGCCAAGGCCACTGGCCAGCACACAGCCTCTCACACTTAGCAGCAGCATTTTGCTCCATGCTGTCTCTAAGATCAGCAGAGCCCTGAGCAATTGTAAGTTAAGCAGGGCAGAACATGCGGCAACTTGATGCCATGTTCTGCAGCCTCTGGGTCAGGTTTAGTGCATCCTTCTGCAGCTTTAGCAGAACAGGAAAATCCCAGACATGGGGTATGAAGTGTGCATAGCAGGCAAGCAGAAAAGAGACTTTTCTATCACTCCAGGTAGGTCTGCCCTTTAAGTACTGACAGCCAGAAACTGTTGGTATCTGCCAGCATTTCATTAGTGCATAAGGTGCTCACATTAGTTTCTCTTTTACAAGCTTTCTACCAATGTTGACACCTGCTCATTCTTGTCTCCTGCTCCTCTTTGACCTAATAAGCTCTTATTCCTCTTCCCTGGAGCATCACTCAAACACAACACAACACCCCCCAATTCATTAAAAGTTATCATTATCATCGTGTCCTGCTATCCCCTCTGTACCCCACAGTGATTTGTTCCTGAAGCCTTTTAGGAGCAAAGAACCAATTCCATCCTAGTTCACACAATGCAAAACACCACAATTTCAGAGCAACAGAAAAAGCGTGCAAGCTGTCACATAACCTGCAGTGTCTTCACCTAGCACTGTGGTCCTCAAGCTTTTCAAAGCCACCCTTCCTCTTTTTCTAAAAAGTTTTTTTCCCCCTTCTCATCTTCCCAGTTTCTACCTGACAAAAGTACTATTCACTAACTTACCTTAAGGCCTCAGAGCTCAAACATCAGGGTTTGGGGTTTTTTGCAGTATGAAACAGTTTGTACTAACTATTTTCTTCTCCCAACATTTACATATTAATTTTCAGTAAGACTGAACACAAAATTCTACCTGTGTTGGCTCAAAGGATATACTACACTCATCTTGGAGCTGAAGAGGATGGACAACTTTTGGGCAGGATAGCCAGAGACCAGCAATCTAAACACAACAGCAGGGGAACAGGTATTTCCGTGGCTCCTACCTCTTGTCCTTCAGTTACAGGATATATTCTGACAGTCCCCAGAGGGAAGATCACTGGTCTAGTAGAGGAAGGAAAAAAATGAGCAAGACAACAATCCGATTCTCAAAGCTGTTACATCATCCAAATAGCAAACATAGTTTATTTCTAAAACAGCTGGAATCCCATATTTGACAAAGTTGCAGACAGATGGAGCTTTCAGAACCAGGCTGATACTGAAGGAAACTTATAATACTTTTGCTGGCAGAGCTACAGTGGTGAGGTGCCAAAGTCCCTGCCAGACGGAGCCGTCATTCAAAGACCCCTGGTAGAGCTGGTGATTACAGCAAAACCTGTGCTTTCCTTGGTAGACATGTTTCACAAGGAGAATCTGGGGGAAGTGAGGAGGCTTTGGCAGCAGAGATGTCAGTTTTCCAGCCTGGAAGCATGCTGCATTAAGAGCATCTGATGGGTCTATGGAGCCAGCGCTGTCGTAACAGCAAAAGCTGCAGGCATACCTTAGACCTGTCAATAGGCACAAAAACCAAAAGGGAACTTGTAATTTACTTCTCTTGATCCAGTATAAACAAGTGCACTTGCAGTAAAACATATGATTTGGGTGATCACAGAGCACGGTTCAGAAATTCTTTGGTTGTCAGACTACATGCAATTCCCCTGATACTTTTTTTCTCTACGTGGTGACAAGCGACAGAGTGATGTGGGAGGCTGAAAAAAAGGTGCTAGTGGAGTGCCAGGAGAGCGGGCACGATTCCACCAGAGAGTGGAAACAGCCTCTTCTTCAGAGCAAGCTCAGGCTCCAGCCTCAATCCTTAGCAGGTGCTTCTCCTCACTGCCACCGCAGCGCTGAGGTCTCAGCTGCATTCACGCTGTGTGCAGCAGAACACTGGTTTCCCACAGGATTGCCAAGAGAGGTTAAAGCTTGTAAGAATGTGCCTGCTATCTGAGGTGATATCTCAGGAGGCAAAGGAGAAATAGAGCACTTCTCTTTCCTCTGGGGGAACAGAAGAGGTTGTATCCTTCAATATCTACCATGTCAGTCCAAATTACAGTCAGAGTGCTGGTTTCCAAAAACTCTAGTTAAGTTAGCCTTGGCAGGGGAATTGGTGATCAAGCACCCTTGTTGCAAAAAAATACATACAGGGGGGTGCGGGTTTACCTTCTTCTGCAAGTATTTTCACTCAGAGTGCCCAGAATGAAGTCCCTTGTCATGTATGTCCTTTGGACCACCAGTCCTGTGCTGGCAGGGCAAGGAAGCCTGAACCATCACCGACTCTGCTGACAGTGGACTTCTAGCTGAGAAGGATGTCTGCTAAGCCAGAGAGCCTTTGAGGCACGCTTAATTCAGGTCATTTAAAAGAAAAAAGCAACCCATTTCCAACCAAACACAAAATACATGATCTGAAAGCATGGGGCAGAAAAGCAGGCCAAAGTTGGACATTGTAAAGAAATAAAAAATAGTCAATGTGAAATTAATAACATTATAACTGCCTGCTATACAGTTTTATTTGAATAATCCTCTATATTAACATCAAAGCAGTTTATTTTGGAGAGAATGTATGTATCTTAATCCACAAAGAGCAGACTTTTGCACTTTCAAATTGTTCCTGCTCTGTCGCTGTAAATAGGGCACTTAAGAAAAGGAACAGCAAGAAGAATCACAGAAACTATGCACCGTGTGGAGGGTATTTCTACCTTTCCAGGTTATCTGTTCAGTTATTTTCATCTACTTACTCAAAATTTTTGACACTTAGTAGTTGGCTGATTTCTCTTGTCGGAGTTGGGGGCGGGGGCGCAGGGAAGGCAAGCAAAGTAAAGATACATATATTAGGGTGAGAGAAAAAAATAACGTGGCAACAAATGGCAATGTATAATGACCTGCTATGAGACACAAAAAGACTTTTCTGAGAGTACCATTACATAGCAGTATTGGCGCAGAATTTCAGACAAATAGAAAAATGCATAGCTGGCCAGAAAATGCTTGTTTTGCTCCAGATTGGATCTGGTAAACTGTATAAATCCTACTTTTTGCAGAAACCTGCTGCATTATCACGCAGTTGTCCTGATAGAAGAGACCAACTTAAAAGTACAAGTTCTACTTCACAGTTAGACGTGACAGCAGAAGCACCAAGGAAGAGAGGCCTGCACTTCCCTTTTTCCTGCAAAGAATTTCCAGCTCACCAGAGAGGGACTGCAAAAGGACAGAAAGACAAAAGGTGCCAAGAAGGCACTACCTCAGCCTCAAAGTCACACAGAACTTCATGACACTAACAGGTTGGACACAACTGAACTGTTCTGCCTGTCCAGACTCCCGGCAGAGTCTCCAAAAGCATGGATCCCAGCAGAGGCAGGGACAAACAGCATGTGAGAGAGAAAGCAGCACATTGCTCCATTCACAATGGACTTTCCATACACACTGTTAGAAAGAGTCTAACATTTTGGAGGAATGAGTGTAGCATTTTATAGGAAATGCACTGACATTTTCTACAGAACATGTCTCACAAATACCCATTCTAGAAATGAGTATTTGTGAAAAGGAAAAAAAACCCCAAACCACAAAACATTAAGCATATATTCTTAGGTATGTATTTTCCTGTATTTAGCAGAGGGAAGTTTTTAAGAATAATCTTTGATTGTTAATAACCTGTAAAAATTCATGGAGAAAAAAACCTGATTTCATCGTGTGCTGTTAGGGCTAGGAGGGAGTGTTTGCAGTGATGTATTCAAGTTGCAGTTCATAATTTTTGATGCGGGCTGAGCTGATGTTAGAAGAAGTCCACAGTTCTGATAAAAAGAGGTAACAAAGACTTGGGTCAGCTTATCCAGGCACAAATCAGTTTGTAACAGTTCCTTTGTTAAACAAATCACCCCTGAAAGTTAAGAATCACGTTGGAATTTGCAGGATTTCCCTTCTGTAAATGGGTGAAGGAAATCAGAAGCAATTTTTCCATCCCTCTGAAAGGAGAACCAAATGACTCTCCAAATGATTTTTAAATGCACTTATTGCAAATAGCTAGAAATGACCACAGCCCAGCTTATGAGACAGAAGTTGTCTATCTCTGTAAAGCTCATAAAAAGAAGGTTCTCCATTATAAACTTCTTGCAGTGGGGAGGTGGGGGGAGCAAACAAACTTTGGTTCACAACATTGGTTTGCATAGGCATTCAAGTAGATCTTCGGAAGTTACCGGCTGTCCAGGCTAGTAACAAAACAAGCATGCTCTCTCTTCAGTAGTGCACGCTCCTCTTTGGTATCCTTTTTTGTAAGGCAGACGTCTTGCAGAGATGAAGGAGTCATACAGATGCATCTTTGAAAAAGAAGACAGTGTCACTTGCATTGCCACAAACAAATTCAACTACTTGATCAAGGAACACACAGGAAACCTTTTGGTAGGGGTTGGGGAAGAAGAGAAAGCACTGATAACATTCACTACTTGCTAGAAGCAAGTTATTTTGCTCTTGTAGTTAGTTGTTAACCGCCGTCAAGAGCTGTGATTTGTCTGTGTTGACAGAAAATACGGAATTACTGCTTTGTGAGTAATTCTGAGTAACAAGGAACAGGACGTTAATAAATCCTTCCAGGTAGACACAGCAGAAAATATAAATATTCATTCTGGAAAACAAATTTTCTGTGGCAGAAAATATAAATACTCATTTTGGGAAGCATTCTGGCAGTTCATAAGCATGAAACTTACTTGTTGACTGCGTGATGCATGAAACCTTGTAGGATGACCATATGCTTAAAACACAAAGGATCGTAGCTAGGAACCCGAAAGTCTGGATGAGAAAACAAACAAACCACAAATACTTACAGAACATTAGATGACACATATTCCATGAATGTATGAGCAGTCTTTGTATATCCAGCTATGTATTTTTGATGTTAACAGACCCAAAAAAGTTACATTTCACTCCATTCTGCCAATATACTAAAAAAATAAAAGTTTCTGTATTATAATAGCAGCTTATGTCTTGTCAAAACAATGACTGAAAGATAGACTGAGTCATATACAAGGGAGGAGGAAAAGCTGGACAGCAGCACAGAGTCTCACCTTCAAGACTTCTCACTAGGATTCTGCCACAAAGAAAAGACTTTTTCTAACACCTCTGATGACTGCTCTTTCACTGCCCCATTCAAACAAGTCTTTCCCTGCCATCTGCCAAATAAACAAGTCAGGTAAATCTTCTAGTCTGTTTGCATCATCAGGACTAAGTTTCTGAAAGTAATTCTTTATTCTGGAGGAGTTGTAATTCAAGTCCTGCTGCTGTGAAAATATTGCTGCCCACACTCAGAAGTCATGCCTCCCTCTCCAAAGCCCTCCAGCCAACAGAGGCAGAGAGTATCTTCCACTAAGTCAGCCCAGGACCCCAGTGGGTTTTTTCAAGTAATTATCTTGAACAGGGCTCTGCTCAGGAGCAGAAGGCATCAAAAGACAAAGACTGGGGTGAAATCCTTTAGGCAACTTCTGGCTGCTACAACAGCCATTTGTCAAAACTGAATTGTCTCAATTCTTCCCCTAAACACATCAGTTCCTATGAATTAAAGCAGGAGCCCTTGGTTTCAACTCTCTGACAGGACAAATATCTACTTTAGTGGTGAGTCTGGAGTCTCACTACAAAATACTTTTGTTGGCATTGTGTTATAGAACATTCACTGAAATAAGCTTGAATGTAGTTCACCCAACCAAGACACAAGCAAGGCAAGTCTGTACGAAAATAAAATTACAAGTAATAGATTGCCAATGCCCTACTTAATATATATTGCAATTAAAAAAGTGTCAGAACTAATAAGCACAGTCTTACCGCTCCAGCCACAAGCCCAGACAAATTGTAACTCTTGGATGCTGCTACAATCGATGCAATGAGAAGCAGAATTGTACCAATTAAATAATGAAGAAACTCCTGTAAAGACAAGCACAGCCTGCATCAGAAGAGAAACTTATCAGGAAAGCATGTAAATATGCCTCAGAATGGAAACAAGTTGGCAGATATTACTCAAACCCAGTGGGCAAAATGCCAAGTCAAAAGAAAAAAAAAAAAAGCTAAATATGAGAGAGAGAGAGAGAGAGAGAGAAAGGAAAAAAACCCCCACCACCTTACGAGTGGATTTTGTCCCATACCTGACTTTACATTCAAAAAAGGAGAGCGCCAATCTTCAGGTCTACTAATGTCACTGGAGTAAGATCTGCTTACTGGGTACGGACACATCCTTTCAGTTCAACATAGTACATTACTGAGGGTGAAAAATATCTCTTTACTACAAGAAGTATGCACCTTACTTAAAGGGAGAGTTCTGGACGAAGGAAGAAGAGTTAAGGGCATATTTCTGTAGCCTGTATGAAATGGCAATAAATGGCAGCAAACAGCATAAGTGGAAAATCAAATGCTCCTACTTCTGATAATCTTAGAAAGGAAGCAGTGGACCTACTGCTGGATTTACTAACAACGTACATCAACCAAGACTAGAAACAGGAGGGAAGCCCCAAAAAGCACAACTACACAGACACTGACAAGCAACGCCTAGGCTCCTAAGTCTGTAAGGGTGGCTGCAGCTGTCCTGCAGTAAAACATGATGCCATGGATTTTTCTAATATAGCACCACATTTAAGCTCTTCTCTAGTGTCATGAGTATCAGTCCAGGGGCCAATTCTACCTTGTTATAAGCAGGATTTATCTGTGGATTTAGATTTTGTATCCTCACAAAACTTATGGCAACTAATATGAGTGTTTGCAAACTGAACACGGGGTGTTTCTTTTGCATGGTGGGGTGGGCATGAGGGTATTATCTGCTTACTTTATCTGCACTGCACTACCAGCGTGAGCCAAGCAAATGCCCTGTATAAGGGAGAGGAGAGATTGTCTCAAACCAAAGCAGAGAGAACTTAGTCCCAAAAGGAGACTGTTCAAAGAAATCCCAGAAGAGAAATGGTCTATCATACCATACCACAGTTTCCCTCCGCTCAGGTGTTTATGAGCAGCTGAGGAGGATCTTTGCCACCAAGTGGGCTCTGAGACTGCAACTTACTTTCCTCATTTGTAATCTTGTTTCAAGTAATCAAGCTCTCAACCTTGCTTTTGCTAGAAAAGAATATTTCTGTAAGGAGGCTTCTCTGGCTAGTCCGTAATGCAGCAGGCAAGCCCGTTGTGTTATTGCACCCTTAGAGACACCAACTATAGCAGTGTACACAGGCCACTACTTTACAGGAATCTGAGGGATGGGCCAAGATGCAAAAGAATCAAAGACTAAATTAGGTGGAGAACCAGCCCCTGGCAAGGTCAGGAGTGCACCCCTCTAGAGAAATACTTCCCGGCTTTAAAAGGTGTCAGTGCTGAACAACCTCTTGAACCACTGCAGCTTACTGACTGCAAATCACACTCCTGACTGCAACTTGCCAGGAAACTCAGCCCAACGCTAGCTGTAGTTTCCTGAAGTCTCTTACAGGTCGTCTTCCTATTCCGTTCTAAAGATACTTAAATATGTGACTGAAAAGGAGGCTGGTTGTAAAAGAGCAGCAGTGTTCAAGCATCACATCCCATAAAGTTATCTGAAGCTGAGCAGCCACAAACTGCAGTGCCTTGAACTCACTAGTGACTCTGCAACATTTAGGAATGACTAAACACACAACAAAAAACAAAAGCAGCCTATGTAGCGGTCAGAATGGTATAGTTCTGTTACAGCAATGCACACATTAAATGCTGCTTTGAAAAACTGTCATTTATCAGCTTATTTCAATCCCTGCATCTGTGTTATCTCTGGATAAAGAAGTACTTTCTAGAGACAGATAGTGGCAGTACACATTTAAAAAAATAAGAAGGGGTGCAAGACTAACCATATTCTTCAGCTAAAAAGAAAATCAGTTTTTTCTCTCTGGTTAGAAGTGGATGGATGGACAAACTGTTATCCTAGATCTGTAAACTACTTGCATAGCTTTCATTAAACTTCATCCAACCACTTCTTGGATTTCAAAATTTCTCTGTATCTCTGCCGCTGGTTTTCTCCATCCCTTTAGTCCTTCCTCTGTGGAACAAACATGTCACTATGCATAAGGGAGACTTCTAAGACGTTATTAAAATCTGTCATCCCACACTAGGATGCAGGACTCTTCCGTTAGCTGACCTGACCCAAAGCTACTGAGGAAGTTCGGGTCTCACATTTTCTGTGCTGCTTGTTAGTTCTCTGCTAGGACATGAGAGATGCATGTGCAGGGGAAATGTAGGAATGAGGCAGGAACATCCTGCAGGATATCCCAGGAATGGCCAGGCTATGGCGGTCAGGCTGAGGCTCCTATTTCTTGCTATTGTTTAAGTTACCTATAAACATACCAAAACCAGACACACTGGACTTAAATAGCACTCACAGACTTTATTTAGGGACAGGATGTAGTACATCAGTTCTAATGCTATGATCTGGTAGTCTAGCAATCCCTTAGCTGCTATAAGTGACCTGAGCTAGGATCCATCTGCTGAAGACTTGATAATCAGTAGCTTCTTTTCAGTTGTCTCAGAATAATGCTATTGCCTTCCCTGGAGTAAGTCGGGATTTATATCTGTGTAAAGGAAGGCAGGATCAGATCCAAATCAGCTAAAAAACTTACAATTACAGCATCTGATAAAATGAATACTAATAACAAAAACAACAAAAGGATCTGCATACAAGGCAAAAAAGAATTACGTGAAAGACAGCCTATCATTGTGTGCACAAGAAAATGGACTAATTGAGACACACAAGAGAGACAAGGGACTCAGCCCATCTAACAGGCTTACCGCAAGTGGCCAGCTAACGCAAGTGAGCTTCCTGTAGATTCTGAAAATGTGGATAATGTAGAAGAACAAAATCATAACCAAGTCGCACATGGTGACAATCTGAAAGTAGCTGCATGCACTGTAATCCGTCCATGGAGAATTATTTACACTGATGAATCCAATCAGCAATGAGATCTGAAAGACAAAACACACATTACAGATTTTTACAATGGTACTCAGAGGGCTGTGGAGATAATTTTAAACACAACAAAATGGCACTTAGAACCAGAAGACAAATATCTAATGTAAATTGCATGGTCCCAACAAAATGGAGGACAAAGTACGGAGCGTGGTAATAATGTTTTAAAATTTGCTGTTAAATGAGCTAAAACAACCATTAAGAGCGGGGAATGAGCCAACTGCTAGAAGGGAAGCAGCAGCTTCAGCCTGAAGAATCCAACCTGAAGAAGTCTCTATGTACAATACAGTATGTCTCAAACACAGAAGAGGCACTGAATGCCTGAAGCTGCACCATTAACTGAAGCATCTAAACCCCACAGGACCTTCAGAAGGAAATCACTGAAATCTGTAAAAATGAAGGTGCCCATGAACACATGTACTTTTACTTCCATTTAGTGAGATTTCTGACATGCAAAATCGGAGGACCTGGCTGCAACCGAGCTAAAAGTTTTACCCTTCCTTTTCTACCACCTACAGAGCAGGAGTATTAGCAGACTGTAAGGTAGAATCATAGCAAATAATGTAAACATTGGAGGAATGTATTAATTCACCCCATCCCCAATACAATAGTTATGAAGCTTTAATATGTTAACATTGTCACATAAAACTACAAAGCATTATTGTACAAGTTTTTTCAGTTGTAGGCTTGCAAAGGACAAAAGTATTTTATTTTTTTAATCTAAAGCTACTTGTTTATTTTACTGATCTTGCTGCTTCTAACAGCCTGGCTAGCCTGGGTTATATAAAAAAAAACATTCTACCAAGGATATACCCAAATATTTTCTTATTACAGACTTTGCCAATGTGTGCTTTCAGACACTGTAAGTCAGCCAGCAGCAGTAATGATTCATATTTTAAGTGTTTCTCCAAGACATTAAAAAACTATCCAAGGAAGCCAGCACTTCAAGACTGCACCATCCTTTCCTGCACACTCCCCTTTCAAACTCCTAACCAACTGCATCCATTATCAGAGTAATTTCCTTGAGATTAAAACGGGGACAAAAATCCCAACACCCAAACAACATAGCTTAGATTTTCCCTGCTGTAATTTTAACTGAATTTCACCCCTTGGTTCTAAGTGGACAGGCTGAACACATGCATCCTCAAGGGTGACCAAAAGCCCTATACACACAAGAACTTCACAAGAACTTGTCACCTTTGCCAAATTCCATCCCAACAGTCACATCAATGTCAGGACAGTGAACCACCTCAGTAAGGTGGCTCCAAAGAGAAAAGTCAATGCTCTGGGATCCTTTCCCACACAAGTGGCTAAGCTGTTGTTAGATCTGGTCCAGCTCCATTATTTTTACTATTGTAGTCCCAGTAGTTGATATTAGCGTCATAAGTGATGCTCAGTCCAAGCCAGTGACAGGCTTCTGACTAGAGTAAGCCTACTTCTCCCCTTACCTTTGAAATAAAGAAAGGGTAGTAAAGACAGCACTTTGAAGTGCAGGGCTAGAGTAGAGCATGTTCAGTCCTTCTCAATAATGGAGGTTACATGTGCCTTTGAAAATGTGGCATAGTGCTCAGTCCCTGTCTCCTCAAATATCCTCCTGCCCTCTGGTTTTGCAGTGCAATATCACAGTGGCATCCTGCATGTTTAGTGCTTCTGTCTGTTCCATGCCTGTCCTCTGGGTCTCACGACCTAGCCACAGGGGAATCCTAAATGCACAAAGTCTTGCATCTGTGCACAGCAGAGCTTCATGAGATGCTACATTTCTCAGAAGACAACAAAGCAATCCTCTCTGCAATTCAGCATTTAAAGACCTCTGCCCCAGTTCTTCAACTCCAGGATAATTTTAATGAAGTTTTGTCCAATCTGTGTCTACATATACCAGGTCTACATTAAGCTGTGGTTTCATGAGAGGCCATGGCCCTTGTCACCTTCTCACTCTGATTTCACTCCCTGTCATGTACTGGCTTCTACACTCATCTGTGCTGAGCCACCTCAGTGTACTAAGCCAGGAGAAAAGTGAACTACTAAAAAAAGCAAATAGCTTTACTCTGATTCCACCATCATACAAGGCAGGGTCAGGTGAGCAAGGGAGCGTGAGGGAGAAGCTAGGACTCCAATGGAAAGGATAGGAAGGGCTGAGCAGGCAGGATGGCAGCAGCCAGTAACCACACTGGCTCAGGCTGCCACAGACCGTCCATCTCTGTTCCTTTAATCTTAATGTCAGTTAAGCAAAGAGTCGTCTGACTTAGCTGTTGAATAACTTGAACGATCAGGAGATCAGCAGGTCATTTACCCTATAATCTAGGAGAACATTGAAGTGATGCAAGACACACAGCTATTATTTTCATGAGAAAATGAAAACTAAATTTAATGAAATTTCATTCTATAGGAAGACTCAACAAGAAGTCACAGCAAGCATTGAATCTTGCTTTTGGACAAAGGTGGGTTGAGGACAACGCTTCTCTAACCATCAAAGGCTAAAAGGGGTCTCCCTTATTCAGGTGTCTTCACAATAACCAGTTCTCAGTTTCAATTACACTGTACAAATCAAGAAGGAAGTGTTAAGTCACAGATATTAAATCTGCCTATTGGCTCATTTCATGTTTGAACCATTGGCTTTAGCAACTTTTTTACTGTGTACAAAGGATAAGGAGGACTGGATCCTTGAAGTACAACCACCAACTAAATAATCAGCAGTGGTAAAACCCCCTTAATTTAAACTAGACCCAGTTCTTTCAACTTCATGGAAGCATAAAAGTATTTTTTGTCAGTTGAAAGGTACAAAATATTGAGAAGAAGTATAAAGAAGAATGTGAACCATCCAGGGACAAGATCAGAAAATTTAACTGAGGTGTTCTACTCCTCAGAAATTAGAAGATACAGGTACCAACCAGACAGTGAAGAATCTGCTCAGCTCCTAAGAACAGGGCAGAAATGTGGATTTGAACAAACATGCTTTCCATTTCAAGTGTACTTCAAAATTAAAATAGTTTCAATAACAATTAGTAAAGACTCTCCCTTCCTTGATTTTAGATGTGCCTCAGCACACAGGTAGGAAGAAATCACTGTGTGGCAAGAGGTATTTCTTTCAAAGATTTCGTTTCTTAACATAAATTTCACAACACGAGATTTACATGGAATTTCTAAAGAGGGTTCTCTGATCAGCAGCACGTAATACCATTTCACAGGACAGGTGCAAAGGGGACTACATCAACAACTTTATATAAAGCTATACCACGTTTGCCACGCTATACTGCCTGCATGTCTAGCAGGTACAGTCAGAGTTTAAAACTCATCTCTTGACAAAGAACAGTAACAAATGTAGGAAATAGAGCCACATATTATTTGTCCTTTGAAAGTGACAAATACCAAAGTTCCTTCACCAGATATTGGTTTATCATGATATACTGGGTGATGACTGTATTTTTTTTCCCTGCTGGAATTCCTGTTTCCAGAGAACTTGAAATTGAGCGATGAAATGATTAATGTGTAACTGTTTGGGATACAGTTCAACATGTATCTTGGAATTCAGTTTGTGGCACAGAGAGAGAGAGAGAGAGAGAGAGAGAGAAATGAATGGCAAAGCACTAAAATGATCAAATGTTATGAGTGTTCTTTATGCATCTGTGCTCAGGGGAGCAGGTTAATACATCTTGAAGATAAAAACTAGAGGCACAAAAAAATTAGGGCACTGCCATTTCCATTTCAAGATAGTATTTCACAGACTGTGAGAGCAGCAGACAGGTAACCCATAGCCAGCAAGCCAGTCAGACCACAAGTACAGGTCAAACAATGGTCAGTCTCATTAGAAGATTTCAATGTGCTCCACAAAAATATATCCAGGCTTCAGACCCGCATTACAAAAGGGGTGAGGGACACATTGCAGGACACTACTGTTTAAGTGCTTTCTGGTTTCTGAAGAGCAAAACAAAAGAACATATGCATCAATCAACTCCAAAGAAGGATTTCTGGATTTAAATGAAGTTCCTTATTTACTCTGCTTCACAGAAGTTCATCAGCTTGAACTAATTCATTTCTTGACTTTCCATTGGACTAGGTATTTGAAGTGTGTTCAGGAACGCTGGTATGTATCAGGAACAATTTCACAGTGAAGCCAACATGAGCTAAATGCAGTCAGCAATTGCCAGGAGGCACTCAACACCTTACCAGACAGAAAAAACATCATAAAAGGAAGATGGTAAGAGTCTGCATTCTCTTCTCTATTTTGAGCTGGAGATGAGGCAACCACGTTCTCTGTGGAAAATGTTGGCTCTTGAATAACACTGACGTAAGCTCCCAAGCCTAAGCTCCATTCTGTTTTGAAGTGAGCACAGCTCTACCAAAAATGAAACGTAATTTGCTCTTTCTTGATATGGTCTTCCTTCAAAAGCCAGCTCATGGCCTCTAAAAAAGGGTGAACAAGCACTGATCTTTCAAGGATGTTAATGGGAGATGGGACATGGACTGGGAGATCTGATCTTCACAACAAAGAAGGGCCAGGTGTTGCGCTGCTGCTGGCTTTAAGCGATGAGGGCCAGGCTCAAGGCCCTTTCCCCCCTGTACTATGACACCACCTGCTCAATGTGCCAGGCATGGGCCTGGTCAACCAGCTACACCCAGGGCTGGGGGGTGAAAGAAGGGCTGCAGCAATACAATGCATGTCCCAGCCATGCAGGAAATATAGTGTGATCCAGTTACGTGTCTCATGCTTACAGCAAGGATCACCAAATCAGACAATGGTAGATGTTGGAAGGGGCCTCTGGAGGTCATCTTGCTCAACCCCCATACTCAAGCAAGGACACCTAGAGCTGGTTGCCCACAACTGCGTCCAGCTAGGGTTTGAGTATCTCCAAGGATGGAGACTCCACAAGCTCCCTAGGCAACCTGTGCCAGTGTTCAACTACCTTCACAGCAAAAAAAGCCTTTTCTGATGTTCAGATTGACGTTCATGTGCCCATTGCCTCTTGTCCTGTCACTGAGTGCTATACTCCAGCTCCGTGTTCTTCACTCACTCCTCTCAGGTATCTATAAACATTTGTGGACTCCTCTGAGCCTTCTCTTCTCCAGGCTGAACA
>JAVJGI010000050.1:101213678-101228320 GCA_035590275.1 Ibycter americanus
ACAACCCTCTGGCTCATCAGCCATTCCTCCCAGTTCTTTTACCACCTACAAACTTGCTGAGGGTGCACTCTGCCCCATCATCCACATCATTAATGAAGGTGTTGAACAGTACCAGCTCCAGTATTGACCCCTGGGGTACACCACTAGTGACTGGCCTCCAACTGGACCTTGTACCACCCATGACAACCCTCTGGGCCTGGCTATTCAGACAGTTTTTGACCCACCTAACGGCCCACTTATCCAATACATCCAAGACAGCTTGTCTAGGAGTATGTTATGGTAGACCATCACCTTACAAAGATCAAGGTAAATAACATTCACGGTTCTCCCCTTGTCCACCAAGCTAGTCATCTCATTACAGAAGGCAGTAAGGCTGGTTAAGCATGATTTACCCTTTGTAAATCCATGCTGACTACTCCTGATCACCACCTTCTCCTTCATGTGTTTGGAAATGCTTTCCAGGAGGATTTTCTTCATCACCTTCTAAGCGACTGAGGTGAAGCTGACCAACCTGTCATTCCCTGGATCTTCCTTCCTGCCCATGAAGATGACATCAATCTGTTCAGAATGGCACACCTTCCTTCTGTACCTCTCAGGCTAGAGAGGATACAGAAGGACTGTATGAGTGACAAGTTCTCTTTCCCTGTGCTATAAAATGCTGCTTGAATTGTTCCCACGAAATGCTGCTCCTTTTTAAAAATCAGCTTTTTTCCTCCCTGTTTCTTCTTGTCCCTGTCAAAGAATGAGCATCTAAAGTCCACTGGTCACTGATTACACCTAGTAAAAACCAAGGAAAATGTGTATCAAGACTTCAAGTCAGTCTTCCACTGCAGGAAAATTCAACACCTTCTTAAGGAAAGGAGCGGAATCATGCCTTTGTATTATGAAAAGACTGTATACAGGAGGAAGATCTAACTTCCCATTACTCCTAAGGCAAACACACAGTGGAGAAAAGGCCCATGTCACTAGGCCCAGATGCCATTGTACTCCCGATTTCAGACAGTTTGAATTCCACCTGACTCCCTACACCTACTCTTGGCTGACTGTAGTTCTGCAGGTGCGATTAGGTTACAGAGAAAGCTCAGCTCCAAACATCCTAGCTTCACAGGAGTGGACTGGGCATGATGCTGGGACCAAGAGCAAGCCAGCCACACAATCCTCAGCCTCTCTGGTCCTAGATCCTCCTGCTGTTTCCAGTCCTGTTGTCAGTCACATGGGCCACTGTGAAACTGCCCAAAAGCTGCCTGCATCTCAGGGCAATAGGCTGGACTCCACTAACACAAAAGTGCTGGAGTGTACCAGCAAAGATGGAAGAGCCTCGGCCAAGCCAGCAAGTGCAAAGCAGCTTCATAGCCAATCACCTGTTCCAAGGAAGGGGCAGGAAAAACTGCACGCCCACCAGTCAAGATATCAGATACAATTTTTCTCACCAGTGCCCTGAGGGTAATGAAGGAACCATAACATAAGAAAGGACTTGTCTTGCTCTTCACATACCCTCAGGCCAGCTGGCACCACTAAGCATTTTCTGATCATGTGGTAGAAGACCGTAGTTTATCTGACCACAGAACAATTTTATAACCCAGGAATCAATCTGTGCAGGCGCTTTGTATGATCTTTTCTACTGTCCTGCTTTAATGGATGTAATAAATAAAGCTCTGGCTTTATTACCAATACTTATTTTGTAACATTTGGAGGGAACTAAATTTTCCTCAGACAGAGCTACCTGCACAAACACAAATCCAGCATGATCTCCAGTACTGACAAGAACTTCCTCTAAAGGAAAGCCTAATGTTCTGAGCATTATAGACACATTTCCACAGACAAACACTGACACAAGAAGGGAGGAATTTGAATGTCACTGGCTCTTGAATTCCGACCCCAGTTCTGTAACCCTCTTACCATCTGAACTTCAGTATCATGTATTTCACTGCTACAGCTACCCCATTCACCAGAGGAGTACTAATAATGACTTCATATGCGTTGTGCTGAAGTTTTTTCACCTTCAAAACACTTTACGCATCTAAAATAAGGCAAAAATGTTGAGAACCACTAATACATCTCTAGGTCAAGATGACTGTTTTCCTTTATAGTGTGAATGAGAATAGATACCCACTAAAAAACCAGAGGCCCGAATCAACAATCAACAGATCACAGATGTAACAGACAAGCATGGGTGAAAATATGTGTGGGAATGACCCTAAAAGTTTCGTCTTTTGGGGGTTGCTTTTTGGTTGATTATTGCCACACCACACAAGATAAAAATGAGTGTCCTAGCTCACTGTAAAGTGGGAATTGGTATTTATTTCCTGAGTGTCACTTATTTACTTACAAGACTTTTTTTATCATGTGTTGCAGAAGAACTACCACACACAAGACATTGCAAATAAACTGTTTCCTGACTGGAAGCGTCATCTTTACAGCTAAGGCTACTTCACTATTCATCCTCTTGACTGTTTCTGACTGTTCTGTACCACACATTATCACTCACCTGTATCCAGCTGTTCTTTCACAATTCTATTAATGACTGCAAAGCAAGGGTTACCCTTTCCCCCTGTGCCTGTACAACACCCCGCAGAGTGGTGATGTACTGGGTGTGGTTGGGAGAGACTTAATTGTCTTCACAGCAGCTCGCATGGTGCTGTGCTTTGCATTTGTGGTAAGAACAGTGTTGATACACATCAATCTTTTGGCAGCTGCTGAACAGTGCTTGCACAGCAGCAAGGCTTTCTTTCTCTCTTCTCCCTCTACTCACCCCAAAGCAAGTAGGCTTGCAAGTGGGCAAGATGCTGAAAGGGCCACTCCCAGGACAGCTGCCTACTACTGACCAGGAGGATATTCCAGACCATATGATGTTGTGTGTAGTGATAACAGCTCAAGAAAAGAAGGTATAAGGGGAAACGTTTGAGGCTACGGCATTTGCCTTCCGAAGCAACCCTTACACATGCTGAGGTCCTGCTTTCCAGGAAGTGGCTAATCACCTGCCTGCCAATGGGGAGTAGCGAATGAATTCCTCTTTTTGCTTTGCTTTCACGTGCAGCTTTCTCTTGCCTTATAAAACTGTAATTATCTCAATCCATGGGTCTTTTCACCTTCCTTCTATTTTCTTCCCATTCTGCAGGAGAGGGGAGTGAGTGAGAGGCTGGGTTTGGCTCTGTTTGTCTGCATGTTTGGCTGCTGACTGAGGTCAACCCACTGCAGGTGGCCTACTCCTTGCCTGGGACTTCTAGCTGCTGCAGTAATACAAAGAATGGTATTAAAAATCTTCATTGCAGAAAGGAACTGAACGTGTTTTTTGCAAATCCCAAGATCATATACTGAACTGATAGGCTGAAACTGCTGTCTTACACTGTAACTTTCAACTATGGATAATAAATTTTCTTTTTCTATATAGAAATAATATGTGAGATACCAGCTAAACTGCAGGGATGAAAGATAATGCCAATAAGAAGCAAAATTGCCTCAAGGTGCCCCGTTCCAGAGAAACACTATAATTCTTATCTCAAAGATTTGCCATAATACTGTGACACACATATTGTCATGTATAATCCACCCAGCACTGCATTAACTTTTCATTGAATTATTTTGCCATGCAATGTACAAACACATTCTTGTTTTTCTCAGGGTATTTTCTTTTCTTTCGTGACTGCGCTCCCCTCTGCTACACTTTCCCGTAAGAAGTTGTACGATGACTTTTTGTCTCCAATACTTCCTTTCTTTTTTTTCTGCTCTTCATACCCCTTTCCTCTTTTTTCCCTACATCAGATTCCATATTTCTTCTCCTTTATATCTCTCATTCTCTCTCATCCAAATTTCCCTCTATACACATGAATGCACCATAATTCCCTCTTTTAATGTTTCCTAGCTATCTTTCTCACTCCTTTGCACCAGGACAAGCATTGCAATTAGCTAACCAAAACTTAGCACCATTCAGGGGAAAAAGGACAGGGGACAGGATTCAGCATAGTATTACACCTGTACAAAGACTGTAGGCAGCAGCTCTGGTTTACCAGTCTACAGTTGGCAACTGGCAGTACCTAAAACTGCTTTTTCTTTCCATCCTTCTCTAACAATTTAATGCTCTAGCAGACAGAAACAGCTTTGGGTTTTTTTCCCTGGATGCTGTAAAACAGCATTGAGAAGAGATCTCCACTGCACTTGCTGGAGTACCGATGAACATTGGTACTGCTTTAATGTCCCTCCTCCTGAATCTGAAAAGAGGAGGACCCTGAGAACTGTCCATGAAAATGATAAAAACTGGTTATTTCCACTCTCTTAAAAACTCACCCCAGTTCTAATGCAAGCAATAGTACAGAAACCGTCTGGCTACCGATCTGGAGCAAGGCACAGCACTGACTCATATCCAGTTTTATCACAGCCTTTAAAAAAAACCAATATAATAAGGGCTAAATGCTTTTTGTATTTCAATGAAAAAAAGTCAAAGTTTCCAGCTTGTGACACCAGCCAAGATAGTAAGTGGAATTTTCCATCCCTAAGGGAGCCAATCGGGGTAACCATGCCCCAGAGAAATGTCACTGACTGCAGCCGTACATTTCCGAATGTTACACCTCAACACAGTGAAGCAACACCCACACATTAAGTACATATTTCTGGACAGCATAAACCAATTTTTTTTAACAGCTTCCCAAAACAGAAAGATGAGTGAAGCACAAGCCAAGGTTACCATTGTAGTTCATGCAAGACTGGTTCAGCTAATTTAAGCAACAACACTGACTGCTGCTGTAATCGAGATTTCCTTCTTCCAGGGCGGTGTTGGAAATGTGAGCTGTAACAGCCAAACCCCTACTAGAAAAAGAAGATAAAAAACCCAGTCCATTTAAAACTTCACTAATGACAGATGAAATCAGCTGCCTTCAAGTGCACGGTTCTGTGAAGCAGTCAGTCTTTGGTTGCACAATAATCTCTCAGCCTCTGCGTCTGAGCAGATTTCCTTCTTGTCTGGCTGCTTTGCTAAAATGAGGAAGCTGCCTGGCCTCTGGTAAGAGATTTCTCTTGTGCACCACCATCCACAGGCTATTTATTGAAGATAAAAATTGTGGGAGGGTGAGAAAAGGTGAAATAATCTTATTCAGACCCTCTGCAACTCAGATAAGAGGACAATTCTAAGTACAAGCAAGTGGTATTCTTTATCTGTTAATAAGAAGTTATCTGTATCTGCTCAGACACAGGCCTCAGTGGTAGAAAAGGATGTGGGGCAATCACATAACCAGCATATGAATGACATTACTAAAGAGCCCTTGTTACAGGGTGTTAGCCATGATCATTAAAAAGGCAGTTCTTTGTAATGACTAGCTACAATTAAGTCCTGCCTACCAGTGATCACAGTGTATGCAATACTTCAATCCCACCACCACCAGTTTAACTAACTCCTTGCCTTAATCCCCGTAGCTACCTAGGCCACCATTGCACCACACTGAAAGACACTATACAATCCTGTACGTTGCTAACTGAAAGCTAAGGACTTTACAGTTACATGACGAAGAATATGCCATATTCCTATCCAGCAGTGAATTAATTAAAAAAAAACCCAAACCACAATACAAGTTTGTTACAAATGACAACCTCATAATTTTGTTTCTTCTCTCTCCAATCTAATATTAACATTGGATTGTTTTAAACATCAACTTTCAATTTAAAACATTTCAACTGAAAAAGCATTATCAGTAAGTTTTTCCAATCAACGTTAAAGATGCACAGAACACTCAAAATACTGCAGTAATTGAGTAACATTGCACAAGTACCATATTCAAGTCACAGACAATTCCCAAAACGCACAAAACTCATTGCAAAACAGTATTAATGGCACAGCTGACTGTTAGCATGTCTGCAAAGGATAGGAACAGAATTTTAAACAAGTTTTAACTCTGGGAAACACAGCTGCTTTCTCTCTGACTCTCAAAGGGGTGTTTATATCTTTCTAGACACCTGCAGTGACTGAAGGTATCACTCTGGACAAAGCCAGGAGACCCCTACACTTTGTAAGCATGTGGCTTGTCCATCTGTTAATAGGGAATGACTCCTTGGTAGAGGCAACAGTCCCCACATAACAGCTATCCTGTCACCTACTCCAATGGTCTCTCCCATCTCAAATCAAGTCATAATCCCTAAATCATGGATGAACCTGCTGTTTCGGGTAAAAGCAGGGACACATCCTCTGTAACTGGTTTTCTCTGCAGATGCACTGATACAATCACTGGCTCAGTCTGTGCTCTGTCCCCTCCTCCCAGGTAAGGTACTGGTTGTGGTGCTCATTGGGAACCTGTGTCCCACACCACCAAGCCAACTCCCATTTAGAAAAATACTACCCAATTGCTGCAAAAAGCATGCATGCATGTGGCTCCTGCTGTAATTCGCTCCACTGTAGAAGACCATCTATCTCGCATGGTAGGGAAAATCCCTATATCACAACTCAGAAGATCACAGGAAGTAAAACCATTGTAACATCACAAAAGCAGCAGCAGAATTCAACAACCTTGACTCTAGAGAGGGAGCCCTCCCCGGGAGCAAGAGATTGCCCACCTCACCTGCCATACCTCCTGTACGTTGGCTGGGAAGAAGAGCTCCTTGTAGGAGCAAGGCACCTCTGAAACCACTGCTTGGAACCATTCTCAGATATATTGTTTGGGTTCTTTGTATTGTTTGCCCTTTAAACAGTCAATAAAGTCCCATATTGTCAGTAATATACAATATAGCAAGAGCTTAACCCTTACTTGCGAGCTATAGAGCTCCTGTAGGTAAAGTCCATGGCTGTCTAAAAACGGATTTACCAACCATGCATGGTAATACCACCTACAGAGAAGGAGCCCACGTTGGCTGACCAGCCAAGCTTGGCTCAGACTGTCCGGCTGCTTGAAGCCCAGGGTACACAGTGTTTATTATTAATAAACACCCACAAACCTTGCACAGCAAGCTGCAAAGTTACTCCCTTGACCTGGGTATCCAATACATACCTAAAGCATACAGCTAGTTAAAACTCAAATAGGAACACAAAACACAAAACCAGTGCCTCATGGCAACAATCATTCTAGTAACTTACCAAATTAGATGTACAAAACTTAAAAAACACATGCAATCTCATCTTCCTGAAAGTTGTTACTGAGATAAAGAGTACCTTGCGAACTGCTCAGTGAAGTCTCAGTGTCTATGCCTGCTAACCCTCAGCAAGCAACCTGTTCAGTCACTCACCCTTACAGATGCTGCTCACAACACAACTCGTTCTCACTGTCTGAGGCATTTACAACTTGACTGATTCAAATCTTCAGTTAACACCTGCCATATCTCTCCTTGCCCCAGAGAACACCATGCTGACATCTGGCAGTCACACAGACAGCAGTTAAAAAGTTTCTATCTGTCATCTCCAGCAAAGGCTTTGTTAGCCGTGGCAACAGAGCCTTGAGCAAGGTCTCCTCAAATTAGAAGACGACTTGTTTACATCACCGAAGTCCATGGTGTTAGCTGTGTGGGCACATAACCATTTTTATCAGGAAAAAACAGGTGCGAGTTCCCAAAAATGCTAACATTGTGACAGTTTCCAGACCAACTGGCATCATCACAACATGGTTGCTGGATCAGACCAGGTCTCAGCGTACGAAATAACAACCTTTTCTAAATGCAAACACTTGATGCTTGGCAAGGTGCCAGAGAAGTGAAGGGTGATGAATGAGGGGGGAAAATGAGATTAGATGAGATTCCCCAGTGGCACTGTGGCAGATGACAGCTTTCACTGCCTGCCTGGAGGCTGGCAGGCCTCTCAGACACGCTGGGACAACACCCCTGTTTCTACTAGGAAGCTTCACTCAAGCAATCTACAAAAGGCTCAATTAGCCAGCGGGTGACAAGCAGCAACTGGGGACTGTGTTTTTCCCAAACAGATAAGAAAGCTCTCAAAGTGGCCTTCCCAGAGCGTGATTACAGACTGGCAGGAAAGTATGCTGATGTTCTGTAGTTCTGCAGCTGCTGCTGGTCATCTCGGGTTAACAGCATACTTCTCTCCCAGCAGTCAGTACTTGTTTCTTGAACTCACTAATGGCATTTAAAAAAAAAAACAACCACAAACAAGAAACCACCGAAAACATTCTAAGAAAATTGCCCCTTGAAGCAGCTTCTCAGTCTTGTCATCACTGCATTTCCATTTTCCTTAAGGGAAGCTGTGAGCAAGAGAGGAAGCCGTAAGCGTTGCAGCTGCTGCTATTGTTGCAAGAACAGCAGCCAAATTTGCTTTGGCTTTGAAAGCTGCAGTCACCGAGCTTTGACCAGTCAGACGCACCTGTACACACCATTACATTCATCAGATTACCAGCAGTGCAGTGCAGGGATTTGTTTCAGCCATGATGATCTCTTAAGAATCAGAGTTATGCAAAAAAGACTAAGCTCACAGATGGGTGAAAAGAAATCACAGCAATGTTCTGTGTACAGAAAGTAGCAATTTCTGGCTGCTGTATACTTTACATCTCACCACAAAATAGGAGGACAAGACCACAGCACACGTGACATGACAACAGCACAAAGGAGACAACCAAGCCGCAGTACTGAATGAGTACCTCACAGGGACTCCCCAGGGAGGGGAGCAGAGGAAGCATTCATAGTAAGCCAATACTGTCTGGCTCTGGGGGGCAATACTCTGAGCAGGTACCTAACAGAGCCTCATGATCAGGCATACTGCCTTCACTGAGGTACAGCCATGGCTTGTACTGGACCATAATGAGACACAACAAATTGTTCCAGCATCTACAGCCCTGGAACCCAGGGAAGGATGCTTGGCATGATGGTCTTCATCATTTACAGGCTCCGAGCAGATGGAGACCACACTTGGAAAGAACTGATCCCCTGGTTTCTGTTTCTCTGTGGCAGGAGAGGATGTTCAAAGGGACACCATCTCCAACGACAGTGAAGACAGGGAATACACCACACTTGCACATCTTAAAGGAAAGTCACAGAGCAGTAAGAATCCATACTTTTCACCCCATCTTATTATTGTGTACACCATGCACATCTGATTAAGATTTTAAAATGGCGTTTGCAAATTTAACTTCCTGTAAAACAAATGTGCCAGGACACCACTGCCAATACTTCACTCTGCTCCTTCAAGCATACTAAACACATCTCAGGTGATGTCGTAAATTTCTAGGCTTCGTTTCCTTTTTTTTTTTTGTTTCAGAATATGTATTTGCTAACCCTTGCTCAATCACCTCTATAGAAAGAGCACTATATGCACTCAGGTTGCCAATAAATGTATTGCAACAAATTGTACTGGATGGGTCAAATGAGCAATGAAAAGCAGCTCCAACTATGTGCTTTTAGGAAGTGTCTATTAGGATATAAATAAAAAACATTCACTGACACATTCAAAGCAGAGACTCCCTAGTGTTTAACAACGAGTACAACCGCCTTTTTACAAAATGTAATGGAGTTGATTTTTTAGCCTTCTAGAGCAGTTTCAACATCAGAAAAATCACTAGTTTCTTTTTCACTGAAAGAGATAGAAATTGAAACAGATGGTACAAAACCTTCCCCTGACCGAGAGGAAAAAAAGGACTACATTCTCAGCTTGTGGTTTGAAGCACATGGAACCACTTCAGGCGTATGTAGTTCCTGCCCTTATATTCCAGGCGCTTGCTCTTGATGACAGCAGTCTCTATGGCTGCACTGTTCTCTAAAAACTCTTACAGAAAAAGAAAACTGAAGGAGAGCTGAAGTAAAGCTACATCAGTTCCCTTGTTTGGTTTACCGCGTAACCTTGTGAACAGCTGCATCACTGCAGCTGAGAATGGCTGCGTGAAGGCAAGACAGAAAGGGAAAATTCCTTAAACTGGTGTTGCTTGTGAAGTTTTGTCTCATCAAATGAAACTGTGTCAGCCTACCACCAAGCACTCCTCGGTTAACACACAGAGAACATACTGTTTGCTCCCAGCTCTTACGCAAATACCTGGGCAGAAATTGTAAAATGGCCACACAGAGCAGAGGCATGCAAAAAACACAACTGGCAAGGCCAGCCTGTTTCAGTGATCTCAGAGTGGAAATAACAGGATTTCCCAGACCTGTTGGTTTTAATTACTCGGCTTGGACGTTCCTCACTCAAGTGTTCCTGCTTACTTTGGAGCCATCTAAGATAATTTTTTGCTCTCTTCTCAGCACGCCAAGCAAGGTCCTTTTACTGCAGCTTCTAGCAGAACAACAAAAATAATTAGCAGCTACAACACATAGCTTTGACTTTGGCCTGAAAATAACTATGCTGCTAAAAAACATGTCCCATTTCTTATTGCTTAGTCAGTGGTTTATCACACAGTTGCAGAGTGAAGGTTTCCTTCATTCTTGGGGTGGTTTTCCTCAATTATTATTTTCTTTGCAAATGTAAAAGCCTCCTGTAAGCCTCAAAATAAGACATTTTGTATAGTATACCATGGCATCACTGATAGCTATTCCAGCATTATCTTTCATGTTTTCTGTTATCAGCCAGATGAAAAGTCAAGCAGAACACAAAACTGTTTGACTCTAAGCTTTGTAGTTTAGCATACAGCAGCTTCCACCAAGCTTGTTGCTTCTGGTCACTATTTTCCTTCGAAAGAACTATAGACAGAGTGAAAGTAGGGGAAAGTTGAAAGCGCAGTCTACACAGGACCCAGAGACACGCTTACATTTTCAGCATTTCTGCATATCACCAGAATCCCTCTCTTCTGACTGAGCAGCATTATTACCATACAGGCAAAATCATACATCACTGATGCGTGCTGCAAACAATGAGATGTTTTACTTCAATCACCTCCGCGGACACAAAGACATTTCAGGCTCAAGATCAAGTTAGAAGATTGAGTAGCTCTCAAATCATTCCAAGCATCACTTTCTTTTGTGAATTTCCTTTTCCTGTATCAATGGTTTTGATTAGGAACTGTTTTCTTCCCCTAACAGATTTTGATTTCTTTTCATATTTTAACTTCTTCTGAATTCAGCTCTCCAGTAAATTTGCCTGGTATCATCCAACACATTCAGAAATTGATCTTGGCTCCAGCAACCCAACCACCAGAATTTTCCAGCTTTCAGTGTTAGACATTAATATTCTCTTGAATACTATTATTCAACTACATGTAAGTATATGAATAACCCAGAGGGGTTTCAGCACACTTCAAAGTTACTCAGAATTACAGACTGTCCTGCTGGCGATTCACTTGTAAAGTATGTAATTGCTTTTGTCAAGAAATACTTTGGAAATTAAACAGATACTCAGCAGAAAAGCTTAAACTATTGCCTTTGCATTTTTAACAAGTTAAAATGATGTTGTCAACTTTTATTGAGTTCAGCCTTTTTTACCTTGCATTTGTTTGTAAATATTTTCTTCAGCCTTGAGAAGGTAATTCTGATTTTCGTCTTTTCTGCATGGAGGAACTGCTCTTTCCTGGTTCATAATGAGCTGAAAGAACCAGCACTAGTTTTAGCCTAAAATACCTTGTATTCTGAGGCTGCACTTACTGTGCCAGAACTATTGTCCTCTCAGTAACAAGTGTCACCACAGGAACAATCACCTTCAGTCTGAACTGTGGTCAAAGTTAGCTTGCCCAGCCTAAAGGAGGTGAAAGAGCATCAAAGAAGGCCATGGGCCACCTCTGACCCTCTCAAGAGTCCAGAAACATGGAAGAGGCCAAGAGTTTGAGAAGCCTGAGAGAACTCACCAAGGTAAGTAAAACAGGCTCCTAGAAAGTCCTACAATAAAACAAGCCAGCAGTAGCATGGACACAGAGCAAACGCTTCAGACGAAATCAGCACAGTTAGTGTGGCATACTGAAGACTGCCTCACGTGTTGATTTTGCCAAGCTGACTAAAATTTAAGTTATTTAGCTTCTCTGGTACAGTTCTACTGTGCACACTGATACACGCCCACTCACACACTTACTTAGTACACTGCTGCTATAGAACCAAGATGGACACAATGGGATCCTGCATGTATCCCCATGAATATAAGAGATCTTGGCAAAACTGCAAATACAAAAAAAGAAGGAAAAAAAAAAAAGAAAAAGAAAAAGTTATATTAATCACCATCAAGTTAAACCAGTTGAAGCGGGTTAGATGTTGAAGATACTTCATAACTTCCTGTTAAAATCAGAGCGTCAATTCAGACTGGATTTTGGAAACGGAGCCCCTACTAATGTTAGTAATACTCACGCATGAAAAAACAGCTTTCAAACCATCTTACTGCCATGTAAAATCCACAAGTCACAGAACTATGTTTTCTCCTCCATTTTATTTTCAAAATATTTACAGACCATTCTTTAAGCATTAGAAAGCCAGAATCTCAATGCATAAAATGCTTTAGCTTTTCAAAGCTATAGTCATTCTGGAAGGTTAAAGAAATTCTCCTGCAAAAGAGTAAAGGAATTTGTGTAGGTTTACAGGCAAGAAACACGTTTTTTGCTTCCTAATTTCATTCTATGCTAGACACCACAGCACCCAGAATTTGAAGAGAAAGCACTGGTAGCACTTAGACATGAGCAACAATTCAGTAATCACCAGATTGCTGCACAATCTTCACCTTGCCCAAGACTGCTGAGTTTTAGTCCTTGTGTTACCATCTTTCTTACAGAAGAACAGCTACAACATTATCTTCCACTTCCTCGGTATGATTTTCATGGTGCACTGTTGTCATCTATTAGAACTATTTCATGCACATACAATTATTTTTTTTTAGCTTGCAAGCACTGCAAACAGTCCTTAACATTACAGGAAATATGAAATATTTCTTTCTTGTTCTCCCTCACATCCTTTACTTCTTGGTAAAAGAAATTAAGAAAGAGAAAACAGGAACAGTAATGTTTCCTCTTCATAACAACAACCATTCAGAGGCCCAGTACACAATTTAGCACGATATGTGCCTAACTCAAAAGACCTTACCTTTGTCCTCTGCCAGCACAATGGTTCTCCTTCTTAGTAAGACTGCAGTCCCACCAGCCACATTAGCACAAATGCAGGAATGTTTATAGATGTAGCATAAAGAATTCTTTCCAAAGAAAGATACTGCAAACATTTCTTACTAGGAGAACTAAATAGTAATACAAATGGACTCATGGATATAGTGGAAATACTGTCTGAAAAGAGATAAAGGAGAATTTATCTCCTGCAAAAATATTTAGCTCTCCATATTTTATTGGGTGCATGAATTAATCTAGCAACTAACCTATTCCAGTTATTCCTACACAATGCAGCACAAACATTTAGTTTTCTTAGGGCGTTATTCGAGAAGATGACACTATTGTGACACCATATTAAACGAAGCTCATTTGCCCAAAGTTCCTTGGATACCTGAGATAACTTCTACTGATGTTATTTGCAGGCAAGCTGGAAAGCAGAAAAACGTAAGAAGGTGTAGCTGAAAGACTGCTACGGGGAACTAATTTACATGATTTTAACTTCTGTTAAAAGTGACTGCAGAAAGCCACTAGCTTAAATTCTGATGAATTTGGCCTTTAATAGCATTGCTAAAATATTATTTTATACAAAGTATGTGAATTATTATGTAAACTATGGAGATTTACATACATTACATAAAAAATGTAAAGTATACACACACATTTTTTATGTGCACCAAAACCTGAAACTTCAGCACAAATAAGCATGGCTGTGCTAGCTGTAAGAGTCACACATCATAGATGTAAGGATACCACAGCAGGATGGGCGGCAGAGAGGACTAGGTATTTCTAGTCCGTAAAAGGAACTGTTCTTTCCACAGTGGCAAAAGCAAAAGGATAAATAGACTTGGAGCTAATCAGCAAAGCACAATGTAGACACATGCTCATAAAAAAAAAAAAAAAAAAAAAAAAAAAAGAAAAGAAAAAATTGGTTTGTCTTCTGAAAAGATACTCCAGGTCCACGTGATGGTTTGGGAACAACCCAAGCAAAGAGAAGGCAGCAGACAACTATTTGTATCACTGCTGAACAGAACTCATGGTGAGGGACAACTGTGGGGTCTCAGGAGCGCAGGACAACCGCTCAGCAGGTGCAGGCCGCCATGCTCAGGCACACTCGGTGCATCCCTCCCAACCCAGCCTCACCTCCCAGGTCAGCTGACGGCTGTCAGTTAAGTGGAAGAAACTGGGTGGCTTTCAAAGAGAAACTTTAGGACAAAACAATTCCTAACTTCTAATGTCAGTTTAGAACTCTGGATGCTAATCACTTACACAAGTTTTAAAAAATGACGAAACAAATAAAGGCGGCGTGAAAACAAGGCATTGGGGTTTATAAAAAATCAAGGCAACAACTCCAGCACAAATTATTGTCACGATCCAAGTTTTTGAGGGACGAGAGTGTATGTGAGGAGGTATCGCCACACGTTGGCTTCCATGCTCTCCCCTAGCCATTACTCACTGCCATCACTGGGATTAAGCTGACAAGCCACTCCACGGACGGCTATGTGCCACAGAAATGAGAGCGAGCTTACCCACCCGTCAGCCTCCGCATCCGGATGGAACAAAATTTCTCGCACCGCGTCAAGTCAAGGTACCAGCTCAAACCCTGGCAGCGCTCCACTACCCATCGCTTTGGAATTTCTGCCTTTCGGCCATACCCCTCCCGCATCCCGGGCCACCGGTCCCCAGCAGGCGGGGCAGGGCGCGGAGCCGGCCGGGCCCAGGCCCCAGCCG
>JAVJGI010000050.1:101229269-101269200 GCA_035590275.1 Ibycter americanus
GTGTGCGCCCGGGTACCGACGACGGTCTCGGCAGGGAGCCGCTCCGGCGCTTCGCGGAGGAGGTACAGCTGCCAACAGCGTCTTCCCACACAACGCGTATTCTCCCCCCAAAACCCCAGAGCTTGTGGTTTGTTATCTCGTAAAAACGTAAAACATTCGCATTAAACGGGCATCGACAGGCAAACCTGTAACGACTGTCTCGCTGCCTCGGCCCCGTTGTTTGAATTACATCACGCAGCAATGCTAACAAAACTCAGCAAAGGAAGCAATGTATTTCCTCGCGTTTAAAAATAACTTGTTTTGCTTTCTGACAAGTGAGGTAATAGCGGGCCTCCGAGCTGGGCATATGCTGCTTTTGTACTCAGCGTAGCGGCTCCATCTGCTGCTCTGTTCTGCAGTCAGGATGCACATTCTCTTCACATTTAGTATTTAATAGCACCTTCAGCAACTAAAATTATCTTAGGAGGGGAGACAGGTAAGTTCGGATGACCTCCAACACAAATAAGGGGCCAGCGTAAGTGATTTACGTGAGCAAGACAGGGTTTGCCAGTGTGGACAATGATCTGTAATAGACTAAGCAGTACCTAGTCTGGGGCTTCTATTAAGCCAGCTAGTAGTTACAATAAAATACGTTACCTGTCCCACCACATTTTATTTCATGTCATTAGATGTCAAAGCTACAACAATGGCAATCTCCACAACAGTAAAACATGAGCTGCTGAAAAAGTTTTTGTTGGGTTTTGGTTTTGTTTTGTTTTTTTAAACAGCTGCTTTTTTTCCTCCTCTTCGTACAGTTCAAGTTCAGAAGCATGCACATTCACAGGTTTCTTGCAAGCCCTGTGGAGGAAGTTTCTAGTAACTTCTGTACTTCCTTATTAAGAAATACATTTTTCTTACCGATTCAGCTGCTTCAGTTCTTCTTTTGAAAGTGGGTACATGCTTGGGGCCCTGCTGATCTGAGTTCAGCCCAGTGAAATATAAATACCTTCAAATACAAGTAGAAGCAGTTGTATTTTCTACTGAGAAATACAAGCAGCTTCTGTAAACTACTGGCACAAAGTCAGTCTAAACCACTGTTGAATTTGAAGTTTTTATTACAGTTCTCGTGCTATTTACTTCATCTTAAGTGCACCATGTATAATGATGGTAAGAGGTACTGACAACTGCTTAATAAATGAAATTTGGTGGCCATAAGTTGACATCAGGTACCTTTATGTATGTGGGTGACTTAAATTTTTGAGAGACTGTTTGCCTGAAACAAGTTATTTATACTGTCAAATACCTTCATTTTGCAAGTTGATTAGCATTTTGGTTTTTATTCTAAATATCTGCATTAAGAATTTCACTACGGATTTCACCACTTACCAGTTGTTCTTTTAAAGAAGGCTTCTTTCAATCTTATGAATGCTAAGCAATGCCTGCAGCCACAAATCTTGTTTTAATTGTTATATCATAAACCACACCCATCTTACCTTCTCTATCAATATTAGAATATACAAAGGCATAAGTGATAGTTTGCAAATCAGTATTGAAAACTAATGTGCTAGAAGAAACAGATAGCCTTTTGGGTACTTATGCCTTTCTTCAAGCCTGAAATAGGAGTAAACTTCTGAAGTAATTCTCAGCTTGTACTGATTCATCCAATTTTAACTAGATATTCAGAACACTTGGAAAACAGACAGTTGGTGCCTGGGCAACAGATGAGAAATGAGACAGATGAGAAAGACCATGGGAAGCAAGGTAATTATCTTTCTAGAAGGAAAGCGCAAGGCAGGTAAGTTAAGATTTGTGGAAAAAAGAAGCAAGTCCAAGCATAAAGCAAATTCTGCCTAGTAGGTAATTTTTTTTGAAGTTCAGAATTAAGGATTCAACTCACAGACTTGCCTTTGGAAGCCATTTCACATATCTTCCCTTGAGGATCAGCACTGAAGACTCAGAGAGGTGCTAGATATTTTGCCAGAATCATTCTTTATCTGATAATAGTGTGGGGTTTTGTCCTTTACTAGTGAGTTTATTCTGACATGTAACATCTCCACGACAGTTTTTGGTAAACTGTATTAAACATGTTACTGTCTCTCAGCTCTACTTCCTCTTACACCCCCTATCCACAAATGTTGTCTGGGTTATGACTTTAGACCAGACCATTGCAGTTACCACAAAATCATGGAACGTTTGAGCAAACAGTCACATTCTTTGAACTTAAAATAGGTACAGCAAGTATCATTTAAGAAAGAATTTATATTATTACTAAAGCATTTTTACTGATGAGAAATCACAGATGAGATTTTAATTCTGATTATATTTCTGGTCATATTTTATCAGTTGACATTTGGATCATTTTTATGCCTTTAATTTTTTTCCAGCAATGGAAAAGAGCATACAGGATTTTAATGACACATTTTATCTGTCTAGATAACATGCATAGTTTGTACCCCTTCTTCCTTCTCACAACTGGATAATTTTAGCAAGCAGCAGACAGGCTGACCTTTGTTGTGCAGGCCAGATGCAATTTGCAGGCAAATATAGGTTTTTAAATAATATCTTGGCTTCCCTTACACTGAAACCCTGTGACTCCAACAGATAATCAAGAACAAAACAATGTGATAGAGAACAGAATTAGCTGGCTGCTGATGCATCTTCTTTGCTCCCAGGCATGCACGTAAGTAAGCACCCACCATTTAGTTACAGGGAGAAAATAAAGAAGTTTAAGCAGTAGGATTTCTCTACTACCATATATAATCCTCCAAGCAAGTTTTTGAAGACTGGAAGAAAGTCCAAATCTTCTGAACCCAGGAATAAAAAAATTTACCAGTAGTTTTAGATGAGGAAAACTTTAAATAATACCACAAAATAATCATGACCTTACACTCTCCACCTAATTCCTGGAAAAAATTCCTTAGGTAATTTGTATTTGAAAATGATTTTCAAAAGTATCTGTTTTGAAGGTCATAATCTTCTGTCATACTTCTGCTTGACTCAAAGAGATTTAAATGAGCATCAAATTAAAAACTTCATTTGTTTAACAACTGACAGACAATGCCAATAGACAGGAAAGGAAAGGAAGGAGCAAATTCCTTGTTTCTAGCACTGGCGTCTAGACAATTCTATGCATTTAATCTTTATATTATTTAATAAGATTTAGAAGCCCAGATTTTAATTAGGACAGATTAATGGCCTAATCTGAGAAGAAGGGAGAAAAACACAGTCCCCCGAGAACGCAAATGTATTACTTTTAGTAGGTGTTTTGTGATATTCTCAGTAGGTTAAACACTGAGCACTTAAGGGACTGTTGTCTAGACTTATGCCTTGGAGCCTGCTGGATTCGAGAAACCTGTTAAGATAATGTGTTTCAGGTACAACATTCCCTCAGTGAGCCTCAAACCTACAGTAACAGGTTCCAAAAGCAATCTCATGATTGTGAGAAGCTGTTACAACAAGCAGACAGACAGGATCATCAGAATTCTTAGTAAGATATATTTCACTCTGAAACAGAAGTTTTAAAAGCAACCTTCTACTCCCAGTTTACAAACCATGCACAGTTGGGTCAATTATTTATTTATTTTTAAAGTTTTGGGTGGTTTTTTTCTGCACAATGTCACTTTTTATACATAATAATGAGAGAATATCAATCTTAGTTTCAATTTGTAGCATTCAGTATCAAAAGTATACCTGTAACATTAAAAAAGTTACATTTACAAAATTGGCACCTTGTCCTAGTAAGATTTATTAAAGCTTTAGCAATAACATCTATACAATGTCTAGAAAAATACCACGTTAATTTTAAAAGAAGCAGTATGAAATTTTATTACACAGTATAAAATCGGTGTTAGATGTCTCTAAAGATGGTACTGTATTATAAATAATCATTTAATCTCAGCTTACAATATATTGTGTCAATTCTAACAGAAATGTTCAAAAAGACCTCATTCCTCTTCCAAGCTTTTGTCGAGTATAATCCTCAAGATATTTTATACTACAGAATTCATTTTAACAAAATATTTACTGCAAAGTTCGTGATCGCCAAGATATAAAGCTAAAATACGTATTTCCAGCATAGCAGGAGGTAACCACGAAGGCAAAGAACTGTAGAGAGAGGGGGGAAAAATATATTAGGAAAAAAAAATCTTTGAGACCACCATCCCTTCTATGAAAAAAATAGGGGATCTGGAAAAAGGAGACTAACAGGCTGACTAAAATGGCGCTCTTCTATCTCCTTGTACTTGCGAGGTCATCACAGACAACACTGTGTAAGCAAGCTTGTATCATGCATAGAAATATGTGCCTAGAAGCATATAAAACATGGCATATTTCAGCTCATAATTCCACATCATACTGCCTCAGTATGAACTCAGTATGGACTCCCAGCAGTCCTATACTTGCTGCTTTTAACATCAACTGCTGGTAAAGACTGAGGGATAGACAGTCCATGGGACAGTCTGAGCTCAAGCTAACACTCCTGCACTATTGTTCTGGGACTTCCCTACAGCCCACCCGTACCCCAGTATGGCACGCTGTGCATCAAAATAGTTTGTTTACAGAGAAAACTTGGATTCAAAGGTAGGCCCAGACATGTTTTCAAACAGCGGTACTGGGTAGGTCACCAATTGCAGAGGTCCTCTACTGATGTATAAAGGTACTCCTCACTGCAAATAACATGTCACTGTTACATCAACCACGCTGAGATATTACTGCTTTGTCAGAAATTGATTACAGAGTAAGCCTTCCACAGCAGGCTAGATTTATTGTACATTTAAAGATTAAAACTACACAGTATCAGTGCCGTTGCTTCTGCAGCCTACATACACAGAAACCAAAAGAACAGCTGTGAACTATTTCAGTTGCACTGATAAAAGTCCAATTCAGTGCCAGTGGTTAAGTTCCTGTTAATCACTGCATGTTGTTCAAAATAGACAATGTTCAAAATGGTCTTATGATAAGACCAGAATATTCTGTGCTGGTAACTGAACCAAATAAAGCTGACAATGCAAACGGGATTAACACTACTTTTCTTAGAGGTGAGCAATGACAGGACAAGAGGGAACAAATGCAAGTTACAAGAAGGGAAATTTCAATTCAATTCAATAGCCCTTCCAGCCTAAAAATGTTTTATGATTCTACCAATGTTTCTTGCTTATATACTGTCATCGGCCTGGGTAGGCACTTCAGCTCTGAGAGCAGGGCACTACTAAGTACGCATACAGGCAGTAAATCTAAGCCCTCAAACAGAGGGCTCTTGGTGAGTCTTGTCTAATGTAAATTTAATCTGTGGTACCAAAACCTGTAGACAATGAGGTAAAATATTATTACAATAGAAAAGTGTAGCATTCTTCTTTTCCAATAATTTTGTTTCTTATGAAATAAAAGCTCCACCTAAAGTCTTTCTAACAGAGAATGACTGTGGATGATTTGCTAAATCCTCACAAACATCTATCCATGAAACTCTTCGTGGGTTCAGAAAGCAAGAATCTACATTTAATAGTTTATTTAGACAGTGCATTAGATAAACACTATGAGGAGGTACTGGAAGAGATTCCAAACATCCCATGAGACACTGAGCATTCATGCGTTTTGCATAAAACCTGCATCAGCATGGAAGCTTATCTAGCAGCAAGCAAGTTCCTGTCAACAGCAGTGGCTGAGTAAGAGATCAATAGTTACAAACTGCCAAGGGGAGAAGACCCTGAACACCACTGAAATGACAGAGATATAGCTATGCAATTCCCCAAGACAAAAACAGAGCAGGTGTTCAAGTCTCTGCGTTCATGGCCATATATAATAAGCTTCAGACAGAAGACAGAATTTATGAATAAACCTGAGAGGACAACTGCAGAAGGATGAACAGTCAGCAAAGTAGCTGTAATTTAGGATTACTGTATACAACTGAATTTGACTACTGTTGCCATAACATGCAAGAAGTTCTTTTACAACTCCCTTAACTTAGCTAAAGAATGCATTCATCTACTCAGAAAGTGACAAGGCTCTTTAAAAGAAAAAAAAAAAAAAAGTTTTTTTACCCACTTTGACTGACTGCTTTGGACTTCCAAATTTAAATAGTAAGACAGTAATGTCAAACAAATTAATGATTTGCACCCACTTTAAAACACTGGTAAGTTGATTTTCAGGCATTGCCCACCCAAGTCAGAAGAAAGATTATCAAAAGTTGAGGCTGTATCAGGAAGATCACAGTGGAAACAGCAATACCACTTCAGGACATTGCCAAAGGTGCTGTGCGTATGGCTCAGCCAACAAAAAGCTGAATGCATCTGATCCACATTCGTGCAAAGTTAGCCATGTTTAAACACTTTTGAAGTTGTCCAAGTGCATTGAGCTGACTTGGTGCTCAGACAATCTGTTTTGTCTACTCTGATGCACAGGCTGTAACCTCTGCCAGAGAGCTAGTAATAAATGGTGGCAGGTGAGGGGAAAAGCAGTATGATCATAAAAACATTACAGCCTTATCTGATATAACTGTCATCGCCTTGTGGCATTTCTAGTCATCTCCAAAAACCATGAACTAAGTTACAGCTACCTATAGGTTTTGTGTGTGAGCTTCTGTATCAGTCTGCAGCTTTTCAAAATCCAGAACTCATGTGTTTCAACCCACACTTCCAGCAAACCTTCTTTTGATATAACTTTGCCGGACTTAGAACTGATGTAAACAAAAAATGAACTCACTGAAGAAGCTGCCCAGCTGTTGTAATTGTGACTATCCAGTTCTTTGGTAACTGAAGATGCATCCACAATGGCAGCAATGAGGTACAAAACGAAGGCACTTCCATTAAAACACAGACCCTGTTGAAAAACCAAACAATATAACTAATTAATATGCACATGCATTTGTTACCATTTTTTATTCCAACACTACAAATCTCTCCTCTGAAATATAATGTACACAAGAAATGTGATCCTTAACTATTTCTACCTTCTTCCAAGTTTCTCTCCGTAAGATTATAATTTAACTGCTTATTTTGAAGATCCATAAACATTAAAGCACATTTTGGACAAACTGTTCTCTCCATCACCAAATCCAGAAAAGTCATAAAGCTAGTGTGCTGTGACTGTCCAAAAGTGAAAATAAGGATACAGTTTGGTTATCACAATCTAAGTGTTAAGCAGTAAGAATATGACACTATGTGAAAATAATGAAACAAAACTGCATTTTGATTACATTTCTCATCTACACAAAGATACACTGTAGGAATCAGTAACTCATGGCATATGAAGAATATTTATAAAGCTTCCAAAACTTTTTCTCCTCCACTTTTGAAGGAGACAAAGAGGGTATATTTTTTTCAGTCGTATTCTTCCATTTTTCAGTACCTTTCCCTTCTGCCTGCTTTTGAGAGGAGAAATAAACAGATAAAACCAAGGAGAAGATCAGTCTGAATGGACTACATGGGTCATCTAGACCATCCATGGCAGATGCTGCATTGTCTCTTCCAAGGAGCGGAGCTAATGTCTCAGGGTACCTACGTTCATTACTAAGAAAGATGCAAAGCAGGTAACATTGATCTCGCATAACACTACAGAGAATAAAAACAGTTTGTTTGAGTTTTGCATAAAAAGGTATAAGGATATTTTTTTTAAGTATGTAATTTTAATACTTTGTTCTTTACTCACTACTTGGCTGTGGCTATAGGAAGTTCATTTTTATTTTTTAAAAAAATCCCCCAAAACTCCACCCTGCTACTTGTCTCAGGCATATGAATTTGGCCATGAAATATACTTCTTGTTCACTGGTGCCATGTTTCAGAGGAATACCTATGACATGCTTTGCACCTAGTTACAACTGCAGGAATTGGCAACTCAATTTAGTCCAGGTCCTAGTGTTACACATGATCTGCTCCCTTCAGCTTCTGGCCCCATGTTTACACTCCAGTGTGTCACACAAATATCATAACCCTTAACTGTTGGTGCAGTTGTCTCTAAATGATGCCATACTGGTGCAGCTCCAAGTTATTTATTTCCATGGTGTGACCCAGTGGATGCTAGGAATATATGCCAATTATTCACCATCTAATTCACTAGTCACCAACTCTGACAGAATCTAAAAAAAGAAGCGCAGCCCAAGAAGAGAAGTTCAGAAGACAGCGACAACAGCTGTATCCACATCAGCAATTCCCTCAGCGCACTGAAGCGTCGATCAACAGCTTGAAGCGGTTGGTATGGAAACTCCTCACATTCATCTCCAGGACGTTTGGTTCTGGTAGACTTTACTTCAGACTCTACTAGTAGAGTCTGGCCCACTGCCACACACTCCCGTGACACACAGGGTTCAAAACTTTCTGAAGGGAAGCCACTCCCCAAACACACACTTTCTGAAGCCCCTCCAGAGAGCAGCGTGCTGTGCTGTCATCTGTCAACATGTCAGTCTTCAGGTCACCAATGCCCGTATAAGATTTCCCATGCAAAAAGCCTTCTTACAGTTTTCAGAGCATACTGAAGGGCATGTACATCCTGCTGTGGTTCCCAAGTCCTTGCAACTTCAGGGCACTTCGAAAAGAGCCACCTACACACCTTTCCCCACGAAACTGTGGGCAGTGCCTCAGCACTCAGATCAAGTCCAAGGCCTGGCACTTGGTGTTGTGTTTAATTCATATATTTATAAATGAGTGGGGTTCATCTCACCTCTATCAGTTGATCTGATAAAAGGTCTCTATCCACAGATCTCACCTCTCTTGTTTTATCTGGGCATTACAGTAATAAAATATCAAACTGTTGATTTTAGGATAAAATGCCAACAATTGACAGGTTCAGGTGAACTTTGGTAAAGCGCTGATTTTCAAACTCTGAAATTTGATTGCGTAGAGTATTTGTTGTTGTTATTTTTAGATTTCCTGTTCCAAAAAGACTCAATTACCCTGGAAAGCTACAAATCCCTGCAGTATCTTGTCATGTAGAAAAGAAAAAAGCACATAATTTTTGAGAAGTGCTGCTCTGGGAAATAACACTGTTGGGGAAGATGGAATGCAATGCAAGCTGATTGGGCCTTTACTGCCAATATATTACTCAAACCAAATGGTTCATGCTAAATTACCATCTGCTTCTTAAATTCAAATCTACCAGATTTTTAAAGCTTCCACTGATTGTTTTAGCAAAGAACTTGCACTATTAAGGAGAGTCAGTTTTGAAGCACATCCTTTGGGTTAATTTGCAGTAAAAGTAACTGCATCTTAAGCAATTTGGTAATGTGCTTAACCTGCAAAAAGTGAGTTTATGACAGAGAAGTCCCGATGTAATTTTGGAGACTGCATACAATAGGCACAGTTTGAGCTAACTGTTGCCTAAACAGGCAAAGCAATAACCAGCAGAGACTGAAATTCAGGCTGCTTCAGAGAATAAGGGGAAGGTGGGCATAAGCTTCCTCACTCAAAAAGGTGTGTGTCATGCTCCCTTGAATGAAGACATTAACAACGTCTCTCTGAAGAGATTGAACGTTCCTCTTGGCCAGCCAGGAGTGGCAGAGGTCCAATTCAAAGGCTGTTCCCAACAGCTCTTCTAATACCTTAGGGCAAAACAAGCTGGAATGCAAGCATCTTTTATTTTGCATTGATTTTCTCTTCATATTACCCTTTACTATAAAAGGAGACTACCTTTTGGACCTACATTTATGTGATCTTATCTACAATATGTTTGGAACTCAGAGCAAGAAATACACTCAATATGAAGTAGAAACAAATCAAATAAATACTCCAGCTTGTCTACCACATCGATCAGGGGCAACTCATTTATGTGCAGTTGTTGTCTGATAATAGTGTTAAATTGATAAAAGAGGTGTAATGACTAAAGCTGTATCCAAATGGATACAAAGATGCCTTCCCTTTGAATGTACTTCACTTACATCTAATGCAATGTGGGGAAAAAAAAACCCCAACACACCTTTAAATGTACCCAGACACATTACTGCTGTAATTGAAATAATCCAACATTTCTATAACACTGTTATATCCTTAATGGTAATTGCTGGTCATGAAACTTGAAAACAGAGAAGCTATCTGAACGTGATCCTGGTGGTTCTTACTAGTAATTGCTATAGCTGGCTATTTATAACTGCAGTAAATGGGAAGACGAAAAGAAAAAGAGTATTCAATTTTGGTCACATACACAATATAGCTGATAGCAAGCAGTTTGCAATACAGAAGTCAAATATGCTTTATCATAAAAATAACAGAATTCCTGTCAATAACCTTTATCTAGTGAAAAAACAAAAACAAAAAAAACAACAGTATCTCACTGTATCAGACAAATGCAAAGGTAAAATTTATAATCATTCCTGGATGGACCACAAATGGCCAGGTGGCTGAGATGACAATGACTTTTAGGAGCTGTTACCCTGAACACCAGCCTGTTATAAAAATAATGTAAAAACATACTGTTGAGAGGTACAGCTAGCCAGGCTTGTTCAAACCACAAAAACTGGATCTGAATTTTAAGTGCCTGTGAAATTTTTCTGTAATTACATTAGCGGTTTATCTGATTTCCATTAAATCTTGAGCTAAAAGCAAAGGATTACATGGCACACATTTTACATATATATAACACTAATTTTCAGCAGCATTTTCACAGTAGGCCATATATGGATTGTCAGACTGTTGCTACCACTGAACCATCTTTGCATTTATTTTAACAGACAAAGACTCATATTTTAAGAGCCAGGGTCCCACTTCCAATTCATGGTGTTGATTCAAGTAGGGATTTCTGCTGTTTAAGCCATATGGCCAGGTCTGTTAGCTCAGAGGCAGCAACAGACTTATTCTTCATGGGATGTTATCACTACAGGGAGAAAAAAAAGAGGCCACTGTGCGTAAGTATCAGTCACACACACATTATTAAAAATCAAGTCACTACATCAACTGCTGAACAAAACAGTGAAACATCATAGGTAAAGTGTTTTAAAAGTGTCTGGGTAGTATGAAGGTTAAACACTGCAGGTGTGCAACCACACAGTAGTAGGGAAAAATCTGCAAAAAGCACAAGTATTTTTCGTTAATCACACGTATAGAATGCACCAATATTTTATGCATTTCATAACTCAGCAAACCTGAAACAACAAAGAATGGATGTATTTACCACAGTGGTCCATGGCACCTGGGGTATCCTCGTGTACGTCATAGTCATGTAGATGATCAGAAAGAAGACTGTGAGAACCCAGTAAAACACAGCTACAAACATCACCCAGCCAAAGGCTGGATATAGAAAGTATTCTGTTCCAGCAATCAGGGTCCACACCAGCAGCCCCAATACCTGCAAAAGTTATGGAGAAGAAACAAAACTGTTACACAGTCTTAGATCTCACACATTTGTTCTAGATCAAGGAACCCCACCACTGCCATTCACACAACTATGTAACGAGCTGAGTTGAGATGCTACACTGACAGAATACTAATCTAACAAAAAAGAACATGTAAAACTTATTTTACTGTGGCAGGGTGTCACAAAGGGAAAGGTAGAATGAGGCATCTCAGTGTTGATTTAGCTTACCTTTAACTATTATGGAGCCACACTTGCAGTGATCTTACAGCTAGCTCTCAAAAGGATTGCTTATTATAGCCTACTAGCTTATGTGCATGAAGGTAAATACTACTATTTTGCAGTCAGCAAAGTCACTTTAGAAACAGAAGCCTGTGAAGGACCACTGGGATTTTCAGGTCCCATCTGCCACAGTCACAGGTAAACTCAGTAGCTGGGGTCTAGTCCACCAGCCCTGTGGACTGGCAGGCACAAAACAACTCCCAGGACCTTATTATAAAAAGTAGTAGCAAAATATTGACAGACACCACCGCTGTGACACACTGCTGGACCAGAGTGGGTCAGGTTTGGAATGTCATATTCCACTGTTCTTAAAACATCTCCCAAGTGACCTGACCCTAAGTAGTAGATAAGAACTCACACTCAAGCAAAGTCCTCAAGCAAACTAGTCTGGGGGAAAAAACTCCCTCCTCATCCTGAATCTGGCAATCTGTTCATATCTAAGACACGAACAAACACATGAACCAGAGATTTTAACATACTCTCTCCAGTTTTCTCTAACATTAGGTGATCTCCAATGCATTAAGAGACATGAGAAGCAAACAAAATATATGTCACAGGAAGAAAAGCTGCACGTTTCACAAGTTGTCCAGCAATTAGAAAAATCTTAATTATAAAAGTAAAGGGATATTTTATTCCTTAAAAACAAAGAAGCAGAAAAACCAACCCCCACCACACACACTTCACTAGAGTCAGATATGGGAACTAAAATTCTTGTATTTGAGACAAGACTCATCTCCTTCTGCTATATGGACTATGGTGAAACTGCCTGGCAGTAAGAAATGAAAGGAAGACAAAATTAAAGCAGATAGTAACACACTTATTCAACAGACAACAGCCATATCTGGACAATCTAAAGAATCTTCTGCCCCAATATTTGCCTCCAGCAGCGGTTAATAACAGATGTCCAAAGAAATATATTAAGAATAGATCATGCAATAGTAATGTTTCCTTGGACTACCTTCCTCAGCTCTCAGGAATGTGCAGTGGAGGGACTTCCTGAGCCTACGGTGGCATCTTTGTAATCAATAGCCCCTGACAGAAGATGACGGTTTTGCTATAGCTTCATTTGCGCAAAAGCTACTCCTATTCCCATGCAAGTTGTTGTCCATGGTCCCATTTACTTTTCTACTGCAGAACTGAATATGTAAATACTAATGATAAAACTCTAAATATTATATACAAGACAAAACTCTAGTGTTAAACAAAAGTGTATCGGTCCTGCTAACTTTCAGCAGTGTCCTGGTATATGTTTATTGTGCCTTCAATTCATCCTCCCAACTGTCACCCAAACTTAATTCAGCCTTCTGTTATCTTGTGCGTTCACAGTATATTTCTGTACATTATTTGTACATTCATCCACATCTGCAAAAGCCCCACACAAATGTCTGTTCCACTTTTCCTTTTTTTGGTCTTGTGATAGAGAAAGCACACAATGGTCTTTTAAGAGTATTTTTCCACCATTTTCACCAATTCAGCAATTTCTCTTTTAACAGGAAGCCCTAGAACTTGCTCAGACTGGAATAAAAATTCCTACTTTCCATAGCATACCAGTGGAGGGCAGCATTGCCTCACGAGAATAGCTCAAATAGCATTAACTGAGTAGTTTAAAATACACACTATTTTAAAATGTAAAGTTAGCAGTTCAGCAATGCTTCTTGTAGTTAATTTCAATTCTAGTTCCAACAACATTTAGCAATTCAGCTAATAATGCCTCAAACTGCATGAACTACCCATGATTAGATTGAAAACCAACTCAATTTCAGTGTTCCAACAACTTTAAGATTCAACAGTCTCGCTAGACTGTTTAGTGAGCAAAATACCATTTTCTTAGGATACAAAGTTGCTTTTCATTGTTTCCATCCACTTTAATCCAAATTTAAATTAATCATTCAGAAATTATACCAATGAATAACTGGTATCATGCTTGATAAATAATTAAGGACAGATTTATCCTAGGTATGAACATCTAGTAAAATACCAAGAACAGAAAATTCAAAGATGAGACAAAGAAAACAAAGACATACATCATTAAACACTATACCTGCTGACAACAGTGCTGGTTTTTAGAAAGCCTTTAAAAATAGAAGCATACTTTTTCATAAAAAGCACAAGACTATGAGAAACACTTAATACTACATTAAACACAAATAAGGTTGATACGGACACCTCAGCTTATATAATGGATTATTTCTGGTCACAAGCAGTGAATTATTAAAATTAAAAAGGAAAATTTTGAGGTTACATGAGACCACTGATCTTATATTACCACACAACAAAGCTAGCAAGACATTAACTAGTGCACTGGTATCCTCATTGGTCACTGTTATTTCCAGTAATATTCTAACCTGGTGTTATTATCCCTCTTTCAAGATCATTTTAAATATTTAAGTGGCTGTACATCTTACATGTATTCCAAAGAACTGCTTTCAATGAATGTTTTTAGCTAGTCCATATCAATGGCAGAACAATTTATCTAAGCAATTGAGATGCACCACAGATGTTACAGATTTATATTCTTAACTAGTTCTTGGTTCATATACATCATAACTTTGAAGGGTTGCCTATTAAAGTACATCTGACATTTTCAGTTAGATCCAGACACTCTTACTGCATATTACTTGAGCTGACAGGCTGAAATAATATTTCAGATTTCTTGATTAGACCTGAAAAGGCCAGATCAGCTCATAGTCAACTATTCACTGTGTGCAGTTAAATGATATGGCAAATGGTTTTATTGCATATGTAAACATATGCAATAAATTGATTTAACGGTCACACTGGCCGTCAGCATCTACAAAATAACTAAGGAGTCAAAGGAACATAGACATCTAGACAAGTTTTCCGTGATTAGCTTATCTTCTCAGCATATTAATACTGAGATAGCTTCTGCAGTGTTAAAAGCCTGTCTCATAATAATCTGACTGTCCCTTACATTACAGTTTCCTGCTCAACAGATCAGTACAAACTGGATGACACTTGTGCATCTGCTGGAGCAGCGAATGCCACTTTTCCTGCTGATCTGGTAACAACCCTCCCCACTGGGATTAACTGGACTATATTCAAATGCCATCTCAATAAGCATCTAGCGTACAGAATCTGGCAAGTGAGTGATAGGTACGTGGTACCATAAAGCAAAGACCAGCAACTGCAATACCAGGGAGTGCCCATAGTAATTCAGCGTGTGCAGACAGTACACGCTACCTTCAGTGCTTCACATCAGCCAAAAGACAAGGGAGAAAGCTCCACTCAGTAACTGGGAAAGGCCTGTATCTCATTATAACCAGGTATGCTGAAGTGTATTAGTAATAGCTAAGTATTTTATTTTAATTTATGAGGAAGTCAAAATATGCTTATTTAGAATTACAGGAACCTACTAGAATCCTGTCAAAAATCACTCTAAGAAAGGAAGGAAAAAGCATCAAGAATGAAGAAAATAATACACGTGGTAGTCAATGAGAGGGAGTGCTAGGTCCTAAGGCTGTAAGGGCTCCACTAAGGGTCCAGTTTTTCAAGTCAAATGGGAGATAAGGATTTCACTCGCCAGTACATGATAAAGGCAAGCAGTTTGCCCTTGTTTACTGCAATCTCTGATTTCACCTCAGACATCTATTTTGCAATTGTTTGGCTGCTGCTTGGTCAGGTATCTCCATTACTAGAATACATTAATATATCAAATGTACTAATGCATACTTCAGCAACTGGCAGATACCATAAAAAAGAAATAACTTTGTAGCAAAGTCCAATATTATTGAGCATGCAGGTTTAAAATTAGATGCTTAATTGCATATACAAACCCTTAAATAAGTGCCACAATTTTTCCACAGTGCCAAGAATTTCAAAAGCATCAGACTGTTTAGTTACTTAAAAAAATACTTTGCTGCCTAGTAGATGAGTCACCTGGTCTCATGTCGCTGGTACAAGTCAGTAGGTATGAAAGCAGGTGTGAGTTTGAATCTGCATATCCCGTCTTGCTTTCTGAAGCAGCTTAAAAACTGCAGAACTGAATTTGTACTTGCAAACTGTATTTAGATATCCTGTGACTCCTCTCCGGTGACCCAAGCATTACAAATTCTGCAGCATTCATCTTTACTGGTTAACTCAGCAACACAGTTAAAAACATATATGCATCCCTTTCAAAGGAGAAAGAAGTTTCATTGTGGCAGAATTGACAAGGAGAAAAACCCAAGGCTCATCTAGTTTCATGAAATAAAAAAACACACCAAAACAAAAAACCCCCAACTATTGGGCATGTTTGCCTAAAGCTTTTCCTATTCTTTATCCTAGAGATGCTTCCTAGGACCATTTCAGTTCTCTGTATGCGTAACTACTGTAGGTTTTATGCAGAGTTGCTGCTGGCACAGATGGAAACGATGGCAGGAGACTAGAACAGTTGAGTGTTTGCAGCAACAGTTGTCTCCTGTATTCAAGCCACTTAACATGGACAGAATCCAGCAAATAGAAAGCAAGACATCTTGCTTCTCCTTCTCAAGATAGGAAATTTAAGACTAGCAGAAAGACCAACCATTCTAAAATTACTGCACATCATTATTTCACCACTAAATCACAAGTTAGGAGTTACCTCAGCAGCAGTACAAGCAGTCTATGAATGTCTCAACCTCCATCCTTTTCTTCCCCTGGCTACTCCCTGCAGGCAGAAAAACCCTATGGAATCTCCTGTGGGCAGAGAGAGGATGAACGTTTCTCATGCCTGCTCCCTAGTTTCTTATCTCACCTTTCATGGCTCTTGGGAAGACAAGGTTGGAGATGCATCAGGCGCTAAGAGAGTAAGCAAGGATCCCTAAGGGCAGCAAAACCAGCAGTTCAGCACTACAGGGGTCCCCTTATTTTGATTAGTCAACCACCCCTTGTTATTTGTAAGCATTTGGTAAGATTAACAAACATCCTTGCAAACCTGTCATGACCTGGATCACACACCAAAACGCAGGATCTTATACTGTGAATCAAAATACCCGGGGTGGGTGGATGGGTGGAGGTGTATTTAAAGAGAAAAAAAGGAGGGGGGAAAAAAGGGCATTCATCCTCTATTGTTCCTGTAAGGCATGCCCAGGAGAGTCAGTCTTAAGAACAGGCAGATTTAATTGTCTTATATTTGACAGGTACAGAATGATTTTTTTTTTTCCTTGCAGCTATGGCTGGAAATGGAGTAAATGTTTGCAGTGCACTTAAACAACGTCTTTAAATCAGGGGTTTTGTGCTCTCATACATGATCTAGGTATGAAGCGACATGCAACAATTCCCCTTCTGCCACTAGAGAGAGCACAATCATTGCTTTTTTTAGGAAGCTGCTTTAGAAGGGGGCAGTTGGGCAGACTTCAGATGCCCAGCAGAAACATCAGAGGGGCAATTTATATACAGTGCCAAACCCCTGCAGACGGAAAGGGAATGCTCGAGATAAGCGATACATATAAAGAAATCTTTCACAAGGGTTATGCTAAGTTAGAGTGTCTGCACAAAGCAACTTTGATAGGTTCAATTCCATACTGGGTACCAACAGCAACATCAAATGTAGGGTTTTCCACAAACTACTGGAAATAAGGACCATTTATTTGTTTTACTTACAACAACAAAAACAAAACAAACTCCACCAAAAGGAAATAAAAACAAAACAAAATAAACAAAACCACAAAATTCTTCCCCACTATTTAGAAAACTGTATTTTAATGTCCATGGAGGAAAAATGCCTAAGAAAAAGTAACGTGAAAGCCTACAAGTACTAGATAAATCAAGTATCAGTCCAGACCAAAATACAAAGCATAAAAATCTTGTTTGTGCTACAGTCAGACAAATGTTGATAAACATATTCTTAAAACTTAGCTTTTAAAACTGGAAGGATTCAAACAAATAAGATTTCTATTAACACTGAGTAAAGATACAAACACAAGGAAAATCAAAACCATCTTTCAGCTACATTTTTTAGAGAGATGGGATCCTTGCTTAAGGATCTTTGAAATGTCAAGTCCATGTTGATGTATTCTGCAATAATCTATTCAATACATTGCCTTAGCCTACTGCATCCCTTTCCCATTCTCAAATACTTTTTTAACACAGAACATGACAATGAAATGACATCAGCCAACACGACCGTCCCCCTCCTCATCACCGACAGTACTGTACTTTTCCTCCACAAGCATTCAGTGTCACCAGCCATTGGAAGCATTGATTTTGCTAAGAGCTCCTCGGTGGAGGAAAGCTTTGTGATTCACCCTGACTGTCTCCTGGTGAGACAGTCCTGCAGAAGAAAACTCTGACTCTACATACATGCAGGGAAAACATCCTTTGAATTCTGCATGTTTTTGCAGGTTGTACACCAAACAAAAGAAAAGGCTAGCGTTTTTGCTGAAACTTTTCAGTGCTTTGCCTTCCTAGTAAAATTTAAAAATCCACAGTGCTCACAAAAAAATGCCAGTGGTCATAATGGATATACAATAAAGCATTTTATCATTTATACAGTACAACTCTTAGCACCAAACCGCGCAGCAGCTACAGATCTCAAGTCTCTCCTACCTTTGAAAACATTCCTATTTGTAATAAAATTGTGCAAAATTCAGTCTCTGCTACTTTCACAGTATTTCTGAAAATTGTCTGAATACCTTTTAAGTTATTTTCAAGCAACCAGTTTCAGTGTTGAATTTTCCCACAAGTCTTCAAACTTTCTGTCATGCTCTTGGCTCCATGGCAGCACTGGCAAGCACCCCTCACTACAGACCAAATGCAAGGGCTCAAAATACTGGCAATACTAAACATCACTTGAAAAAAAACTGCCACCACCACCACCGCCCCACCGCACCCCAATTTTTAGGATAGATTTCCTAAGAAAACTATTGGAAGCAGCTATGCTCCAGAAGTACATCTTCACTAAAGACTGAACTATCTTAATCAAGAATTTAGTCCAAATCCTATTACAAGCCACACAGTAAAACCTCCTGATCCAGGCTGGAAAATAGTTAAGGCCTGCTGGCAGACATTTCATTCAATAGGGAGCACACCTATTCTGGAGTGAGAATTCAGCCCAACAGCTGACGCACATTCAGTGCCTTTCCCACAGCTCCACAGAGCAAGGAAGTGCCCCCACACGCACCCCAATTCCCCAGGAAAGAGTCCAAGAGCACCTTCGCCTAAAACACTGGGGTCCAGACCTCCTTACACCTGAGCCAGTAAAGAAGGGCTAGTCCTATGTTCAGACCTGACGCTCGTTATCCAGATCAGCCGTGAAGCAAGGATGTACTGAACTGGCCATGTCATGCATAAGTAAGGATATTGGCTTGCAGTTACAAAAGGATTCACACTGAGAGGCAGAGCCAGTTTGCAGGAGTGCCCAATAAACCACGAAGTCTCATTGGGAAAAGCAGACAGAGGGAGGCAGTCAGTGGCTGGCAGGCAAGCAGGAAACGTATTTTTCTGATCAGGATGGGTATTGCCATACTGCAGTGCTGCCTAGGCATAAAGACAATAGTACCTGAGCAAAATGCAGTAGCTCAACCCAATTTCATGTAACCTAAATTAATCTACTGCCTACTAAAATGAATAAATCACAATGGGACTCCTCTAGCCTTCACTGTTGACTCCACTGACTGCACTGCAACTCATGCATGAATCTTCTGTGATACGATGCTCCAGCTCACTGCAACTGACAGCTGTGAAAAATAACTTGGGGGTAGGAGAGAGTAAGGAAACCATACTGTCCTCTCCAGTAGCGTATTACAATGCTCAAGTGTTGCTTCACCTGAGAAATATGCATGGAATGTGTGAGACCAGAGCTAATACCAGTAATGCAGACCAAAAGGAGGTAGCATAAATTAAAAAAGCAAGATATGTTTTCTGGAAAACACAGACTGTCCCATCTCCCATCAAAATTGTGAAATTATTACAAAAGAGTTTACTTCTTACAGTTTCTCAGCAAGTTTTGTCTGAAAAAAATAACTAGAGGTAGGGTAGTGAATATTCAGAAGGTAAACAAGAAATAATACTGTGTTTGGGTTGTAAATTTTGTTCCATGTGACCTAAAATGTCACAATGGAAAATTAGAAACTGTTAGGAAAGGAATAAAATAATAAAAAACCCCATCAAACAGAACATATCACAGTGCTTTATAAATCAATGGTGTACCCATGCATTGAATATATTTTGTTCATCCCTCTCCCATTTCTAACATTATTCAGCTGGATTATGCAAGGCACAGAGAAGGGCTCCTGCAAGAAAAGTTAGTTAAAGTTGGAAAGCAGATGAATCTATTCCTTCAGTCTATTGAAGACTGAAGGAGGATAATACAGAAGTCTGCAGAATGGCAAGAAGCATGAAGAAGGGAACAAGGACTGGATTAGGACTCGCAATGCAAGCACCCAGCTAAATTATTAGGCAGAAAGTTGAAAAACAGAGAGAAGTAAGTGGTATTTAAAAAAAAAGTCAAGAAGGAAAAAACAATACATAACCAAATCACAGAATTCATTGCCACAGGAAGCATCATACACGCTCCTAAAAGACAGGTCAGCCCTGTCTGTATATATTACCTATATACACAATAGTCAAGATGCAACCTTCAGCTCTGGAAATTCCTAAGTGTGCAGTTTGCTAGAAGCTAGAAAACTATAGCAGAGAATAATCTTGCCGTATGTGCTCCTTCTTACATTCCTCCCTAAGTTTTCACTATCAGTCATTATCAGAGACTGAATACCAGACCAAACAGACCACTGACCAGATCCATTACAACCACTGTTACTAACTTCTGGTTTTAATTTGCCCTACTCTCCTGCAGGAGACCCTGACAACCGAGTACTGGAGGCTGCAAAAGTGTTGATAGAATAGGATGGGATGACTACATGACACATCAATATACCATTTGTTCTAAAGTAGAATTACGAGGAATAATTTCAAGCAGTGGTGAAGAAACTGGCTTGAATTATATCATCATAAAATCTATCTTCTCAGCAGAGCAGTGGTTGATCATTAACAGATCATTAAAATGTGTACAAAGCATAAAAATTGGTCCTTGTCCCAGGGCACTTTCCACATTAAATGCTTTAAGGTTTGAGGGCTGCATTCAGGAGCACACTACTGTTTACTGATGCCTGTAAATTCTAAATTAATGCTTGTGTTTTGCCTGAGGATCTGCACACACAGAGACATTTATATAGGTTACTGTGCACTACGCATACATTAACTTATGCACCCTTGCTAACACAGTGCTACCCATCATTTAATCTACACAGTTGCAGCAGAAGATACAGCCTGATCTTTGCTCATAATGTTCTATTATTCCACGAAAGTACTTTTATGCAGAATACTGTGCAACAAACCCATCCCAGGTCAGTCAGGCTCAGAGCTCCTACAGCTCACTGGAAATGCACTGATTACTGCTACCAGTGGCTCCATTGGGGCCACAGTTTAATGGAAAAATAAAGAGGGGTGGTGCCAAGTGCTACCAAAGACGAACAGCTTGTCCTAAAAAGCACTTACCTTTCTGGAAGGGCACTCAGTGAAACAGTTGGAAGGCAATGACCTCCACGGTGCTTAATCTCTAGATGTGACCTCAACACAAGGAGACCGCCTGGCCTCTTATCTAGCAATCAAGAGGGATGCGAGTAAAAGGAATGCTGCTGCTCCCTTTTCCTTCCACTTCAGCAAGACCTGGCTGCAGCAGGGATTACTCCCACCACCTAGCAGCTCCCCAAAAGAAACACCTTGTTATTGCACAGCAATGCTGGTGATTTAAAATCCACTGTCTCCACAGTTTCCTAACAGAGTTGGGAGAAGTGGTACTGCTATAGCAAACACCATGGTATCATGAAGCTGGTAATTACTCACTGGAATTCCTGCTACACTTGGCTCTTCAGCAGCAAAGAAAATGTAAGAGTAATAGTATATTAGATCCCAACATAAAATATTCTGTCTTTTCAGTTACTTTCTGAGGAAATTTTCACTCAATGCTGTTTTCAAGTATGAATTATAAAACAGACAATTACAAAGCAAAATAGTCACACGGACACACACATGGCACAGAGTACATACTTCTTTGTTTTCTAGTGGTTGCTTTTGTGCAGCCTCCAGAGGTGGTGTTTTTTTGGGGAAAAAACTTGAAGATTCGGTTCAAACACCTTCTGATTTAAAACTAGCAAATAATCTCATCATTTTTTCTTTTCAAAAGCTTGGTTATAAATCATCAAGACAGGTGAAAACTACAAAGTTAAATGGTTTTGTATTTAACATTCAAATGCTAATGCGTTTTGGCGCTCTGAGTAAAGTACCTGATTTCTTCAAGAAGTAACATTCACAAGCTGGTCCTTTAAACAATCCTGTCCCTGTACAGGCAGTAGAGAAGCAAAAATACATCCTATATGACCCACATGAGATTCAGGGGTAATTTATTGAGTTGATGTGTGATGAGTCCTATCAAGAAATTCATACAATGCCATATGATTTCACTGATTTCAATTTTAAAAGATCTTCATATTACAAAATTACATGCAGATTTTAGAGCTCATATTAGTAGGGAACATCAACTACTTGGTGGAAGGACTTTAAAAGGGCTTGCAGTGCTCCTTTGCAGTGAGGCAATTTAAATAAAATAAAATTTTAAAAAAAACCCCAAACATACTGGCAGGCTTTTTGAATTCTTATTTTGAGACTGTAAGCTGCGATTTGGACAGAGGAAGAAGTTTCCTCGCATTTAACAAGCATTTCAATTGATGATGAATTTTGTATCTCTTCTCAAGACGGCAAAGATTTCAGGAGTGCAGCTGCAGCTTAACTGTGAGATAGGGTCTGCCCCCTCCCAGTTTAGAGTTTTGAGGGGAGTTTCTTGGCTGGGACAAATGACAATCTTAATATACTACCTTTTATTTGAACAAATGTAGCCACTGGTTCACACACACATGGGAGTTTTTCTGAGAAGGCTCACGGGCTTTCAAGTCAAGTAGTAGAGATGTATTTCTAGAGATAAAGACCATGGTATAGCCCTTGTGCTCTGAATACAATTTCTCCTTTACAAAGCACACATACAAACTGTGAGAGTACAAGTTTAACCTGCTGCATACACTGAATATGTGTTTGTTTTCTTACTTTTGGGAAGTGCAGTGTGAGGAAATTATTTCCCTTACACAGAAAAATTAGAAAAAAAGACTATCAGCTTCAGTAATCTCTAACTGTTATCTCTTTTTTACTTTTTCTTTTACTATTTAAACTGGAAAAGCTCAGAGGTAGATTCTGAGTTCAAAAGATACAGGGTCGTATGTGTCTGTCTGAATGTGTCTTCCCCAATATGGCTATTTAATATTATTGTTATTACTACACTACCATTGTTCCTTAATGGAACATGTTGGTAGGAAGGGTTTGCTACTCTGTTCTAATAAACTCATATAAGTGAAAAGTGGTGTTCTACCTTGATCCTGCCTCTTCTATCTAAACACAGATTTTTGCTTTGGAGGAAGTTTTATAGCACTCTATCTTCCTCTCTCCCATCTTTGCGGAAGGAATACAGCTTCTGATAGTAGATGAATACCAGCTTCCCAATAAATGGCAACGATTTGTGTAATTTACTTTTAACATTTGGTGTATGTGTCCATGTAAAATACTCACACCTACAAAGAAAGTCATTCTGCCATCGTTTGTACGTTAATAAGGTGAACTATTTTTAAAAGAGAATTCCTAACAATGGTTACTTATGAATTATGACTGATTATTTATGTAGTCTACTTTGTTTAAATGGTGTCTATGTTCTTCAAGAGAACAATGCTGTATACAGCTGCTTTATTAATGTCACTGGCTCTTTGTTGCTATTTTTACATCTCCATCTTCCTGTTAGACCATGTAAATAGAGATGCCTATAATTAGCAGACGCACTGCATTGTTCCACAAATCTTAGCAGCTACATTAAAATAGAAAGCTTATTACTTATTTGGGAAAACTTTTGTTTTATTTTGCCCTATAGTTAAGAGACAGTTGTAGAGCCAGTTATGATGCAATGGAAAAATCAGAGAGTACCTGCTAAGAAAGCCTGTTGCTGTATTCTACATCCATTTAAACATAAGGAAAATGTTAACTGCTCATTCAAAAAATATTTTTTTTATTTTTATAATGAAAGTACTTTTAATTTCCATCTGACCACCACAGAAACTGGTGTTACACAACACAGAATTTTTCTTCTTGCTGTGAGACAAAATCCTCTAGTCTCCAAAGGTTGAAACAGTTCCCCTTGCCTGACCAACAGAAGACATGAGAAAATAAGTCTGCATCCAGATCTGTTGTTGTCTGCCTATCTAGAAGCTTATTGTACCTCTTGACTAATTCTGTATCAAGTCCCAAATATAAAAGTCCAACCCCATGAACCATTATCCATAGTTTTGGGTAAAGATTAAGGTACAAAGACTGACCCACATGTTGTAGAAGTATCTCCTGGAAAAATTTTCTTCCTTCTCTGGCAAAATTTTCTTTCCTGAATACATTTTGCATTAACAATGTAGAAGAACACCATGCCTATAAATATTTAATATCTGCATATGCTTTACTGGAGGCATTTGTGTTCACAGACTTCACAGCCAGAAAGGACCATTTTGGCCATGTGGGCAATGGTATAAAGACTTCAACCTACAACATTATTTTTGGAAAGAGATGATGTCTTGGCATAGACATTGCAGTGATAGGATTCATCTTGTCTCTAAATAAGCTGCCATAATGCCTACTACTCTCATTGTTGAAAAACTTCAGCCCCACTTCTCATCTGAATTTGTCTGAAGTCAGTTTCCAAGCATGTGCTTTTCTGAAATCTCCATCTGTCACCTATATATCAAAGATAACTTTGTACTAAGAGCTGTAGTTAAAATTGTTGACAAGACACAACCAAACAAGAGATAATCACAAATACTAACATTGCTTCTGACACCAATCTATGCCTCCCCACCCCCCACCCCCCTTTTTTTCTTTCTCGTTTTTCTTTTCATGCTAGTAGTAGAAAGAGTTTACTTTGAAGGAATCAGGAACAGGGCAAATCCAGAATTAAGTTTTCAATAGAGACCCATTTAAAAGTTGTTACCACTGTCCCACAATTAATGTTTACAAAGAAGCCTAGGGTACAAAGATGAAGAATGATATGCAGGTGAAAATATTATTGCCAAAGGAAAAAAATTATTTGGGCAAACATGTAAAAAGACACTGCAGATCAGTCATGCTTTTAGAGAAGTCCTTGTTACCATGCTCCATAACTTTATTTTTAAGGTTCTGAAGAAAAAGTCCACAATCCTGAAGGACTTCCCACAGCCTGCCTGCTCTCCATAATAAATAAGCAAGTGTGCATGCAGCATAAGAGAACAAAGTAAAATGCTCTGTGGGATACCTAACACTTGAAATTCAAACTACCAAAGTCATAAATTAAGTATATATCCTGGTGTGTGAGGCAGGGTATAATGTTCTCCAACTGCTTTAATGGGCCTTGTGTAAACAAAAGAACAGAACAACTGGCTACAAATGCCAGCTTTTTAGTGCAAGGGGGAAAAAAAGGTCTCCAATCTAGAAAAAAAATTTCAGGGTCTGAAGACATTGGCTTATTCAGATTTAAATAAATGAGCAGAAATTATTTGATCTCCCTCAGATGTCTGCTCTGCTTTTCTGCCAGAGGTTGCTGCCCTGCAAGGGTGACTGCATACAAAGCTGCTCCTGAATTACTGCACTCCACCACACAGTATATCTGAGGTAAACAAATTACTGGTTGGTATCACCATATACTACTAAACTGTGAACTGCAGTGAACAGCAAGGCATGGAGACCTTTTCAGCTGTCTGCGTTTAAGAGCCACCAGCCCGAAATCAGAACGTCTGTATTTGTCTCCTGTAATACATAAACACAGAAAAGTCAAGAAATAAGCAGGAACAAGTCCTTCTTAGCTGCTGCTCTCACTGCACGCGCTTATGCTTCGCTGTCCCCACAATACAGCTAATAGATTTTGGGTTTTCAAGCATACTCAGTTCCATTTCTCTAATCTGATTTTCCAATACAGTTCACAGATGTCAGAATTGCTGCAAACTACAGGGATTACTATGGATTAGTGGATACCCCATGCCTGCAAGAGAAGTGTTTAGAGCAATTACACCTCATACTAGAAAGGTACTGCCCACACATTCTCCTTCTAGCTCCTCTGCAAGCATAGATACCGCTTTGCTCTGGGAGGCGAGCATGTTATCAGACTGAAGACTGGTACAACCCTCAAATATATCTAGCAAAGTATATCCACAGTCCCAGCAGAGGCTAGAATTTTGTCCTAAAATTCAGGCAAATCTCCTTACTGTGAGGTAAAAATATTTGTCTAAAATATAAGCACTGCTTGCACTCCATCCTATCCAACTCCCCTCCATCCCCTGCATTACAGAAGCTGAGTCAGCAGATCAGGGCACCAGCTCTACCTCAGGGCATGGTCTCATGCACAGGCAGACTAAATTGTGAGAAAGGAGGACAAGGCTACTACACCATCAACCACTGGCAGGTAAGTGAGGCAGATAACTAGAGGGCAGTCACCTTGCCAGCCTTCAGCACCAAATTTGCAACTGCTTACCAGTTAGCTGCCTCTGCAGCACTCAGGCCACAGTTCATCGTGGTTTAAGGCAATGTGAACTGTGCTTGGGTCAGCTGCTGGTTCAGTGGAGGCGGCCACAGCCTGACCCAGCAGGCAGCTGGCAGTACCAATATCCAAAAATGCAGCAACCGACTTTGTCAAAGGCTATCTGCATCCGAACTGCAATTTATTAGCAGCAAGTGATGCAGCATACACGCCAAAGTTATAAGGAGGAGAACTCTAGGTAAGGTAACAAAAGGCAAGCAGCTGAGTGAGGGGTTACAGGCTGAGGGTATGCTCTGAGCTGGCAGCAGGCTCCCTTCCCACCCAAGTGGTTCTTCTGAAACACCCAAGCCTTTTCCTGTAGTTCTGTTTATATTACACCATCCCAATATACACAACCAACTAAATTATATTTACTTAGCTAACTTCCACACCTTTTCCCCTTTCTCTTTTCTCAGATTTGGATCACAGCTTTCTTCTGCCCAGTATTTTCTTCCCTAGAATGACAAAGGTGCAGATAGAATAAAGAGGTGTTACCAGCCTTTGTTCAAATACTCTTTGTTGAGTATTTCAGCTATTTACCTCCCACTCAGAAGTTCCTGTTTTCCCACTGAGTGGGGGAAGGGAAAGCTGTAAACCTGTATAGTGTTATGGTGGCTTTTTTGTTTAAGAAGTCTGCGTGCAGTCAGAGATATTTAGTATGTTTTCCCCCCCAAAAGCATAATATTACTAGTTTCAAATCAAAGAGGGACAATTCATATCAAAGAGGGAAAATTCTTCAGACATCTTAAAAAAAACCCCACCAAAACTACTACAAAAGCAGTTATTTTGCTGGTACATCTTTCTTCAAGTTGCCAACTATTGTTATATTAAAATGCTCAAATCCACACACATTGAAAACTCAGCCCTCCATCACAAACTGTGCACAAACACAGAGGCATATAATGTAATCCCCTTCTGCTGACAGTATTAGACCTCTTAGCAAATAAACCCAAGAAAGCAGAAAGGAATTAGGCCACTGAAAGACATCACTAGCTGGGAGCTTTGCTAGTTCACACAAAGGGAAAAGGAAGAACACAGCATGCATAGTGAGTTGCCTTTGACACAGGAGAAGCCATGTGTCGTTTGATAATCCAGTGATGAAGCAGGAAAGCTATAGGACACACTTGTTTGTTGGACTGAAGAAACATGTTTAGATCGACATTTATGACGCTGAGTTGTTTTGACACCTAGGATTTAATAGGACCATGAGGGTATGGTGATGATTACAAAATGACCAATGCTTCATCATGAAATAAGATAGCTCCTTGTACTGTGCGATACATGACTATAGGGAGCTTTAAGGAAATATGTAAATTAGACATTTGGGTTATAAAAGGGCATGTCCAAGGAATGGATCTGCACAGCTTCCCCTTTTATCATCTATCAGCTACCCTGTTTAAGACAAAGAAACTGTGCATATGAAACACGTAGACAAACTGGTAGCACCAACAGCAGTTTGTAGGAATTTTGGAGGGGAACATTGGTACAAGTGGTTTAATTATGCCTTTCATTTTCCCAAAGTCAATTTTAGCACAGTGATCAAAACTAAAAAAAGGTAAGAAGTGTTAATTAGTCTCCTCCTAATCTCCATCTAATTTGACAGCAAGTACTCTGCACAGGGGTATTGGAGAGGAAAGGTCTTAAGGGAGGTGATCTCTGTTATTAGACTAATCCACGGTGCTGGGGAAAAAAAAAAGGTGGGGAAAGTTCCGAGGCATACACTTTTCTTCGGCACCAGAAGGAAGGAACAACAGAGCATTTGGTAAAGGGGCGGCTAACAAGTGGATAGGAAATGACTATCAGAAAGGAGGTGCTGATGTTTAAGAGCACGACAAACAATATAAGCACCAATTAGCATGTACAGCCTTTGCGGTTGGTAGGCTTTCATGTTCTTTTCATTTCATGTGGGGATACGTGGGGATGACTGAAGTCAGTGGGAAATCTGCAACAAGTCCTAATAGCATCAAGAACTGGTTCATTATAACCTCTTCATAACAATATTATTTGTGTATGTTAGATCTTAATCTGATTTTGTTCCCATCAATACATCTAGACTCTATTTGCACCTCTTCTCAGGGTCATCTTCTTGTTTGTGTACATTGCTGTTTCTGTAAGATTACATAGACAACCACCACAAGTCAAAACTAAGTGTTCTTTTAGAATGCACTTCACTTTTTTTTTTTTTTTTTTTTTTTTTTTTTTTTTAAACTGAGACCTAAATTGCAGAGGCATTTTGAAATAAAGCTCCGTTTAAGTGAAAATTACTTCAGGCATAGTTTGGGGTGGGTTGGTTTGGGGTTTTTTTTTGTTGGGTTTTTTTCTTTCTTTTTTTTTCTGAGGCTACCATTCCACTGTTCAACTTAATAAGAAAGTGAAAATCAGATGTAACCAAGCTTAGGGAATTCCATCTCATTTATTGCTGTGTACTCAGTTTAATTTTAACTTGAGCTGGTAAAACACTTTCTAAGAGACCCTATCTCACCTTTAACACTTTATCTTGACTTGCTTACTTCAGGCAAACATTTGCTAGATAGTTCCCTGTTACTGCATAAAGAGAATGTCAAGTTCTTTGTACAAGTGTCTGGTCATGTTTCATGATTGCCAAAGTCTAGGAAGAAATCCCAAGTTTGAACAAAATGTTTGGAAACCTTATTCTCCTGGGTAAGATTCCTATCTTTTCTGCTGAAAAGATCAACAGGGAAAATTCTTTAAATATAATGAATGGAACAATGAAGATGTAACTGATAACTTAAAAAGTTATCGTTATTCCACTCTTGATAAGTCTCATCATTCAATTATAATTCTATAGACTGTGTCATATGTTCAAGGCAGGTATTATCCATCTTCAGGTGGAGGTCATAGTTCAAATAGAAAACACACCACAAGAGAAGCCATCTCTTCAAGCAGGTCATTACTTTCCTCTTGCACACTGACTTTTAAAGTTTAGTTCCATTAATGCAAGAATCTACTCAAAAGAGTAATATAAGGATTGTGGTTTTCCAAAACTAAATACAGTAGTTTCCCAATGACAACTGTCTTTCTGTCCAGTACAAATTTTATTTGGCATCCAGACTCATTCCTGTGCATCAGAAGAAAAAAGAACAGTAATAATGTATTCATTTGTACTGGGCTATATCTTAGTAACACCACATGGAAGGAGAAATACTTTCATCTTGGAGGTCAACTGGCAATCCACTATACTAAATAACTGTTGTAACTGTACTGCACAGTCCAATGAACATGGCTTCAATGAACACAGCAAGGCTTCAGAATAGCAATCAGAAATCCCAACAGAGATCCTGCTTTTCTTCAATATAAGAAATCTGGGATGCATGGAACTTTTCAGCCTCCTCCTAAAAATCCTTCACTGAGGTCATCACAAGGTTGTGGTAGGTTTGACAAAACCCAAGTCTGTCCAACCTGCTCTATGCCTATGACTCAGCCAAAAGCATTTGTTTATTTAAAAGAAAGCATCTTCCACAATGCAAAAACAAAACATGTCACAATATTCACCAATAACCTCCTAAATCACTATATCACTATCAGTATTTCTAACATAGTTCTAAAATACTACAGTGTTTTTCATAGTTTTGTCCACCTACAGCTTTATGAAACCATTAAAGATGGATGTCTCATATTGAGCAGAGCCTGTTCTTTCAGCTGCCTCACACCTCCCCTCCTAAGACCCCATTTTGCCAAATTCTTACCATAGGAGCTGCATCTTCTATGCTGATTATCTGTGTCAAGTCTGAAGTGCAGCAGACTGGATGAAGATTGTGCAAAGCAGGCCTTCAGCAAATTGCCCTGAGCAGCTGGGCAAGAAGATTAGAAGGAATGAAGGGACAAAAAAAAACCCACCAAAAAAACCCACAAACCCCAAAAACAAACAAACAAAAAAACAACCAACCAACCAAACAAAAAAAAAAACCAATAAGCCAACCACAAAACACACTGAAAGAGTTGGAAAATTAGGACTTGGGACAAAGAAGCAGAAACAGTTGACAAGAGACAGGTACAAACATATGTTGAACTACTTCCAGTTAAGTATGCAACACTGCTGGAAGTTCTTCACACATCTTAATTCTGTCATTACTGAAGTATACATTATGGTATAGTCTGTAATTTCATGACCACATACTTTCCCTTTCTCCACAAAACCACCTGCATGCAGCAACAGAAGGGAGAGTCTTCTTCAGAACTAATACCTTCCACTATTTTGCTTTCTCCTTGTTCACTTGTGTGGCCTGCAGACTTGCTCCCTGCATGCAACTCAGAGCTTTGTATCTGCTTGGGCTCTTTAAAAGTACTTTGTTACCTGAATTATCTCAGAAGTCATCAGTAAACTATTAAACACATCTCTGTGAGATAAAGAAGTATGGTATCCCAATTTTACAGACAATGCACTAAAATTAAGGTCAAAAGTACTTCTTGCCAAATTTCACTGGAAAATTCTTTTCTCCCACAGCACTTAATATGGTACTGCATTTTACCTCTTCAGAACATAGCTCATACTGACCTCAGCTACAACTGTGAATAATCATTTCTTTCACATCTCAGACCCAAATTTGGGGATCCAGAAAAAAAAGGAAAAAAGCAAGCACACTGAAATATAAGTTTCACTTGCCTTATCTAGCATCCCAGAGGAACACTGTGGTGCAAGCAGAAGACAAAAAATTTTCCAAGGAAAGCAATTAGCCAGGAGACCATCCTTTCTCTTTGAATAATCCTTCTCCTTATTCATGACATGCCTTCCTCCAATGCTGTATACATCATATCCCAGTCACTCCCAGAAAAGCTCTCCTGTGCAACAACAACCATGACAGAAGTTTCTTGATAAAAATAACGTGATTGTGCAGATTTTCACTGAATTCCAGTGTCTGCACACAATCCAATACCAAACCAACACTGCCAGAGTGAACATCAATTCTGGCACTTCTTAATTTCCAAGACCTTCAGCTATAATAGTATTTCTTCAGTGGTTTTGTATGTGCCTATACGCAAGCTCTTTGAAACAGCACATGATGTTACTGGCAGCAAGGTACATCACGGTTTAGAAATTAAACTAAAGCCAAATCAATGCAGATGCTGTCATTCTGGGGTAGCTTTTTCCCCCCCAAGGACTGAATAAAAGCACCACCCTTCCCAGCACGTATCACAGTTGTGCTCTGAGCCCATAGAGGACAACTGTGCATTTGTTTATGCTTTCTGATCTACAGCAGTAGTAACAGGTATCCAACCACTGATTCACTCTCACCTCATCTGATCCTTGTCAGTCTGCCCTACAGTGGCTGTCTCCAGCTGGAGACAACCAAGGCTGATAGCATCAGTTGAAGTGTCATTTTAAAGATACCTCGCAGAGGTTTTCCTTTTGTTGAAGGCTTTTTTGCCTCTTCCTCCTGCACCTCAATGTTTAATTCCTGCATGCAACGCTGTGTCTCTATTTGTAAGTTTCTCCTAGGGATCCTCATACTTTCCTCAAAACTGCGCTGCCACGTTCAGCTATTACCTGCTGCAGGAGCTGCAGCCTTGGGGACAGTGCTACTGTTGAATGAAGATAACAGATGCTAAAATATATATTAAAGGGACTCTTTCATGTAATCACTACACACGCTTAGTGGCTGTATAACTTCCAGGCTAAATAAATGCAGTCTGTGTGAAACAGTGTCACCTGGACATAGCAGTTATATTTAAAGCTGGTGATACAAACTAGTCTTGTTTTCAGTTATGAAGCACAGGTTCTTGACAGGTTTCCTTTCAAGTTGTGCACATCAGGCCATCACCTAAACACAAGCAGCAATTACCAGAGTACGATCAGAGAGGCTGCTTTCTCCACGTGGCCTCTTTCCAGTCCCACCTTGGATTTTTCACTATATTTATTCTTTGTAACTACATTATATCTCCAAAGACTGGCAACTTCTTGCTGATTATTACCATGCTTACTTAGTTGGCCTCAGTTCTACAAACTCTGATTTTGATGCATCTCATATCAGATCAGAAACATTGTGGCCGCCCAGAACAAACTGCTGGGACAGCAACCCCCTAATGAGACCAATTTGTTGAAACTGTTTTTGTTTTGCTTTGATGATTTTTGTCTCAGCAAACTTGCAGCTGCATCAGCATCATCTGCACACCCATACCTTGCAAAAAGGAACACTGTGAACACTCACTATTGTGCTCCAATTTGGCAAAAACGCAGTCATGCCCAGGAGTGATCCAAGTCTGCGTAGCGAAGTGATCTGGCAAAGCCTGCATCCAGTATTAATGAACGTGGAACCAAGACTCCAGCTTCTTTCAGATCACTAACATAAGCTTAACATCAAACCTCCCCTGAGCCAGACCCAGCTCTCACTGAAAGCGGTGGGGCCTGATTCTTTCCTTACTCAGTCCCTCCTTCACTGGAGTTTTACCAGTCTTATACCTGAGCCGCTCTTTTCAGAGGCAGGTGAATCAGTGTCAGCAGCTTCCACAGGAACTGGCTCAAGCCACATGAAGACAACTACCTTGCCACAGGTCTGATGGACGCTAAAATCTATTTGCTATTTGACCCTAGAACAGAGGGCTTGGTCCTCTCCTCAACAACACACTTGCTACTGCTTTTCTGAACTCGAAAGAGGAGCGAGTGCAGACATATCAGACTGTTACAGTATGTAATTTATCCAAAAGAAAAATGAAGCTAAAAAAAATACATACCTATGGTTTTTTGTATATATATATATAAATAAAGACAGGACCATTAGAAACTAAATATATGGCACTGTAATGCCCAGGAGAGAACAGGAAAGAACAGCAGGCTGAATGAGAAGGCACTCACCAAACATGAGCAATACATTGTAATTCCCTCTACATTTCCCATTCAGAAGGGTTCAGAGTCCCCAAAAGAATTTTTCTGTGGTTTTGAGAATACAATTTTTAAGAAGAATCCTTGAGACACCGCTGCTCTAACCCTGCTTGTTGCTGCTATGCAGTCAGTGCAAGACATACAACAGAGCAGACACATGTGCAGACTCTCCAGGTACACAGCAGTGCTCCCAGCATCCTAGGGCTGCAAGTGAAAGGCATCTCTCTTGCTGTAGAAGCAGCACAATGGTTAAGACTAGGAGTCAGAAACCTGGGGGCTGGTTATGATTTTGCAAGAGTCCTGTGTGACTCATAGTCAATTAACCTTTTTGTCTGCATCCTTTCCCTGCTCACATTCTTACTACACTGCCAGCAAATATATCTCTTCATCACACATGGCATGGAAAACGTTTAAGATAGGCATACACTACTTTAAGATCCTCTAATTTGAGGTCTTAACAGTGTGTAATAAACCATTCCAAGGAGAAGGCAGGAATCCTAGTGCAGAAAGAAGAAAAAAAGAATATAACACAAGGGGAGGAAAAAAACCCCAAACAAAACCAACAAACCAAAAATCACAGAGAAAAGGGCCACAGACAAGTCCAGGATTTGTATTGATTTTAGGACAAAACCCATCATCAAGTACCTCCATCATTTGCTGCATCTGACAATACCGCTGATCTTCACAAGCAACTCAGTTCCTATAGTACAGTTAGCCAGGGATGTAGCTTCCACAATGGTTTTTATTGGACCAGTTGGCATAGCTAGTAAAAGGCAGTTTTCACAGATGCAGTCCCAATCTCCTTCCAACTACACCACCAGCCTTTGTCCTCAGACCATGATGGTTTTAGCCTCAGCACTCACCCTCATGAGTCAAACACCCAGCCACAGCATCATGCTAAAGCTAAGCACCTAGAAAGCTGTACCTATTCCATAGGAATAATGGGTGGACGGCACATTTCACCAACATACAGACACAGGCTGCTGAAGACCAAAAATTGTTTAAAATTAGCTTTGGGTTGCATAAGAATTTTAGTAGGTACAAAAGAAATTGTTTACTAGAAGGAAATATATTTTATTCACTACCCATTCAAGAACAAGGTTGATGTTTAAGTATGCCTTTAAAGCATTCTTCTCATGAAGAGATAATGACATTTCACACATATTCTACCTTAACCTTGAGGTACTGAAAATATTTTGCATTTTTGACCTTTTATAAAGTATCTGCATTCAGTCTGAGAGACATTTCCACCCTCTTACCATGTCAATCCTAATAACTGTTTCTATCTACACTTGAAGTATGTTCCAGACAACATTTTCCAAAGCTTCTGTTTTCTTGTGTCCCCCAAACAGTTTTCTCCTCCCAAGGAAACACCCTGATATTGTCCAGGAAACCAAAGACCTTTAAGGAAACAGGACTTCAAACAACAACATGATCTAGAGGAAGACAGAAATCATATAGATGCATGTATTCACTACACTAAGGGTTAGCAGTGAAACAACAGCACCTGAAAAAAAGGAGAATTGAAACCTGACTTCTGTGAGAGTTTTGTCTGATCGAGAGCAAATGAAAGAGCTTAGACTTTATGTCTTCTTATACATGCACAGGAAGGTGAAGCTACTGGATGAAGTGACTGACTAGTAGAGAATTTTTTTTTTTTCACTCAGTAGTTAAAAGTGAATCATTTTAAGACCATGCTTACGTACATCTCCTCTAGGCAAAGCACTTGTTCAACACGTCAGAAGGTGCCTCAGCATTGTCAACTACATACAAGCAGACACACTATGACTGGAGTAAAAATTGCTTTGTAAGGAAAAAAAAACAAATACCACCACCAGAAAAATTCTCTACTGTTCCTGATAAAAGAGAAAGTCTTGCTGCTACTACTCAGGTGAGGAAAGGGGCTTCATGAAACTTCCTCTATGTTTCTGAGGGCTGTTCCAAGAACTGGGGCTGCAGGAGGAACATGGGATCTGTAAACAAAACTCTGAGCTGCAGTCAGAAAGGTCGTAAGACTAAAAGAAAAAGCTGCATGCAAGGAGAGCTTTAAAAAAAGTAGTACAATTTTTGCCTTTTAGCTTTTTCACAGTAGATAGTTTCACTCTATTACTTCCACTTTTCTTAACATTTATATGATTTTATTGCTAACAATTCAGAACTTGAATATCTGCAGGTGATTTTGATGCACCTCAGAGGAAAAAAAAGGGGGCAAAAGCCTATTGAACAAACATTTGAACACGTCCAGTTCTGGTTTTGGTAATCTCAATATCTTAAATCCAACATAACTTTCAATATCTATTTAATATTCTGAGGCTCACCACTGTACTAGAATAAACAAACTCAACAAGATTTCTTTTCTGAATTAAGCCTTCAAAGGTCTTACATTTGAAGAATAATAAAAAAGTTATCAAAATTATTTTTATTGTCCAGAGATGTAAATTTGAACCACAATTTTATGTGGTGCCATTAATGTAAACTCCTATCAGGCTTCTGTATTTCAAGTACATATCTTATTCTGGGCATTACACCCAAAGAATAATCTGCATAGAATAGGATAAAGAAATGCAACTGTAATTACAACTTACTAAAATTTACACCATCACAAGATTTCACTTGCAGTAGCAGTGTAACAACCTTCCAAACCTTTTCAAACTACGTAGTGTTTGTTTTTGTTAACAACAAATAGCCATCACAAGCCTTAAAATTAGCAGGGCAAGTTTTACAAGAGACTGCATCTAGCAACACACTGCTGTGAAGCAACAGTCTGAAGGAATCAATGTCATCGTGACAGAAAGTAAATATTTTTATAACTACATCCACAGCAACCACAAAACTCCATTTCTCCAAAGTGATCCATAATGCTTGATGTGAGAAACCAATTTAAAGCTCTGAGGAGGTATCACTAGCCATCATTTATCTCGGCCATAAAACTCTCAGGAAGACAAATATATAGTCTTTCTGGGCCACCATTGTACAGAAAAGAAACACTCAAAAGACATCTCTGGAAATCACCATACTTGCTTCTTTTGAAACTATAAATCCTCCTGAGGGGCATGATACACTATAGGAAATATCAATTATCTTCTACAGGATGTATTTTTACTGCAGTGTCAACCCAGGTGATTGACATCTGAATTAAAGACTTTCTGTAACAGTGCTTACGTCTTACATGCTACTTTTCACCAACAGTTCTCAGTGTGTCTTAGAAAGATATGTATCCATATTCCATGAACAGATAAGGCATTCAGAGAAGTTAGAGAAATGCAGATGAACTCATTGTCAGTAGTCACCAGCCAGCTAAGGCCTGTGAATCCAAGTCTCCCAAGTCAGAAGCCCCTGCCCTGTTCAGCAAGCTTCATTACTTCTGTAAGTAGTACCACCAAAGTAAGTAGTACACACCAAAGCTGAGCTCTATGCCAGTTCCCAAAGACCTCTCAGAAATCCAGTGGCACTTCCTATTTCACTCTTTACACTGAAATAAACTGACCCCAGTTCTTCCCCAGTGAGTGGCAGGAAACCTTGTATGCTCTCTCGCCAGGGAGGCAGATGTAGAAGGCAATGGAAATCTGTCAGCACCAGGTAATTTAGCCTATGCTTCAGGCTGCATTTCTGTTTTCATTCGTACTAGATGTGTGAAGTGCTAGACCAAACAGCATTACAAAATTAAACTGAACCAAGTTTGGGTACATGACTCCATTACTGCTCAATATGCAGAGTCAATCTCATCTCAGATTTAGCTGGCTTTAAAGCAGCTACATAAAGGACAGATAATACTTGATCCATCATAAAACCTGTCTTTATAAAGCTAACTTATTTTGAACAAACTGGAAACAGCAGACCGAGTTAATAGCAGACCAGTGTTTTGCAACACTGTAAAGAATCTCTTAGTAGTAGATGTTAAGCTGAATTTACTGTGCCATTAAACCACAGCCTCAGTGCAGATGTAGGCTGGTTACTAACACACATGGAAATCCACTCAGCAGTTAATTCATCTTCATAGCATTCAAATTAGGGAAGGAGGAGCAAAACCTGATCAAGATCCTTTATTTAAGGGACTGGAAGACTTAATTTATGTGGTAACTTTCTGCTTTTCCATTCTCTTTGGTTGAAGAATAACACAGATTTGCCCTTTGCCTATACAGAGAAGAGAGTTCCAGTTACAGAGCCAGCAGTCACAGACTGCACTCTTGCTGCATGCCTGTCGCTGACAGCTGCAACAATCAAATATTTATGGAGCCCCACAGCACAAACTCTTCAAACATTTAGCACTGTTGTTTAACACCCCTAGCTTAGCGTTAACATAGTATCCTAATGAACACTGGATCTGGCAGATGAGCAGCTACAGTGATGAAAGATACTACTAAAAACAATCCTCTTCCCTGTCCATCTCACCGGTGTCTCCAGAGCAGGGACAGCAGAAGCAAAGGTGTGCTCTTACCACAGCTGCCGCACTTCAGAGCTTGGTGCTTCAACTGAAAAAGATCTACCAGGCTGCAACTCCTATAACTGAAATACACACATATGAGTTTGTCCCATTTACAGGTTTGCAAATCCTTAGCAGAAGGATCGTGCTATGAGCTGGGGAACCAGTACCGAGGGTCAGAAATATCCTGAAAAGGCAATCTGTGCAGGCAAGCCATAACTTTTATATATATAGGATGATCAGAACAGGAAGGGACTGACTGATTTATGGCACACAACTCCATTACTGCAGAATATGCATGACCAATTTTGAAACAGAGATCTTGCTTAAAGCTAGTCATGTTCTCTTAATGCACATTCTCTCTCAGAAAAAAAAAGAACATAGAGAACTGGTGGAAAAAATTTGACCAAAAACCAATGCCAAATATGTGTGTGTGTGTGTGTATGTGTATATATATATACACACACATACACACACACACACAAACTCACTTATTGGATTTTAATAACTGGTTTATTTCAGTTAATTCTGTATCAGGGTATTCACTAATACATTTTCCTTTCACTTCACAGAAGAGCTACTCTACCTGCTTTAAAATCAGTGGGGTTAAGAACCAGAAGTTATTTCCCCAAAGGCAGTATCTAGCAATATCCTACTTCTGTAGGACCTGCCTTATCGCTTTCAACTTCATATTAAAACTGTCCTCCATCGTCTCAAATACATCATCACAAACCAGTTTAAGTTCATCTGCATTAGAGAGTTCTGTTGGCTCCTTTGAGTTGGCCAGGAACTGCATATCTTCATACTGTTGATAGTAAAAATACGTATGTGAAAGCCTATAGTGCAGACACAACTCTACACTAGGCTACAAAGTCAGGTAGCGCTGAGGTTCTTTCTGAAACTGGTAAATGTACTTACAAAACGTAAACCAAAGCTCACTCTAAATGTCAGTATTATTGGACTCAAGCATCTCAAAATGGTGGCTGAAGAATCATAAATATTCCAAGAGTCATGGACGGCTGATAAGAAACCAATTCCCCCCCTAAAAAGCATCAGCACTCTGTTTAGAAAAGTAAGCTACACAAATATCATCACCTGTCAACACAAACTAGAAATCACACTTCCAACAAAGAGTAAGCAAGAGCCTGTCCACGCTCTGCGGCCATGTAGCTCAACTTAAGCGCAGCTGATGCAGTATTCGAAGCCAAGCTCAATATATGACATTCCAGTAGGGCCTGGGAAAAGCCTTGGGCACCTCTCTAACAATTGATCATTCTTCAGATAAAGTAAAAGAAAGGTTTGTAATTCTGTTGTAATTGGAAATGGAAAAAGAGTAGGAAAGAAAGCAGCTTTTCTTTCAAAAACTAAGACTTCTTTATTCACAGACCTATCACAACCCTGACAATGAAGCATCCCCTGTATTTAACAACTGAGGCAAGACTACAATCACCTACCTACAGAAGATCGCCAGAATTCCCAACCACGCCAGCATACAATGTACCTGCTGGTAGCAGGCTCTGACTTCTCACCCTCAAGCACTACTTGCCCACGCAGCAGCTGGCATCTCAACGTGCATCCCCTCTCCAACAGCACTGCTCCTGCCAGAGGTCCTACACCACACATCAGTCTGAAGCTTCCCTTGGTTATTTTAACTTTGAAGTCAGCAAAGCCAACAGTCATTCCACTGCCCTGGTGGAGCACAATGTTTTCAAGCCTTGAAGATGAATCTGGTCAGATGAATTAACCCTTCCAGCACCATCAAAGCAAAAACATCACACAGGAAACTCAAAAACTTAGTTGGGGCAACCAGGCCTTTAAGTTCCTTAACTATTAATAACGTAGATGAGCAGACTTGAAAGCAATGTGTTATTTTTAAGGGGAGATGCTGAGCGGCTACGGCCTAACAGCAGGAGCAGAGGCGGGCCCGCAGCGGGATGCCAGCGCCACGCCATGCCCCTCGCTGCCCGCCACCGCGGCGAGTGACCACAGCCCGCCTGCCTGCACCCTCTGCTGAAACCTCACCACGCTTCTGCAAAAAATAAAATCGCTACCAAAACCAAAAGGATGTCAGATCACATCCCACTCTGTGCAGGCATAGCTAATCACTAAAAGCATAAGGAAATGGCTTTTTATTGACCTACAAAACGAAGGTAAGGTGCCTAATTAACTCTCAGGGCTCGGCTACCTGTGCGCTATGAGGTACGAAGCGTACACAACCAATGCAGTTAAAGAAGAGCCTCCAAAAACCAGCTCCCGACCTGCCAAAAGTCATTTTTCCGCTACGAGAGGCGATGCCACGGCAAACGCTGCGGGGGACCGGACAGACCGCGTGTGCGCGGTGTCGCTTCTGCATGTGCCGCCCGTTCCGAAGCGGGAGGGCTGCGCCCCCGCCCCGCGGCCCCTTCCCGCCGCTTCACCTGCCGGTACGGACCCACCTGAGCCGCGGCAGGCGGCGGGCTGAGGGGACACGTCCCAAGCGGCAAACGGCGGCGGGACCTCTCCACAGCGCAGCCCCGACGCGCTGCTGAGCGCCCTG
>JAVJGI010000050.1:101269746-101311797 GCA_035590275.1 Ibycter americanus
TGCGCTGAGGGGGGGCGGAGGGGGACCGGCCGGCATGGGGGACCCCGGCCCGGGGGGTGGTGCGAGGGGTCCCCAGCGCTAGACAGGGGCCCTCTGAGGCGGCAGCGCAAGGCCCCTCTGAGGCCAGCTCCTGGCCCCCTGGGCTCTTGTGTCCCCCACAGCGGCCTTGGGACAAGGAGCCAAGCTCAACCACCCGCGCTCCAGAAGAACGTGGCGGGAAGCCATGCCGTAGCCTGATGGGTGAGCACGGTTTGGGGTGTCCGACCCCAGCCGCCTGCCATCATCATCGGTCTGGACTGGCACCCCTGGCTCCACGGGCAGCAGACGTCGACAGGAGATGGGCTGTTGCGGCGGGTTGTTGTCCCTGCTGGCTGCCATCGCTCATCAGCCTCACACTGTTGGGAGAGGAACTACCACGGAGTGCCACGGGCAGGGAACAGGAGGCTAGGAGGTAGCACAGCCCTCTTGGAACTGGAAATGGGGATTTGGCAGGGAGCTGACAACCAACCAGGAGTCTCCACAATGCAAAAGACTTTTTAAAAGCCATGAAAACCGTGGAAAGTATGAGGTCATTATTGGCCTACTACCTGACAGTGTTGAGCTGTTCCTTAACCTATACTTTTTAGTACTTTTCCAAAGTGTCACATTAAAAAAACATAAATTTTTCTGGGTCATTTAAGAGCTTGTAAAGTGGTCTTGCATGCCACAAAAAGTATGGTGTTTCAACAACAAGAAAGCAGGTTTATAGTCTTTTTTTAACGTTCAGGAATTCTCATTAGCAAAGCATTTGCATGTTGCAGCTTAGTAAAAATGAAGTGTTTTCCATATGTCTGGTGGCTATTGTCCTCAAATTGTTTACTGCTGCTGTCCTGCTGGCTAACAAAGAATGGATTTTGCAGTATTACCTTTCAGCAAAGGACTGAATCGGCTGGGGAGGGAGGAGGAGGATGGCAGAGTTTCTCCCAGAAATACAGGAAACATGAATTACCCAAAGAAACTGGTTCTTGTGCGTGATTGTGCCTCCACTCACAGTGTAAGTGTGTCGCAGCACAGGCTGCAGGGGCTTCTTGGAATGTGTGTCTTGGCTCGGGCTCTGTGGAGCCTCTGCATACCCATAGGCACTGGTGAATTTTTGTTTAAGATAGCAGAAGAAATGTGACACAGTTTTGCAAACATGAACTGCAGGTCATCAGAATGAGATACCAGCTACTCAGTGCAATATGATATAAAAATCATGTAATTTCTTGGGGGGAGGAGGGGGAAGACTTAGCATACCACACACTTACACCATTTAACGCAACACCACAACCATGAATGAGGAATTTTACACTTTGGCAAAACCATCATTTTTTTGTGGAGTTACCAGCCTTTCTGTATTGGTTGCATTCCTGTTTTATCCCTTTCTCTTAAATAAGAGCTGAGATTTTAAAGGCACACAACACATCTTGTGCACTGGTTTGTTTAGAGACCTGCTCCAACTGGCTTGCAAATAAAAAGTGCTTTATCTGATTGTTCAGCACTGCCAAGCTTCCTTCTAATGCCAGAGCTGTTTTGAGATGCCCCTGTTGCTGTTCATGAGGCTCCATTGTAACAGCATTGATTTTCTTCTCTGAAAGACTCTTGTCTTTTCAGTTTCCCACCTATAAGATCAGTAAGTAAAGGTGAGTAAAGGTGGGGCTAAATTTCATACCAATAGCAAAATTAACACAAATTTCAAAATGGTTTGAGTCATTCACATCACTTTTCCTTTGACAGCTGATTTATTTTACACTGGATGTATATTCTCACCATGTTTCCAGGATGTTATTCAGTGATCTCAGGTTTGATGCATAATGCTAAAACTCCGTATTTATTTTGCTCCCTAAAATTCCAGAGGTCAGTGTTGTTTCTCTTTCAACCATCACAATCAGCGCAATAAGTTTCACTGCTTTTGGTCTGCACATCTATCGTTTGAGCATCCCAGGTCCTGTGGAGGGGAAAAAAAAAGTATTAAACCAAAGACACAGATCGGGAAACATTTGTTTTCCGTTTCAACTACTATCTGTTTCAACAACAATCTATTAACATAGCATATCTTTTCAATGTCTGTTGTAGAGGTCTAGTATCATGACTAATTCAACAAGAACTGGATGGCTATATTTCTGGGCAATTTTTCTGAACACTGGCTGCCACTCTGACTTCCTTAGTTAGCACATATTTCTCCAAACATAGTGTGGAAGAATGAGTTTCACTAAAAAAAGGGCACACTTCAGAAGGTTTTCTATATCACTGATATTCCAGGAAGCAAATTTTATTCTTTAACTTGACAACATAATACTTTACATTTTGAATGCTAACTGTGAGGCTCTAATTTTTGATTTTGCATCCTTGCACTGAAGGCTAGAACTGGAAAGCCTGCAGGGACCATCTGAGTTTAGCTAGATTTTTTTACATGTAGATAGCATCAGAAGCAAAATAATTAAATGATGCTGCTGGAACAATCAACCTTTTATATACAAAACTACCAAGAGAGAAGAAGGTGGCCCATTTTCTGTATTTTAAATTAACCTTTCAAGGGAAGGATTGGGGAGATTTTTAAACACCAGTCAAGATCGTAACCTCTGTCAACTATTACAATGAAGTAAACTGTAATTAGAAAAATAAAATGTAATTTAGTGAAGGCTTTCAATGTTAATGTTTTAGTAAAAGCAAAATAGCCGGTACAAGTATCGTCAGGTTTCTAAGTAAAGGGTTTATTCCTGAACGTCTAGATATCTAATTAACAGATTCTTCCATTTAAGCTGGTCTGGTTCTCAAATCCTGAGGTATCAACATTTTTGAGATTACTGATTGAGCTCTCTAGAACTACTGCCTTAGCAACAATCTGGCCAACTGGAAGTGCTAATTAAAGTAGACTCACAGGCCCAAGGAGCAGAGCTGACTGGAATTTCCTGAACTGGTTTTTTGTTTTTGAAATACAGCTTCCCTTCTCCCCTCCCAAATCCTAGAATTTTCAAATGTCAAAGTTATTTGGACTGGTTTTTTAGGTAAGTAAAACAAGTAAACATATAAAAGGAAAGGTGATTGAGATTTTTCACTGGTCATCAGCAAGATTTCAGTCAACAACAAAAACTTCCTGTTTTTAAACCACCTAGGAATGATCTAAGAAAGTTAAGGGAACTTACTCTGCAGAGGGAAAGAAAGGAATTGTACTTCCCGTGGAACCCAGGTCATACGTGAGGCACATGGATTCTTGTCGGATGTCCAGGACAAATATTCTCACCCTTGACATCCCACCGTGCTAACCTGAGGATGAGACATTTTTAGTTAGCATTAAATCAAAAAATGTTTGGAATATTTCCTAATGGCTTTTTGGAATCAGCAAAGTGTAGGCTTTGAGCTACAAACATATTTAAGTAAATAATAACATATATTATTCTTTGATGGCTTACAACTGTACAGAAAAGCTGATTTATACTAACCCAAACCAGAAATACTTGATTTGTACTTTGGTAGTGACATGAGCTATAGGCATGCCTAACGATCAGTCAAGGCAAATGACTCTGTATGAACCGGTATTTTGCAAAGTAAAGATGGTTTTCATGATTGAGATACTTGGATCTTCCAATGTTGCTGCAACAAAGAGAAAATAGATGAGATGCCCATACTTTCAAAACTGCTATTCTGCAAATCTGTAGAGGATCTGTGTTTGTACGTGGAGTTACTGAACACGAGGCTTTTTTGGTTTTGCAGCTTGGGCACCCCAAAATTAACAAACATAATATCAATACCAATTGAAACTACAGTCCAAGTAATGACAGCACATGGGATTTGATCGTCAGATACATTAAGTTACTACCCTAATGCTAGAAAATACAAAATTTAGCTGTTTATGTTCTGTACTCCTTTTCTCACAAGTATTTCTTTCTTTACATGAAATCTACTTGAATTATATGGACAAAGGCCTGACTGTAGACATGCAGATATTTTACCTGCCAAAAAGCTGTCTTAGAACATACACACTGCCACACAGAGAATTGACGCCACGCTGTGAACAGTAATATACTGACTTTAAGATTTTTTAAAAACTCCTTTTTCCCAGTTTTGAAACCCATTATCATGACATTAAGTAAACAGTTGAGACTGTGCTAAGAAATGAAATCACAAAGTACATAAGCCATGTATTGTCTGTGCATTAGCCTTTCACCAGCTGTTTTATCTGCTCTGGGAATCCAAAAATCCTTCCCAGCCCTGAAATGCAACTGTGTCTTCGGTGTCGTGCCGAGGAAAAATTGCTTACTTCCTCCAGAGCCAATTTGTACTTAGAGCACTGTCCCTGCACGCTGTACACACATGCTTAACTTCAGGGCAGAGAGTACATCTACTCAAATCAAGACTTCATAGTGAGAAGTCTATGTACAAATCTTCTCAGAATGGGGGTTGTGGTTTTCAGGCTTTGGGGTCAAGGACCTAAAGTCTGTAATGCACCTGCAAGGCTATGCCCATATTGTATTTCACAGGCTGCTTCTCCGCCGCCCTCAGCTGTCTTCCTTTAGGGCAAGCCTGCAAGCACAGCTCCAAGCACAGCTGGTGGCCATGCCTTCTCACACATGCAAATCACCAGTCACCTGAATAGTCAAGAGTATCCAGTGTCATGCTATGTGAGGAAGGAGCTTATTCTGCCTCTGAGCGTGTCCAGACCGGCTGTCCTAGAGGCACACTCATAAATACTTTAACTGGAGTCACCAATCCTCCATAGACCTTTAAATATTACTATGGTACAAACACATATTGGTGATCACAGTGTTTAAGAATATAGATGTTTCCACAGAAGACATGTAGGTTTTTACTCATTTAGGATGGTGCTTGCCTAAGTGTTTATGTAAATCACAGCAGGTAATGTTTATACAGCACTCAAGCCCAGTGCAAAACAGCTGGAGGAAAAGATCACCTTCAACAATTGTCAATGCCATATTTGTTTTTAGATAGCTAATGAAAGACTGAATGATTTCACTGCGGTTTCATCACAGCATCATCCATGTTTAGGGAGAGATTTTACAGCTACCTCATAACTTCTGCCATCAGCTTGCTTGCAGGCTTTATTAACAGAGAGCTATCTTGCTCTGCTGTGGTTGGGACAACACCCTGACACATGCCTGAGACCTGAAGTGCGCCTTATATTATGCTAAAATGTTAGGAGGTGACTTGAGCTTGCTATGTGTGTATATACACAGAGAGAAGGCATCCAGTAGCTGGCAGGCAAAAAAACCTAACCAGATACCATGGCTGGAAGCTGCAGCTGGACAAATTCAGACTGAAAATAAAACATCTTTGTTGTTTGGTGTTTGGGGGGGGGGGGGTTTAACTTATGTTTTTAATACAGCATAATTGGATATTTGAATAATTTATTAAGTAAAGCAGTAGACTCTCCATAATTTCAAATCTATAATTCAAAGCTATGGATTTATTTAAAAGATACGCTTTACCAAGCTTATGCTGACAAATTTAGTGGTCTGTATTACATAGAACACAACAAGAGATGACCCAGGTGATTTGAGAAACCACTGAAATGAATTCCAATTAATTCCATAAAGCATAATCTTGTTAATGCTCTAGTCACCCAGCTGTACAATATGCATGCAGTACCAATGCCCAGCACATCACCTCCTTGTCCTGAAGCAGCAGCAGAATAGAGGATTTCACAAATCTCACTGGCTGGGCTGTGCCTGGCCAATAGCAGGGTAATGAAAGTGCTGTACAGGGAGAACCAGTTTTATGCAGGCAGGCTACAAGCTTTAAGGGTGGAAATCCTCATCCAGTGGAAGAAAGAAAGGCCAGTGGGCTGACCGCAGGAGCTGCTGAGAAAGGCAGGAGCTGGCTGGGGCGAGGTACAGGAGTGTACATGCTCTGCTGTAGGGCGCTGAAGTGCAGGAGAGGGGAACTGGGAGCCCGGCAGAGCACTGGCCTGCGTCTTGGAGAACACAACAGTGGAAGGTATGGAAGTGTTAGAATAGGATAAAGACATTTGGCATCTATCCATTAACAGGAGGAGAGCAAAATGTTAACAGAGGAACACATTATACCATGTAATGGTCTGAAGTCTCCAAGTGACTGAGCGACATGCTATCGGTATTCTCAAATCAGCAATTTATTTTTGTAATTAGACCAGCGCCAAAAGACTTCTGTGAACACAAAAGAACAAAATGACCTCGGTATTTGTATTCATAGAACAGTCTGAGCCCTGAAACAAAACAAAACTCCCTAGCACAAAACACACCCAAGTTCAACTCAAAGCAGGACACAGAGATGCAGGCACCAGTGTTTTAGAGTAGACAGAACACTTCTCACGACTATAAATAATTACTGGATGCTTTCATAGCATTAGTGTTACAGATACGCACAAAACCAGCATGCAAAGCTGCTGATACCTGGTAAATCTTGCATCAGTGCACGAAAAAACAGCTGCAGTGATGCAAAGCACTTAGTGCATTCATCAGTTCTAGGTTCCTGAAAACTATTGCAAGAGAAATAGGAGGCCGGAGAAACAGGCAATAAAATAGAAGAGAGAATGATTTTTCTATTGTAGCTGCATGTATTTACAGGGAACAGAGTGTGTTGTCTGTCGCCGGTCTAGAAAAACCTGCTGGGATTTTAAAATTAATCAGAAAGCCAAATTTTGTTAAATTTCTCAATTCACTTAGTCTGCCTTGAAAATTGCAGGCTTTGGGCTGTGTGAGAACAGTGCATGGTATCAAACTATAGAGCAGTCAAGGGGTGGATGATGGGCTGCCTTTTGGAGGGACTGGGATACTTTCGGAGCAAAGGCTTATCCCATTTATGACGTCTTGAGAAAGTTTATCCTGTCAAGTCATTTATCACCCTACTAACTAGGATGGATAATGCTTCTTTGCTAGATCAGTGAAGGAAAAGAGAATCACAGAAGAAAGGAAGATTTTCATTTGGGGATTTCAGGAGACTGGGGAGAAGAGCTGATAGGAGTTAGGCTGTCTAAGCTCTTTGAACCAGGAGAAAAACATACCAAGAAGGATTTTACTAAATGCTCATAGTGCAGCTTAAATACAGCCTTTTCTACTGAGAGCAATCTCATTATATAGGTATTTCAATTATGCGAATTAGCACAGCCCTGTGGTTTACAGTATTAGATATGGACTAAGCAGAGGATGCTTTGAGATGGATGTGGCTCTAGTTACTAATATTGAGGTGAATTAAGTCCATCATACATTTGTGAATGTCTGGCTTAATGCTAACTATGAGACAATTCTGACATGAGGTTTGTTATAACACAGATGCCCCCTTAAGACCCACAACTGTAAAGCTTTGTTTCCTATGAACTTTGAGGTTGGCTCACCTTAATGTTCAAGAAAGTTCAGACTCCACTGGAAGTGCTCACTGCAGTGGGGTATTTGTAGGGTCAATCTACTCCATGTAGCTTTTTTTCTCCTAAGAGAGTATCCTCAGTTAGCACATTTTCTTGGCATTTGCAAGAATTTGACATCTTTTGGTACTCTTCCACTTTGTCACATTCAGTTGGAATTGACCAATAGGTTAAAAGACTACGAAGGAAGATGAGGACGGGTGGTGTGATAGCTTAACCTTCATCTCCTCAGCACATCAGAAAACTGGTTTTATATATATGTAAATATAGATATACACACACAAGCATACACAGACATATCTATACAATTAAAAGAATGTCTCCTAGACCGAGACAATTATTTTAAAAAATAAAAAAGTAGTCACTAAATATATCAAATATATGATCTTACAAAAGCAGTGTGGTTCTCCGCCAATCAAGTAATTTCTTCCTTGCCTTCCTCACAAGGATTCAATCAGAGGCTCAGGAAACAAGCTGTATCAGTGTGTACAAATGAAGGTCATGCACCAAACTGCTGTGCTTTCTTTTAAAATGATGTTATGATTACTATTTCAGTGAAGTACTAATCAGGGAGGTCATATTTTAGTGATTCATTGTTCAAGCAGGCAGTACAAAGGAAGAACATCAAAGTTAGCAAGATACATTCAAACCAGGCGTTACTTTGATGAAATCTGAGATTATTTCTTGCATATAAGCATCCCTCTTGTGCTAGAAGCCTACATTTATGGGCTGTCTGAATTCACGAGTGAAGGATTTCTGGATGTAATTCACAAGTAAGAGAAATACAAGGTAAGGGGATTATTTAAGTTCATCAGTGTTGAAATGAAGGATTTAATAAATTATCTCCATAAATAGAAATGAATAATACTGGGATATTTTAAGGAGTATTTAAAGGTATCTTTCTAATTGGAAGACAAGTTATAGGTGACATCCTCCAGCCTGCAAAAGTACTCCCATCTGTAAAGCAACTGTGTGTAAGGCAACTAGCAAGAGGAAAAAAAATCACACACAGAAAAGGAGAGTAAAAAAAAAAAAAGATGCTGGTGAAGGCACCTCTACTATAAAGACAAGTATTCAATCATATCTTCTTATAAGAGCACAGAAAGGGAGCCATGAGGACACATAACAACTGCCTCTCTAGAAGAGGGGAACAGAGGGGTTGCAGATCCAGTCTCCCTCATCTCAGCATGAGTGACACAATTCAAGTTCACCTCTAAATTTGGGGAAGTGAAGAAGAGGAAGCACTTGAAGGACTACATCCCCCACATACTTGCTCTATATGTGCCCTGCCTTGAAAAAGAAACGATTATTTTACCCTATTTCATTGATGTGATTAAAAATAACTTTTAGCAAGCATCAGCTGTAAGATGAGCGACAGAGAGAGGCATATTCTCTGTTAGCACTACACAGTGAAGCTGCCTTTAGCCTGTGTGTGTGTGGCAGTGAATCAATCCCCTGACATAACTGGTGCCAAAAAAAGCCACCAACGCATTATAATCAGTCAACAATACTGGACTAAAGCAGATTCAGTAAGCTCTGTTTGCTCAAAGGCAGTACAGAAAATAAAAAAATTGCCAACCCAAATGACTACCAACCCCAAACACTCCAAATCTGTATTAAAATGCATATGAAGATCAGCTGTTTCTTGAGATCTGCCTACTGGATTTCAATATATTTTACTAATAATCTCAAGCCAAATAATGCTTTTGAAAGTGAAATAATCTTTCTAAAACTCTATCTAGCTACACAAAGACTTGTGATTAGGTAAGGCCAAGAAAACTGCATTGAATAGAGAGAAATCTTATGTTAACACTAATACTGCAGAACTGAAAGCAGACTTGAAAATTAAGCAGCTTCCCTGTTCAAGTGTTGTCTGTGCGCATGCATGCATTTTCTTTTTTACACCTGAATTTAACACACAGAGGGGCAAGTAGACAGCAAGCAGTCCCAGGGTATGAAGTCACTGATTCCTTAGGACGTGTTCAGCACAGCCTGCAATCCCAGGAACTTCCTTGTAACAGCCCAGTTGAAATGCTTTCATCCCAACTCAAGCAGGCTGCCTTGAATAGTTTAGGATCGCTGCTTATTTACCCTGTAACTTCTGTGACAACAAACCACACTGTCATTTTTAGCGATGCATTCAAGAGGGACTATCTGAGGCCTGATTGTCTGATGCGGAGTTCCCAGTCATCATACATAATAAGCTTTAAATCAGTCTAGTCCATCTCAGTAACTATAACAAGGTACCTGGAGCTGTGCTTCTCAAATTTTCCAATATCAGGCTTTTCCAATCTGTTTTCTAAAATCCATCATTCTATCCAGTCTGGGCATAATTACTGTCCCAGCATTAGAGTAACAGAGATGTTCAAGCCTCCCAATACCTGCTTACCACTCTTGGATGCTCCTGTGACTCAGCCCACATGCTGACACGACAGGTTCTATCTAAACACAATCAGTTCACAGAAGTGCTTCTTGTGCCCCCACCACGATAATATTTGCTAATTCTCAAATCACGTAACCAAGTCCTCTGTTTTTCATTTCAAGACTGATCACAGTAGCAATGAGAAAACCAGTGATGCTGGCTTTGTGCTAGGGGAGAGCTTGTACACAACACACACAAGTTCTCAGGTGGAAGGAACCAGCAAGATTTCCAGCCCACTTGTGGGTCAGGACCTATTTTAGATGGATAAAGATGCATCAGTAGTCAGGAGTGTCCCTGGAGCGTTCTTGCTCTATTTCTATCATTTAACCTCAACCTCTGGTAACACCAGGCCACAGCTGCTGGTAGCATTATAATTAATTGGGTTTTAAGATCACATAAAAACCTTAATAGCTAGGGTTATGGGTACCTTGCTATTACTAGGACTCCCACTTCTAGCTCTGAATCTGCAATTGCAAGAGGTAAGGAAGAAAATTCCCTCAGAATTTCAGGAAGAACATTCTGAGGGCTTATATCTGACTGCTTAGTCAGACCTAATCCTGCTTTGTTTAGCTCTGAGAAAAATCACAACCTGATGAAGAGGTAGCCAACACTTCTAATTATTTCTTACTTGTCAAATGCAGCATGTGCAAGAAAGAATGGGGGTCTTCACCCCAAGGAGGTTGCAATTATTTCTTTTGCCAGCCTTTGTTACAACTATCAGTGCATTTTTCTGAACTCTCATGATCCTGCTGCAAAGTGAGTAAAGTGCGTATTTCCTCTGCATAAGCCGTCTAGAGTGCATGAACAGCATATTTTTCTCATCTCACGAGTTCTTCATCTCTTGGTTGGAGAGTGATACATGCCAGAGAGGGGAAACTTCAATAGTAATTGTTATATCTCAGTGCATTTTGATAATGCGAAATGTCTCTTCCGCTTGAGCAATGGCTAAGTTCTCTGAGGAGACATTTCCAAGGTTTTAGTTTTGAACAGAACACAGCTGCGCCAGGCTGTCACCGTGAAGCCATGCCTGCTACAGAATGACAGGCCAAAAGGGGCTCAAAAGGAGCTTGGTCCTCACTCCTCCTGTGCATGTTTAATAAATGTGTTTTAGTGCATGTCCTTGCATTACCAGCTATTGCACTGGTTAAAACTGACTTGGTCTCACTCCCTTTTTCCAACAAGCGCAATACTTCGAATTCTGTTCCCTCTTTTTTCCACACGTAATATATATAAGTTACACTTACAACAATTTACCTGTAGGGTAGGCAGTCCAACCCCATTCCCCTCTATTTTCTCATTTCTAAACGGATTGCTTTCAGAAAGCTAATTTTGCCTGCTAGGAAACACCTCTGCTACTCTACAGTGCTCAGCACTGTCAAGCCAACCACATTGTATTTTGGAAGAAAAGTAGTGGGTAGCTGTGCATTCCCCTGCCAAATAGTTACAAGCAACTGAATTACAAGTTTTAGAATATATCTTTGAATAATGTATACTCACAGATAAGTTGGAGACAAAATTTCGGGGGGCAGGGGGACATTATTTAAATTAGTATGGTAACTAAGTATATTAAACATTAAGTTTAGGATACTATGACTCTAGAGTAGGCACACATTAGAATCAAGCAGCTTTTGTTGCAAAGTGTAAGTACTTTGGTTGGGTGAAGATCATTCCTAGCTACTAAGATTTTGGTGTGATCACATATTCTAGAGACTTAAAGCAGCCCAAGCAACTGTACCAGGGAATACCACTAAGCAAAAATTTGAGCTTCTGCTGTTTTAAAACAGTGAATATAGGAATAAAGATGTAAGTGGCAGAAATATATATGCAACAGTATGAAAGTTTGGAAAATCTTATTCCACACTTAACCTCTTTACTGGGCAACAAACATAAGACAAGGCTAAATGCACATGGCAGTATGCTTAACCTTTTTTCACTGTGCTGGCTAAAGCTCTGGGTGTAATGAAAGGTGTTCCTTCTCTATGGTAGCCTACAGCCTGAAAAAAAATGCAGATGAAGAAAACTGGAGGATAAGACCAAACACAGACAAGGGAAGGCTGGCATGACTAAGTGCTAATGCAATTACCACCTGAGGCTTGAAAAAAAATGATGCTGATGAAGTCTACATTAAAAAAAACCAAAACACCACCACCCCACCCCACCCCAGCACCACCCCAGAACAAAGCATCTCTGTCAGCTTCAAATGCAAATCTGCACAGTAAGTGGAAGTTAAGAAATATCTGTAATCTGGGTTTAAATACACCACTAAAAACTCTTGTACAAAACCTGGGCTTTAATCCAAAGCACAAGCATAGCCAAGACTGGCTCTGCTCAGCTATCACAGTACAGAGCAGCTTGCTTTGAGCTCACTTTGCTAAAATGCATTCAAGTGAGTATTTAGAGCCTTCAAAATCATGTATCACAATACATGTTGGTTTATCTCAATGCAACAATATAGGGAGAATAGCATGTTGAAAAACCAACACACAGCTTACAGTTACTGAGAAGATGGGATGCAAGTACTTGTGTTTGAAGTTTGCATTTTAAATACTAGCTAATGTTTCATAAATGTCTCTATATTACTCTTTATGGATATCAGGAATCCAGCCAGTGCTTGCTAACAGATTTGGCTTGCTTTCCAGTTCTCTCCAGCCTTCAAAAAGCAAACTAAAAATCCCCAAGGCTGTAATTTCTGAGCCCACCACACGCCTGTGCTCAGTAATCATCAAACTGAAAGATATTCACTGAGTCCTCAAAACACAAACTATTCAGAAAGAATTTATCACACTGAGACCTGAAGTATGTTCTCTGACAAGAATGTGATGCAATAGTTTGCAATTTTTAAAACGGAGTTTATAATGAACCTGTATTTGGAGAAAGAAAGGGCAAACTAGTTCAATTAATGTCATTATTATTTTCACCTAAACATGGGATACGCACTATTTTTTTTACAAACATGGCATTTCAGAGCTTCAATGACCAGTAGCATAGATGTGACACCCCTCCCCTAAAATAGTAGCAATGCTGCCAATTAACCCAAGCTGACTTACTACCACCCCAGACACCGTAGGATGGTCTGGAAGGGATCTATGCACTAGCTTCACAGCCAAACAGCTTTAAACAAATGCATGGACATAGCTAGTGCAACGGTAGCTGAACATTGGTCCTCTTGGTGGCCTCGCCAAAACCCTGTGCAAAATTCTCAGCCCCTTACAAGGCTTACTTGTGCACATAAACGTTTAATACAGGGTAGGTAGGAGTTTACTTGTATAGATAAGCATATGCATGTGCATGTACATACATCCACCTTTTGAGATGAAGAATGCTTCTTAAGGCTTGCTACAAAATAGCACATAAAGGTGCATCTAATAAAGATGAGAAGGAAACTGGAAGAGATATGAAAAAAAGCTGTAGGGTGAAAGACACTAAACTCCCATCCAGCTGAGAAAATGAAACACGCAGTGTAGCAACAAGGAGAGCTGACATCACAGAGTGAAGTATGGATTATACTGAGCAGACTTTGGCAGTTATCCCCACCTAACCAATCAAGACTGCTCACAGGTCAGAGGTGTGCTTTATTTATTATTCACTAATTCCTTCAGCGTGAGTTACAAGGACATACATTTAAAAACAGTAATTCATGCTATTTCTAGTAACTTACTGAAATAATCAACATACGGTTCCAAATGCTCCCTACAATTACCCTTCACAACATCTCTCTAAAACAGATACTGTAGGTAATAGGTAAATACAACGAATAGGTAAATTCAATTTAGACAAGGGGAACTCCAACAAAGATACCATTCTGCTGGGCATCACCCTACTGTTCTCTTAAAATCCAGCTCTGCACTTGCTTTCAATAAGAGCAAGACTAGACTGATAGATCAAGGGTATCTGAAAGTCCCTACCCAAAGCATATTGGCAGGAATCTGAAATAGAGTTAGACTGATAAGAGAACTAGGTTTCATTTAACCTGAATGCCAAACACCTCTCCTTTGCACATGCTGGGATTGAAGGCAGATACTCTTCTCATCCATTATTCAAAATAGAAATGCTACCTTTTAGCACTCAGATTTCTATCAGCTCAAGGCAAATCACAGAAGAAAACTCTCTGCGGCCAAGAGACAGGCAGAAGAGTAATAGTTATACACTTTCTAATAATATGAAGTGCTACGTGTTCTGGGACAACATTTCAACATTAACCAGTCCCTGTGATATCTATGTACGTCATTCATACAACTCTACCCTTACAGTGAAGCTCAGGGTGGAAGCATTATGAAGAAGCATCAGCACAGGCCACTGGAAACTGACTTCTTGTCTGCTACTTCCTGTATCTCAGGGTCAGCCTGGGTGTTACTTAGCCAGGCAATCAAAGACACCCAGCCTGTATGCACTGACTTAGCGAGAAAGCACCATTCCTTCAGAAGATAGTCCATATGAAAGAAACTTATCTCTCCTAATTCTCTTGTGATGTTTTTTACTTTCCTGTTGACTCAGGGTTACCAGAATTAAAGGCCCGTTGGATGGTTATGTTTTAGATACCTACGTATTTATTCTACTAGGTGATTTCATGCACTCTTAAAATAAATACAATTTTGAGCTAAAAGACGAGAAATGACCTAATGGCTGAAACTCTGACTTAGAATTAGAAGTAAAATGCATCTAGTCACGTTTGCTGTGCAACCACCTTTACCTGTCTCAGTACCCCTACTTGTAAATGAGGAACTAGGACATCACTCTCATTTTATGAAATGCTTTGAGGCTTTCAGGTGGACAGTGTGTTATGCTATTCATCAAAAAACCCCATACTTTTTTTACAGTATGCTGCCCCACAACTAAGTACTAGACCTTCCTTTCCCTGGTTAAACACTTGTGATACCTCCCACCCTTTTTGCTGATGTAAAACCTGACAAAACTGAACATGATGTGCTCTCATAATTTTCCAGGCTCTTGCAACTTCAAGATGCAAAAGAAACAAGCATTGCTGGATGTGTATTACAGGAACCTAAGTGATGCTGAAAGATCTCACAGACCATATTGTCCAAGAGCTGAGGTAGTGGCTGTTGTCCTGTTCTGGGAGGTCTTAGACGACAGGCAAGACAGGGCCTCAGGCAGAGGTAATAAGGCGTTGGGTGTTTTATAGCAAGTTCCTTCTCTCACTTCCAGTGGATCTATAACACATGCATCTGGTGCTGAACTATAACCATGTTCATATACAAGGAACACAGCGTAAGACAGCTGCAGTCATAGTGGAACCTAAAGAAATTCAGAAATAAATGGGAAGAAAAGTAACTGCGGAGCAGGTGGAGTTGGTCACTTACCCACTAGTGCCCTCCAGTGGCTCACACAGCAACTCAAGGAACTGAACACCATAACCTGTTTCAGAGGTCAAGACACCACAATTGTTTCACTAACGGACAGAAATGAAAATGCTGACATCTGGATGTCAAATAGCTCTTTTTACAATTTAAGTTCTTGCATGCCAATCTCATATCTGCTATCATTACATCCCATATGCATAAAAACCTACACTCCATCAAACAAATAAAATATTAATCACAACCCATGTAAAATGAGACAACAGAAACCAAAGTGATTCCCAAGACAAAAATGTTTATTTGCACTAACTCTTCAAGTGGGTATACATACACAACCTTTAAACAAAACCAGTACACATGTCTAGGGCAAGTTGAGTATATATCATTAGAAGATAATGCCTTCCTTAGTAATTAATGTTCATAAATCAAGAATTAGTTACAAATTTACAACCCCTTACAACATCTTACACAGGGGTTATGTTTTCAGTAAGACCATTCCAGTATGAGGCAAAACAGTGTTTGTAGAACAGGATTCTAATCATTCAGTTCTACTATCATATCACAGTCTTTTAATGAGCAGTAAATATTAGCAGGGGAAAAATATCTAGTGCCAAGCTGAACGTTCTCAAGCACTGAAAAGCAAATACAAATGGTGAAGCAGCTATAGAAATTTAAATAAATTATTTCAGTTACTGAAACCTCATTTTTTGTCTGAAAAGAACAAGAATATCATTACAGACTGGAGGAAAGAATTCCATAAACACCTTTCATCTGGATTTGTCTTAGAATAGGTTTTTGTACAAAACAAGAACAATTAAGATTTTGGGGTTTCAGTGGTATAATAAAGTGGAATAATAAACAAATAATTTTAAAATATATATTAATTTACCACATTTAGCTCATATAGCCCTTTATATATCTTACAAAATGCTACTGTTCTACATACTGCATGTAAAAAAAAATTTATATATATGTATATATACACATATAAAGGCAAAGCCAATCAGCTTGGTATTAAAAAAACCAACACAAAACATAAGCAGACACACTGAAAGTTATGCAGTAATGAGGAGTGTATGCTCCACCTGTGCGTTAGTGTAACAGTGCTTCCAATCTTAAAACATCCTTTTAATTGTCTAAGCAGAGTACTTACTCCGAGTCAGCAGTATCAGTTATTTCCTCAACTGTCACAAACATTTGATGTTACTTAACTTCTGGCCATCTGTTATATTTAGCACTAAATCAGAAATAAGGCAAAATAACTTTTCACATCCCTGAATACCTGAAGACATTCACAAGATCTTCCAGAAATTAATACAAAACATTATAGGAGCACAAGAAATGGTACCCCTGAGCTGAAGCAGCTTCCTGTCTATACAAAGCTGCCCCAATGCTTGCCTATTTCCGAGTAATCCAGGCTACTTAAGGAAGTATGACAATTATTCCCAGGTGTCCCCTTTGTTTCAGCAAGTTTTGAATGACAACTTAAAGCTTCAGGATGGGTTTGTGCTTACAACTTCTGGTCTAAAAACATCACTGAGAACAGTGAACCACAATTCTGATACTGCTCAGAGGTTTGGAGTGGATATTGAGAGCGGATGGGCATCCTTGTTGACCTCCATAAATCTCCATGCTAACCCTTGTCTCCCAGCTGCAAGAATGAGTCCACTCTTTATGTACCTAGCATATTTTACAAAAAAATTTAGTTTAGTATACAAGAAAAGCAAAACAGTTTTATCTATCTTCTCTTGCATCAATCTCTTTAAAAAAAAACCAAAACAAAAAACCTAACCAAGCCAGACCCACCCCCAAACTCCATAAAATCACAAATTTTTCAATAATGAATAAAATTAACCTCTCTGATTAAAGCAAAGGTGCCTTAAAAAACCTTGCTGAGATACCCGGGGAATAAAAGAGACAGATGCCTTTTGAGAAGCTTTCTAGGAGATTGGTCATAAAGGACTTGATCCAGCACCCATTCAAGTTTTGTCCAGTGAAATAGTAACTTCAGAATTCAACACTTCTCTGGAGAGGCTGGTTCAGGACTACTGTCCAGCTGACGTGTCAGCAGGCACTGAAATGAATGCAGTCAATGTACTGGCACATAACCCTTTTGACAACACAAGTATGATCTACCAGGGAATTCCCCAAACATTCCTTGGAGTTGTGTGGAGTGCAACACTTTGTAGCTGATGGTTAAGCTAGAAACACAGTATGACAATTCTGAGCAGTGGATACCCAAGAGTATCGTTCCCCACCCACCAAACAATACCAGCGAAGAATGACCACAGGTACAACACTAAAATGAATCCTAGGCTCTAGGGTTCAGAATCCTCAGGTCAGTATCTCCCACTTGTTTGAGGAAATAGGTTTCTAGAAGAGTCTAACTCCTGGGAACAGCAAGGGAGAAACAGAGAAATACAAAAATGCCAGAATTAAAAAACAGAAGGGGAGGTAATGATCCCCCTCTAGCATATTCCCTTTAAAACAGTAATTAAAAACTTTAAATTCACTTAGAAATTGGTTTCAAAATAGTCTGACAGTTTTAAAGACTTTCAAAACATCAAAATATTCTTCACAGAGTTCATTAAAATATCCCTGTAGCCCCCCTAAATAACTGCTACCACTTGTTTTGCATTAATATTGCTTAAATTGATATAATCATAAGCATGCAAAATGTTAACATTTCATTGTGTGTACAGAACAAAACCAAGTTCTAATAGAAAGACTCCTAAAATTTCCAGGTTACAGGCTTGAGTCAGTCTCCATCAAAACCAGTGGGATTCTTCCCACAGTGTCCAGTGGATTTTGAACTACGTCTTGATAAGAGACAACAAAACATTGTGGTTTATGGTGTAGGAACACACACGAAGTACACTTGTGTATATACACTAGATATGTAGTGCAACTCTTGCATTGCGTATCTTAAAACAGTTCTATTTTAGCCAGTAAAATGACAATTATGAAACTAACACTGCATCCTATGTCAAACTAGGCTGTATAACAAAAAACAACACCCATTCAGAGACATTCATGTTACTGTTGCCTAGTGAGCAGCTTTGAACAAAGCTTAACGATACATCCACTTGAATCCAGATATAAATTTGAAAGGCAGAAAACTGCATTAGTGCGATGGCCTGGTTGATTTTATATGTGCTCTGGATGACTTTGAAGGCAGGATATCATCTCTCTGACAGGCTTCCCTTCATAGCAGATTTGATACACAGCAGTGAATAGTGGAAACCTGAGAAAACAGAGTGGGGAAAGCAAAGGCAGAGTAAGTTTATTCTGTAACATTTTCTTAAATAAAAAAAAAAATGGGGTGAGGAGAGGGAGGGAAAAGAGGCAGGCTGAAAAATCAGTTTCTTTTAGCATTTGTCAAGTGCTAACGCTGGGCTGAAAAGCACTGGGTAAACACAGAACCTACATGCATCTCTAAAATGAGTCACTCTCAGAAGCCTAGCTAGCTATAATGGAGCCTGCAACATTCATTATGTATGGCACAACCATTAAGTGATCTAAAAAACTGAAAAATTAAAACCACTCGCATCCTTCCTTGATACTCTTACAGCAGTACTCATCTATGGTTAAAAAGGATGACTGGCACATCAGTTATGCATTATCTTTGAGCAATAATTCAATGATACAATTGCAGAATATGACACAAAGAGACCCAAGAAGAAATTGAAGGTCAAGTTTTTAATAAGAGGCCAAAATTAAACATGGATTTTGAAACACGAAATTCTATCTCTTCTTTTTTAAATTGGCCATGTTTCCAACTACCTCCAAATTATTCAGGCTTCTTTGATAACCTGAAGGCTCGTTACAGCCAAGCTGCTTTACAGAAATTTATATTTGCTTTCTGTCCATCCTGGAGAGTGCGAGCTAGATAAGTCCCATTTTCACAGCCTGGTGAATTTTGGGGATTAATTATCTGTTCACCAAAATAAATACGCCATTTCAGTGTAGCCTTTTATATTGATAAATTCTGACCATAGTATGTTATTTTGACTAAAATAAAAAATAAGGAGCATTGGAGATGGTGAAGTAGTTAATTTCTGAGTGACTCAGAACAGATCTGGACTAGGACCTTCTCCTTAGGGAAGTGGTCCCATCAGTCACTCTAAAGCTTTATCCGTAATGCACAAATGTGGTATTGAACAGAAACCCCAACCAGTGCTGAGCACCATATATGCTTGTCCATACACTCTGCTATCATGTGTTACACTAAGGTAACTCTGGTATCACCACACAGCTCTGAACTAGACTCCTTGAAGTGAACCACAGGTTGCAAGAGAAGGTACAAGCCATGCAGAAGTACCATTACAGCATGGTGACTACTGCATTCGCAGGGGCAGACACAGGATTTGTACTTAGCTGAATGTAGTATTTTGTATTACTGGGGGGAGGGGAAAGTGGAGGAATAGACGTGGTTGTGAATTTAGTCCATCATTTCTATAGCCTTTTTTACAAGTGTTCAATTAAAAATGTAGAATTTCTTTTTTTTTTATCTGAAATATTTTAATGTCCTGCTATGAAACACATGTCCATTTCTCTTCATTTATTTTTGTGGAGAACAAGACAAAAATAGCAGCAACAGCAAAAACTATTTCAGGTCAATCCATGCAGGAAAAAAAAGGTTTTACACAAAGACTTTTGTATTTAGTAACAAGCCTCAGTTATCACTCTGCATAATATATTGGACTGACAGAGGGCCTGAACTTGTTTTTACCATAAAAACTTAAATGCAGGCACTAAAATAAAAATTGTTATGCTTATGTGAGAGGTGGCCACAAAACACGTGAACCTTCTGAAGCAAAAGCAAGTTTGACACAGCTTTAAATACAGTACTGGCAGTTACTTCTCAGTGAAGAAGTACCACTACCACAAACCACATCTTGATACAGAAGTCTTGCTCTTTATCACAGAGGATGTCACCCTGCTTGCACAGGTCTGCCACACTTCACAGTTCTTCACACAGAACCAAGGCTGACCGCAGGCTCAGGGCCAGCAAACTCCAAATGAATCTTATAGCTGAGCACATTAAGAGGACTAGTTCTACAACTGTTGAAATGAAAAAACGGATTGCACTGTAAGTATCAGTAGGCATCAACCCTGCTACCAAGACTCCTCTGCTGAACTTTGACTTCTGCCTATTTTTGTGTAGCCTTGGGACTCTTTGTAGGACGAGAGTATGACATTTTACTTTTACTAGACTCTTACCTCTTCACTTTGAAACATGGCTGTTTTACTGTGTTTTGTATTTTAAAGCAGTAGCAAGTTTTTGAAAAACACTTTGAAAGTTGCTTACAAAAGTCTTGTTGAAGGGGACCTTTTATGAGAACTGAGACATATACACTGATATACAAAACAGAAATTAGCAACTCTCTGTTTTCGTATCTTTCATTAAAAACACAACCCAGAGTCTTCTGTAATGCACTCTATTTGTTGCAAGATAGAACAACGAACACCAGCCCCCCCACCCCCCCCCCCAGTATCCTCTCTCATTTAGGGAATCACAAACAGCAAAGACTGAAGCCAACATCTTAATTGTTTTTTTCTAATGTTAATTACTGTACACTGCAGAGAAAGACTTAGGTGTCTTACATCCAAAGATAATGTTAAAAAATAAGTAATTTAATGCAGCTGATCCATGAAAACTAGACTTCGAAAATGGCTTTGGAAAAAAAAGTAACAAGGCTTGGTCTTCTGACTGGAAGAAGTCAGCAATATTATTTTCTGATTTTTGCCTTCTCTACAAACAGGAACAGATAGATGCATCCCTTAATCTCACAAAGAGACAACTCTGTGTGGCTTTAGGAATCATGCACATTCTGACTCAAAACCAAATGAATAAGTCAGGACAACCTGCTTAATGTCACACCACAAAAAACCCCTGACCTACACAAGCAGATGGCATGTTTTATCCTACAGCAAACCGGAAGCCACATAAGGAAAGAGAGCTGCAGTATCTAAGCTAGAATCCATGTGGATAGAAGCAGCCACTCTATGCAGATTATCACCTATACAGATACTCAATAACAAAGCTCCTCTCCTTGGAGTTAAGTAATGAATTTACTAGTACAAAATGAGCTGTAGAGCCTCTTCACAAGTCTCTTTAGGAAGCTCAGCTTCTATTTTAATGCATTTTATTCTTTTCACATGTTAAAACACACTCACTGTGCTCTTCTGTGATAGCAGAAGGCAATAATGCATTCGGCAAACAAGGGCATTCACAAATTTAACATAATACCATTAGCTCTATCTACAGCAATATTATTTTGAGGTTCTATTCACTTCTGTGATTTTAACTGGGGATTAAGCTACTATTATTACAGTGATTTTTTTTTTTGGCTATTACCTTCATGAAGATATCAACACCAAATATGCAGAAAGAATTATGTAGATAAAAAAGAGGTATGTGGAACTTGCTTTATCTGTTCTCACTTACTTTTCCAGCATTCCTTTCTGCTTGAGGATGCGATACACTTCTGCAGAAGTCTGTGGTCCTTGCAGTTTCTGACCATTCAGCATTTCTTGCTCCAATTCTTCAATAGACTAAACAACAGAGGGAAACAAAAAAGGGAAGAAAATGAGAGCTATACGATTTTTTCATAAGCCTGATAACATCATCTGGATGGTAAAAAAAAAAAAAAAAAAGAATGTTACTGAGGGTTTTTCATTTCTCAAAAGTTACCTTGAGTGAGCATATATAATATTGTCCTACATTCTTCTTTGTAAATATTCTCCTTCTTATATCTGCATCTCCAACTTTTTATCTCTCCAAATTTTTTTTTAATCACCCCTCCTTTAACACCTTTATGCTCATTCTAGCCTTGTAACACACTCAAATATGCTGGTCAATACAGCTAGCGTGTCTCAGATAACTGTACTATTACTCCAACAAACCAGGACTGCTAGTACTTGCAACAATGGATTTCACCCAGTGAATAAAGGTACCTTTCCAGTTTTAACGAACGCTTCTGCTACACGTCGATTCCGGCCACCGTAACACGTTGTGATGAGGTCAGCAACTCCACAGCTTTCCAGGAAAGTGGCAGTAGACACTTGTCCTTTGCAAAAAAGTCTGGCAAAGGCAATCATCTCCATTAGGCCAAGGCGAATAACGGCAGCTTTGGTATTGTCACCGCAGCACAGGCCATCACAGAACCCAGCTCCTACTGCTACTATATTCTAACAAGAAGGGAAAAAAAACAAATGGGAAATGAGTCAATTATTGCTTACAGAATCCTAGGAGACCCCAAAAGACAGACTGCAGATTCATTAAGAACCACAGTAAGACTAGTTTGTTGTTTTGGCTTTTTTGTTGGTTTTTTGCTTTGGAGATTTTGATGTCTATGGGATAACTTCTGAAAAAAAGAAAGGAAAAAAAAAAGATGACAAGTCTTGCATTACTAAGTATTCCCAAGGATAAAAGCCTAGTTAAAGCTTTGGAACAAGCTGCCCCAGAGGCTGTGGAGCTATTATTATTGACTATCTTTAAGAACAAACAGGTTACCCTATACTCAAGCAAGGTTTTACATAGATTGAGCTGTTCTTGTCCTGAAGTAGGAGTAAAGTTAGACTGACATCCCACAGCCCTTTTATCCGTATTTTCTTTACGATTAAAGTAATACTGAATCTAAGAAACACTGACTGACTTCTATGCTGATACACTAAGGGACCAAATTCAGCCAAGCTAATAGTATTCAGCCTTTTAAGTATGCAGAGTTCCTATTACAATAATTAACCAAGGATTCCCAGAAGGTTCATGACATGGAAAGACCTTTCCTACGCAAAAAAAGTTGTGGTTTTTTTGTCCTTAGACCTGGTGACAGCCTTCTACAGAGAATGTGCTATTTCTTCATGAACAATCAGCTATACAGTCCCTTCTTTGGTTTACGAACATTGAGATAAGTTGAGAGGTGTTTCAGTGAAGTGACTATAAAAGCTGTTTTCCAGCCTGGGAGTCAAAGACCAGCCATGGTTAGTTTGCCCCTACAAAAAAAACCCCCCAAACCCTACCAAAACACAAAACACTCCAAAAAAGATGGCAAATAAGGAAGCAATTTTTGCATGCAACAGCAGCAGCAGTGATCTCAACAGAAACCACAGGAGACCGACATTATGGCACCTAATGTAGCACCCAATGCAGGGAAAAAAAACAGCAAACGAACCAAACCAACTTTAACTGTTGCTGAAGAAACAGCAACTGCTAGATGTTGCTAATGAAACCAACAAGCTGATTAGCAGCTGGTTTTGGGTTTTTTTTTTGGACTGTAAGAACCAAAACCTGCAGGCAGCGCAGTGCTGTGTGGCCAGCCATTGCTAGGTGACTGAATCAAGTAAGGTCGGAGGATGAGCCATTACTTTTTGAGCAACTAGCTGAGGTTTAAAAGTGACCTTAAAAATTGCAGACATATATCTCAACATCAGACCTGAAGCAGCAAAAGACAATCAGACTTTTAAAACTGGTACTTCAGATGAAGGTACATTTTCATCAGATGCCTCTCCCAGAGCAACCTCCAATATTTGTTCATTTGGTGGCAAAGCAAGAGGAAGTCAAACAGGTACTTAAGAAGTCTGCAGATGGGATAACCCATTTAAACTGAATTAACACATACATGAAGTCTGCAAGTGTTTAGCACTTGGCTAAAAACAAAAACATACCTGAACAACCTCCAGGCTTTTTCCATGTACTTGAACACGCCAGTACTAAAGCTTCCCCTTCCCTCCAACTTTGCCTGCTTTGACTTTGAAGCAGCCTACCTCATCATAATTTATAGTATGATTTTGCCTATGGTAGTTTGTTGTCTGCTTCTATACTTTTGGAGTGTTTGTCTTTGGAGCAACAGAAATATTGTTTTAAGCAAGTCATACCAAGACTAATTACTTCTGAGGAAATGGGGTGGGAAAGAAGGGAAGTTGTGAGTCTTAACTCTGAAACACTAAGCCCCTTTCATACAATGTTCCCATTGTATGTTCTTACACACAGTTTGCAAATAATGAGGAAACAAGACAACTGATTATGCTCTAGAACACACACCCATGCCTAGGAGACTGTTCTACATAATGCTTAGGCCACAACTATGAATTTACAAGGTCTACCATCTGGTTTCATTTAAAACCTCAAAGAAGCTATGACAACTCTTGTGTCTAACATGCTGTAGAGAATTGAATTTTACCACATTGAAAGTTACACCTTACTGAAAAATGAGCCACTCCTCCTAAAAAAACAAAACAGAAAATCTCACAAAACTTAAGACTGAGTCATCTTTCAGTCCAAAACAAGATGAAAACAGGCAGCTTGGTACTTGAAATCCCTGGTGCAGGGTGCAGGCACTAAGCCGAGTTTGTTTCAGGAAGATGCATAAGCAAAACACAGATTAACACACAAGACCCTAATGGCATTAGCACTACAGCAATCCTCCGAGAAGCAGACTGGAGGGGAAGAATCACATATCCATCTGGTGAAAACATCTTTCTGTATCTGATATGGTTGATCCTGAACGCTATCACTGCCAAAGCTTACAACTGAAGTTACAAGAGTTTCTGCAAATGCAATGGGTATACATTTGTGCAAGAGGAGAAAGCCCACATTTCTGTGAGCTCAAAGATGGACTGTATTTGCATACACAACACGGGGGTCTGAGAGCCCAGTAAGGAAGGACAGCTTTAGCTTACAGACAAACCTGTTGTTTCAAAGGTTCAAAAATACTGTCACAACAACCTCGAAATGACTGCAACACAATGTTTCTCTTGGCTCGAGGGATTCAGAGTTCTCAAAACCACTTCATGGTTGAGCAAACATATTTCCCCCATTTCCACATTAACAGCTTTTTATATTTAAAGCACACATCCTGTAAGCAAGATGCACATGGTGTTTTCATATTGCATGTGGTTTTAAGCTAGTATAATACTTTGCACTAACACGCAAGTCTTTAGCCGGTCTGGTATCCAGAAGCTGGCATTAGCCCTAGTCCTAGCTATTCTAGAATGTGAGCAAGGACGGGATTCAGTTATTTTATTACTAGGATAGCAAAGCTATGCTCCAGAAAAGAAATGCTGATGCCAGGGAGTGCTCACAGTATGTGTCAGAACAAACGAGAAAAAGTGCCTTTTACTTGCACGACTTGCTGCAAACATGCCAAACGTCACAAACGCAAGGCCAATAGATGACCCAGAAACCAAGGCTAACTAGTCTGCAGACTTGGCTGACAGATTGTTCTCTTACAGTCAGTGCTCACAAATATCCAATTTACAGTCCCACTCTGTTTACACTAAGTTCATGGAGTGCTCACAAGGACAGCTTCAGGTGCTATTTCTGAGACAACCATTACCTTTCCATAATCAAATGGATCATTAGAGAACTAAGCAGAAATGTTAATTCACCTGGGATATCCAGCCTTCCCTGAGGTAGTGTCACAGCTCAGCACAGCCTGCTTTCCCTCCTGCTTACACATGAAGTTGGAGAAGCTCCTTGCTTCATATCATGGGTGAAAAAGGTCAAATGAAGACTTAACAAATCAAAGACATTATCAGCAGGACTGTCAGAGAGGTTAGGCATAAACTGTTTGCTTGCTCCTGGCAAACTTGGATGTAAATAATGGATTTCACTTCCACTTAATCTCAGGAAAGAGTAATTACCATTATCAGCTTCTACAGTACCTAGACTGACTGTCCAACAGTGACTGCCATAAACACACTTTGCAAGAGCACCTTTGTAAGTAATAGTGCTAGGTTACATAACCCGGTAAACAATAAATCATTATACTTCTTACTTCTTTGCTTAAGGCTAAGCTGGAGCCATAAGATTTAGAGATGGGCCTGAAGCAACCTGAAAGGTAAGCACAGCTTGCTCTTTCTTCCTACAGTAACTGTCACAACTGTCTTGGTTCTTGGCTGCTGCCACTTGAGGGCTTTTAACTCTCCAGATCCCTGAACATATACATCAGGCAGCTGGAACATGGCCATTTTGCCATATCCAGAGATTAGATTCTCACTTCTGCGTCCCTCATGCTCGCCCCGGCACCGCTGCCCTGGGTAAGTGATTCCAGTACAGTTTTCACCCAAGAACGCAGCTACCAATGTATACTGCCTCTCAGGTATGCTGCTAGGTTCATGTACCAGCTCAGTCTTGCCTCACATCTGTGCTGTTTGATTGTAAGACCACACACTGACACAGGCACTAAGGACACCTCAGAGGTGATAACCTTGGGTCTGTCCTACTCTACAGTATCACATCTATCAGCATCCAGAAGCACATCCATATGTATACACAGCTGCACATACTACTCTTACAGTGGTGTCATAACCTTTAGACACTTCCTAGGAAGTGCCCCTTTATCATTTGGCAAATGGCTGCTGGAACTTGTAGGTGGCCTTGGGTCAGGCTGTCTGTAAAGCCAAACGGATACCTTGAAACTGAACCATCCAAATTTGAAGTTTGTTGATTTCTGACCTCAACCGTTAGAAAAGATCAACAAATATATGTGAAATGTGCTTCAGCCCTCAAAATAAAAAAATCCTAATAGAGAAGAACATGCCAAGCACTTTTTGTTCCTACAGCCAACTAGTTATTGTAGACAGCTGTTCTTCTTCAGTATCATCAGATTTTATAAAGTGACTGCCATTGCCTATTCAGCCAGTCTCCAAGCTGACACCAGACAGCAGTCACTGTGCTGATTTCTATATGCAGTATATCTCCATCAACCCATTGTCACAAAAATAAATACAGTAAATGAAGTGGATATTCAATATGTATATAAATAGCAATCAAGCACATGTTCTTTCATGATCACACAGCTGCAATACTTATTATTACAGTCTGAATTCAAATATGCTTCAAAAAACCTAAAAATTTCAAACCTAAAATTATCAGACCACTCTATGATACCCTTCTGCATTTTTTCCCAGCCTTTACGCAACCATCCACATTAAAAATCTTCCCTGCTTAGAAAGGCTTGCAGAAATAAAAAGTGAGGTAAGTATAGCCTTTTAACAAGATCTAGTCTATTATGCTAGTTTCCTTTTCCCAAGCTAGTATTTATAGAAAAATGCAGAAGCTGGGAGAATATACTATTTCTCATAGCGTACTATTTCTCATCCTTTAAATACCAATACAGAAGTTGGCTTTACTAGTTCCACATCCAAAAAGACTGGACTGGCATGTCTGCCTGCTTACTTCTATCCTCTAAGCTGTAGTTTTCAGTTACACTGCTGACATTTTGAATTGGCACTGCTACAAAAAAAGAGTAGAACTTTTCCTTTTATACCTGCCTGTTCACACAACACAATACTGTCATCTTCTGATACAGAAATTTCCTCCTTCCAGCAACTTAAATAATGCTAATTTTTACTATTTTTTCATGAAGTAACTTTCCAAGTTTAATAAAGTAACTGTCAGCTGACAGAAGCGACATTTTAGATTTTTCCCTAAAAACAATCACATGAAAAGACGCTTTACTTTTTTTTGTTGCAAAGATTATCAGATTAATGATACAAAGGCATAGTGTTACCCTTAGCAACCAATTCTCCTAATAATAAGAATGTATGACTTCTGAGAAAAAAGCTCGTTTCACCATTTCACCATTCACACCTGAGCTTTGCGTTTTGCTTTGCACAGGCAATAAAAACATACCCATCAGTTTAATTTTAGCTTCTTAATTTTCTTTCAAAGGCATACATGTTCCTAATGCATTAACAAAATTTTGCAATGTTTGAGTTAAAAACAGCTCAGGAAATTATTTACATACATTCAGCACAAGATTTAGGATTAAACGAGAAAGGTTTTAATTGAAAAAATTACTTTTAAAAATATGATTTTAATAAAGTTTTATTTGAGATTAAGGAAGAGTTAGATGTTTCAAAAACATCACCAATACTAGTATGACAGATCTATGCCACTTTATACCAGTTCATGCCTTTTAATCAGGCAAGAAATCCATAGTATTTCCAAACAAGTTAATCTATATTTAATTTGCTTTTTGTTCAGAGCTCATACCATGCATTTCTTTGGAAGTCTCAACGTAGTTAGCAAAATATACTGCAATCAAAACCAAATGACCAGAGCACACAGAATGTATACAGCTTTTCAGAAATGCAACTAGAGACTTCAGTCTGCAGAATGAATGATGAGTAATGAAGCAGGAGGGAGGAACAAAACAAGGCTACAAAGAAAATACACAAGTTTCACCTCAGTATCTTTCCAGGACAAGAACAACAATTTATTTACATTCTTCTACACTTCCAAACAGATACTGGTATCTTGTCTGACCTGGATCTTTACAGTGGAGTTTGAATGCTGACTAGCTGGTCAGTTTGATAGGCAAGCTCATCTCCAGTGCCCTTTCATGAGATTTGTCTGGAACAAAAATTACCTGGGACAGAACACCTCTGTCAAGCAAGAATTTACAGCTAGCCAGAAAACATCAGGCTGAGCAGATTTCAAAGAAAAATAAATCTGTAAAACTTTCTGAGTAATTTCATGGGTCTATACGCAGCAATTTATTTCCTGCTAACCTCTCACATCACCACAGCGTTTTAAAGCAATGGCTGTGGAGCTCTGCAATCTTGAGAAATTGCTATAAAAATAGTAACTCCGAAGCATGTTACACCAAAGCGTATTCCATTAGCCCAGTGCACAGAGCCATGACGTCCTTCTCAGGGCTTCCAGTATGACAGCTCTCAAAAGAAAATTATCAAGAAAACCAGTATGCCAAAAATTATATTATAGTTATTAAGTTACTTCCCACTGAGCAGGGGTCAGAACTCCTTAGCTTAAAGACATAACTCATTGGCGTGGTAGCTTTGCAAGCGAATGGTGTAGCTTACACATAATTTCAACAGAGTGAACAAAGCAATACAAAATAATTATCCAGAACATAAAAATAAAAGAGCCAAATTATCTACTAAACCACTACAGCCATCAGAAATGCTTCTATGATAGATATCAGATGTCAAGTATGGTTCTATTGGTCAGGGTGCCAAGCAACTAATGCCTTCCTTTCACAAATGGCCTGTAAATTAACTTGAAAAAAAATTAGCAATAAGAATATGTTTAAGCTAGGCTTTGCTTCCTGTCAGCATCAATTTTGTTATCAAAAAAATTCCAGGCAAGTACCTGTCCCAAATAACTTTTTTCCTATTCAGGTCATTTCTGTATGTGGTTATCCACATGAATCTTATGCAGTGTATGTCCACAAAACGTGAAATGTAAGAGTGCTCACATCGTGCAAATCAATGAAAAGGGGAATAGTTTTGTCAACAGACACAATCAACTTCCTTCTCCCTTTCTTTTTGTGAACACACTGTTGCAAAAAGAAAAAAGGGAACCAAAATAGGTTTAGAAATATGTTGACCAGTTAACATGAAATTAACACTTGTTTCATGACTATATGTAAGCTAAGTATAAGATGTAGAAAGAAGCTGGGAGATGGTGAGACAACGGTCTAAAAGCCAACTCTCAGAACAAGCTGGTCCGTAATTTCCCGTCTGGTTCTTCCAGAAACATTATGTAGCAGTTTTATGTATTATATAAAGCACAATAAACTTAATTCCTCAAATGAAAATACCCTCTTTTTTCTTCCAAGGATCACCATTCCAAACGTGTACCAACTGCAAGCCTGTTAACCTTACCTTCAGAGCACCACAAAGCTCAACCGTATCTGCATCGTCTACTACAGTTATTCGGAAGTTTGGAGTCTGCAGGAGTTCTTTGAAGAGAAGGCCATTTTCCAAGATTTTGCTGCCTGTTGAGAGAGAGAAAGGAAGGCTAAAAAAATGAATAACTGATGTGGGTTTTATTTAGCCTTTCCTGTGCAAGCCAAAATACTTAAAAACAGAGATACGGCTGTTCTATCTTCATCCTAAACAGACTCCTGTTCTAAGTTAGTAAGGACATGTCTACATCACACTTAAAAGCTCTGCACTGAGTTACTCTGGACTTCATAATTTAGTGTCTGCTCAGCAACACATTCTAAATAACAATTCTATTAAACCTCTATACTCTCTCTTTCTTTGATCATTCTCTTCAAAAAGAACAGTTAATAATAAAACAAAGGTAAATTAAAAATGTAGCAGGTGGAATCCTACCAATTATTTTAAGGCCTGCATTCCAGAAAAATACCTACTAATAAAGGCAGGTCAAGGATGCTTCATTAATTGAGCATGCTGCCACTGACAAATGTTTCTAAGCACCAAAAGTAATTCAACCATTCAAAAATGTTCAGTGCAAAAGCTGCTAACGACAGGTTACAAAGCTAAAAATGCACAAACCTGTGAAAATCAACACTGAAAAAATAACATGAACTCTGTGCTATTATGTATGACTGCCTTTATATATATACACACACATATGCCTACCTAGACACGGTGAAATCCAAGACTAGACACATCTTTGTGCTGCAAAGGTGTGCAGACATCAACACAGAACTAAATCCATGGCTAGCTTTTGATGAAACTAATTAATTTAAGAAATTAAAATAAGATATTGATACCTTAAAAAAACCCCCAAGCAGCCCAAACATGCATAAAGGTGGTACCATCTGTGACCATAACATCTGAGCTGGAGTACAGGATATATAATCTTTTATCCATATAAAGCCATGCAGACCCAAGAAAAATCTTAGGCACAGTAATAAAATAAAGCAGTTTGTTATGTGGAGGGTGATAAAAAGCATGCTTAGTATTTCACCTGCTAAGGTCACAAGCCTAGTGAGACTAGGTAAAATCACATTCCTTCACAATATCTCTTCCTGATATTGTCCTAGTACTTCTGGAAGTGTAAACATTTTAGGAAATTCAACATTAAAATAAGAAGAACCTAACAGTTTCTGCTAACAGCCAGCTAATGTTGAAAACAAAATTTGAGCTATTTGGTGTGCAACTGCGCAGACAAGAGCATGTTTTAAACAATATTATTACTTGGAACAGTACCTATTGTGGTTTCACAGAACTTCTCTGCTGCCACCTCATTGGCAATGTTAGCTCCCATCAGCACACTGATGTCTATTCCCATCTTCTCTCGAATAATGTCAGAGATCAGTTTGAGTCCCTCTGGGCCTTCATCTATTCCCTGCAGCCAACATTAAACAGAATTACTAAAAAGTCATTTGTTAGACACAGTAGAGAAGAAAGCACATCACAATTAGTCTTGTCCAAAGGTGAGAAGTGCAGCAAAGCCTATTCAGATAGAGACTAAAGATGACACTACTGGTGAAACCTCTGCTGTTGTGACCTCTCCAAGCTGTGTTCTTTTCAGAGGAGGTAGCACCTTAAGCATTAGGACTAAAGTCTAGATGATGGAAACAGCTTCTATTCCATGTTCAGTCAAAGACCTGACTCTAAGAAGTGCTGAATATTCAGCTTTGTTAGTTCAGAATCTCAGCTGCTTATCATCAGTGTATTCTTACTAAAACCACTGAAGCATCACAAATCCATCACTTGTGAATAAGGCCTCCACCTGGATTTGAAGTTGCACCAAAACTCACAAAATGGCATTCCAAAAACTTTTTGTGAAGAGGTGTCTAACTGAAATATCAGAGACAGATTCCTCTGTGTATAACATCAACAACAGTTTACTAGTAGGAACAGTTTAATCATTTTGAATACTATTATAAATAGAACAGCTGTTCACAGGTATGCAGAAAGCTGAACAACTGAGAAAAATTTAAGGATATTTTTCATCTATATTTACAATGCATTCTTTACAAAGTGTGAAAGTAGGGGCAGAAATAGGACCTTAGAAAAGATCACCCCAAAGACTAATGCTGCAATGGAAAAGAGAGTCTGGTACCTTGAATTGCCTGAACCAAGAACTCCAAATGATACCACATTCTTCTCACAAAACCCTTTTCTCCTAGCCTGCTAAATGCAGACTCCTTTCAAATTTTTTAGAACAGGGGCATGGCAGACAAGCTACTGAAACGGTCTTTCTCTCCCACAGTATACCACCTTTTATATAGTACTATTTGTTAATGTTGGGGATTTGGTACTTTTGTGGTTTGCTAATTTTGAATTATGACTCAAAGGCAAAAAGGCAGTGTGATCCTCTACTACTTCCAGATACACATATAGACACACTTGGATGTTGCCAGTGGTGACATTTCAGACAGGCAGTAATCTGCATTTCCACAGATCAGAGGTGCTATGCCTTGAGCAACATGGTGCAATCAAGAGACATGCAGAAAAGCCTGTATAAAACCAGCCAATTAAAGTAGTCCTTGCATTTCTGCATTATTTTTCAATCTGTATCACTTAATGCACAGCTCTGTTTTCTCATCTTTAATGAGCCATACAGAAAGAATCTGAAAGTAATCCCGCATATACACATTACATTTTTCCCTCACAGTGTCAAAAATGTCCCCACAAAATAACTGGAAGGTCTTTCTTCCTGAGTAGGCAATTAATAAACAGAAAAGCATGCACACACTGGGAACAACTCCAAAAATGTGAATACATACACAAAAATTATTCATCAAACTGAAAGGAGATCAGAGAGGCTTAGGTGCGAAATTCAGCTCCAATATGAAACAGATGCAGCTTCTGACAAAGTCAAGGAGAGCCGCACCTGTTTCTCATAAGAGTTAAATCCAATACTGAATGATAGATGACAAAAGAAAAATCAAACACCCCTCCCTCCACCTAAAACCAAGGCTTCAACATGGGAATTTCCACTGGGCAACGATGATCCCCAGGCAATGCAAGTCCAATTCTATGGTTTTATCACTTGCATCCTAACATGCCTGCCAGAGCAATCCCTGGGGCCCACATATAGGTAGATGAAAATGAGGTTGATGTTGAGGCTGCCTGAAGAGTAATTTGAATGACCTCCACCTACTCTGCTTCCTGTGCTCACTGCCATACCACATTATAAATTGTATATAATTCCTCTCCCCACACCCACACAATGATTTCTTAGGCTTTCATAGACATCAGTGATCAGAACTTATGTAAAGCAACACAGCTGCAAATGTTTCAATGGGAATGCAGATTAACCAGCAGACAAACACAGACAAATGTCTTTATTTCTCAGAGACTCAGTTTTATTAGATTTTAGTCTCTGCTTGAAGATTAGACTATCAAAACAAAAAGGGGGGGGGAGACTAAAGGATGATACACTGCTAACTTGCCAAGCAATTTAGGAAGCACAGAAACAAGATGTACCACTGATGATATTTTTCAGAGTAGAACTGCACTTTAACTGCCAAAGTCAACACAAGCCACTTTAACAGCATTAGTGTTGAGCATGAGACCACTAAAATTATGATTTTGATGAAAACAGCATGCATAAAGAAACTGCAAAAGTAGAGGAAAGAATGCATTCCTCTATTACTTCATTTCATTGTTGTGTTCAATCTCCGCCCTTTCTTCCTAAATTATACTTTCAATGATGCACTGTTAGACCTTTCCGTAAAAGCTAACATCTACTTTGCATTCTCCCATATAAAATTTAAGGGGCCCCACATCACTTCTTTTGAAAGACCACCTACTGATGCAGTGTCACAAGGTGATAGTGGGAAGCTGCCTAGGAATCAACTCTGCTTTGTGTGGCAGGTGCCACTATTTTACTTACACTACACTACATACGGGCTTTTTGTTTTGTTGGGATTTTTTTTGTTTGTTTTGGGTTTGGATTATTTCTTTTTATTAAGAGAAGCATCCTCACCCACGCTCTTTTTTTTTTTTTTAAACATAGCCATTAATCAACACTCCATTAAAGCACCAGTAATCAATACCCAGAGCAGTAATCCCAAGGGAATATAGGCCCATACTGCTGACATAAATCCTCATTTACTTCATCGATTTCGTTAGAGTTATTCCTGTCACTAAGGACATGAGAACATAAACCACATTTAGCAAATTAAAGGAGAATAAAGTTTATCTTAAGCTTACAGAAGTAAGAAGCATAAGTGGGCAACTTCAAAGCAATAAACTTACGGGCATCTAGGACAGTTGTCTGGTTTTGATGCTATGCATTCAGCTCTTCTAATACTGCCTTATTTTACCCTTCTACAATATGAGAATTTTTTCTACAAAACGGAGCAAGTGCACTTGGAAAGCATTACTTTTTAATACATCTCAGCAATATATCAGGTCAGCACTGACAAAACAATACAGATTTGATGGGCTTAGTTAGCCAAACTATACAGACAAGTTTGCAGTAAGTAGTGATAGGGGGTTTTTGTTCTTTTTGAGCACATACCCATATATATGTATCATTTTCCAGAAAGGACAGTAAACAAGTGAAATGTGTGCTGAGAAAATGGCCTACTCGCAACCAAGTATAATGCAACAATAAACCAGAATGTTTCAAACCTTGTGGGAATAGCTTGTTCTTTGCAGCTGAAAACACACACAGGGTGTGGGGGAAGCTCATCCACATTTTAAAATTCTCCTGCCACCAAAACTACAAACACTCGAGTTAAAACAATTCCTGCACCTCTGTCCTCTCTTACTTCCTATGCTCAAACTGTCTTTTTGGGCTATGCTGAACAGACTCTCTTGTTGAAACATAATATTTGACATGAACAAGAGCACTATCCTCTCAGTCACATGAAATTCTCTCAGTCCTTAAAATGATCAACTCGGTGTGTGGGATCTGCATTAACAATCAAAGCATTATGCTTGTGCTCTATTCTTCATCTAATGATGTGTTTGAAAACAACAAATCAAAGATTGGAAAGCTTGGTGATGCAAAACATATTCACTCCCACTTTCTTTTCAAAAGTCTTGTCAACAGCCTCATTCTCCTCTTCCTGCAAGTACTAGCCTAAAATAAAACACCACATAACAATCCACTAATGACCGAGACAAATTCCAATCTTACATCTAGAAAGGTTTAATGGAACAATCAAGTGAATAATTCAAAGAGACTTTTCATACCAAAATATCAAGCCATCTTGTTCTAGAAGATTCCATGACTCATTCTCAGTTATTAATGCATAGTATTTATTATACCTTTATGAGTGTTATACCAAGAGCTTTCTTGGGTACTCGTCCTGTGATTTCATCGCACACTTTATGAATGAACTGATGAGGAATGACAAAAACCAGCAAGTCTGCATCCTGTACAGCTTCATTAAGGTTTGGAACAGCAACCTGTGTAGTTATGGGAGAGAAAAGCCACATAACTTCTTAAAATTAACACTACACACAAATGTTATCCAATAAGTAAAAGTACATTTCGGTCTTATACTGAATGCTACAAACTACTGTGCTTGATCACTGAAAATAAGCAGTAACATAAACTTCCCAGAAAAGCAAAAGAATTTAAGCTTTCAGACAAGTTATTTTATGTCTTGAAAGGGGCATCTTTGCAGCCACCAGCATGGTTAGTGCCACAAAAATTCAAAACGTTCTGTAACATTCAAACAAGTACTTCAAGTAAGAAAATATCAAGTAAGAAGCTGCCTTCTCTTTGACAAAATAATATCATTTTTTGATAAATTATTGCATGCACAAGTTTCTTTACCTAGTTCCTTATACATTCAAATTTCTTCTGCAGGCCACTTACACCTGTTAGTTTATATTCTCTTTTTCTGTACTCACAGATTTTGTTTACCCTTTAAGAAGGTGACCTACTTAGTCACTTGCCAGACTCCACTTTTCCTAACACTTGATGACCACCTTAAAATAACACTCAGATTTAAAATGCAGCAATAAGCTCAACCTATTGATAAAGAGAACAGATTTGAACATGCAGGTAGTGGACAGCAGAAACACCACACTTGCTGAAGGCCAGGGAACTGGGATTTCAGCGTTTTTGTTAAAGAGAAAACTGCAATGCACATCAACTCATGTTTTTTCTGCCCAAAATATTTACTGAATTGTCAGCTGCTGTAGCCTCTTCCTAGGTTTTTGGGGCAAGAGCCACCACCTGCCCACCCACTATCACGATACACCAACACAGAATAGATGGGGAGTCCCACTGTTCTGCCCTCACAATGCTACATCTAACATGCTGATCTGACTGCACATAGGTGAAATGCAACTGAGAATGAGATAAACTGCAAACGGCTTGCAGTTTGCTTGATAAATACTCTAGTTCTCATCCTGTAATACTTTCTAAGAGTTTCAGAGAACTTGAAATCCCTCCAATTCTCACTGACCAGCCAGCTCCCTTCCAAAGCGGAAGCCACACTTTAGTTTAATGGGCATGGTCAGAGCTGTTAATCTTGCCCTCGTTTTCACATTTCCCCCCTGATACAGAAGCTGAAGTAACATGAAGACAATGGGGGCGGGGGGGGGAGTACCGTTAGGGGACTACAGTGTCTTGGACTTACCTACCTGCATAATTGCATAATTTTACTTGTTCAAATCTCTGATCTCATTGGTAAAATAGCATACAGTCTGAAATCTTATAAACCCTAAAGGTGTTAGGTTTATAGATTTATAGGTTTTATAGAAAACAAATCTCTACCTCTGTTCACAGCATGAACAATATTCCCTACACTCCATAACTAGAATTTAGCTTCTGAGCCTTACCACGTTATCTGGCAGCTTGTATCCAGGGAGATATTTTACATTTTCATGTTCATTATTTATGATATCTGTCAATTTTCTCCCATTAACGTTCTCCTCGAAGACCCACATCTTCACTGTGGAAGCAAACTTTTGCAATTTTTTTACATTATTGCCTATTATTTTGGCAACCGCAGAACCCCTGCAGGAAAGAAAACAAAAATATTCTAGAAAATTTATGATTTTGCTCTAGAAGAAAGAGATTGTCTTTAAAATAAACAGAAATTCACAGGTTATTGGACCAGTTACTTTGTAGCATTTTTGATCTACTAAAACAAGTGGAAAAATATACCAGTCATTCACACCTGCTGCTTTCTCTCAAATATATCTAGAGTAGGTTTGACTGAAGCATTTACTGAAAACGTCCTTACTTATTTTGTCTGCTTATTGGCTATCCAGTTAAGAGTTTGGGTGACTCTATTTCCAAAATCAAATGGATTATGAAATGGAATCCTTCAAAGCAGTGGTAAAAGTGACATACTCAATTTTAAAAAATGGATCATTTTCACCTTTAAGAAATGGGAAGCTTTCTTTGCTGAGATGACTGACCTATCAATTGCTGTACAATACTGACATGCATTTAAAGCCAAGAAGCATTTATATCTTGCATAAGTTATAAACTTCATGGTTATGCCGCCAACCTCACAGAATTCAACTGTTGCAACAGCATCCTCTGAGTAACTGCATTACTGTTAGACTCATTTTCTCTCCAAGAGAACACAGTGAAACCTGTAGGATAGTGATCAATTTTACTACTAAAATCTCTAAGCAACAATGAAATTAATCAGAATTACTGAAGTTGCATACAAGAGGAACAAACGCATCATTCACTTCCATTCCTAGCCTGAATGCTACGTGGAAGAAAAAGATGCAATTTTATAAAACCTGTTAACCTAACTTTCTTTCCTGGGACAAGGAAATGATTACTGATAACCTATTAAGCAGGCAAAAAAAATAATTGAGAAAGATGCGATAAAAATACAGTCACTGGTCTGAAGGCTTACATGTGTGTGTGTGTGGAAACTGCACACTTTATTATATAAGAACACTTTAACTTTTCAAATCTAGTTATACTCACTCCCCTAAATTTCTTATGGACATTGCTTGTAATACACTCATAGCTGGCAACTAAACCAAGTAAAATTCATTCTGCTCCAAGAGCTTTTAATACGGCACAACTCATTGTGCTGCATTGAAGATGTACTGTCACAGGCCTAAATCACTTTCTAAGTAGTAGCAGGAAAAAACTGCAGTATCCTAAGCAGACCTTCTTCAGTTAAACCATGAAACTCTATGGCTTAAAAGACTGGTATGTATTTCTCTAATAGCATTTCACAAGCTACAAAGTCCCCTGGGTTCAGGAGGTGATACAGAAGCCACAATTGCCAGCCATCTCTCATCAAGGTCACATTCTAGATCTGCATGCACACAGAATGGTTTCCACTGCAATGGTAGACAACTCACCAGCTCAACCCCCAAATTTCCAATCCACACAAACAGTATGAATCACAATCAACACGACACAGGTATGCATTCCTCAGAAAGTGCTTTAAGTTCCTTGAACAAAAGTACGTTAACTATTGCAGATACAAAGTCTGGATCCTGGCAAATCACTGTCTTCAGTTCCGAACTTCACTACACATTCTGTGTACTTAGTGTTGAGAGAGAAAGAATAATTGATTCAGCAACTATCCGTCTGGGATTTTCAAGTAGCTTGCCAGCATAAAGTTTGGCAGCGTGTACTACTTGAGTGCGACATTAATTCCATTACTATTTAACACTTCAATGCCTTAGCTGTCTTTTTTTCAGTCTTTGAATATAGTATTAAAAAAAGTAAAGATTTGCCTAGTCTTAGCTCCTGAATTCAAGAAGATTCTCCCAACTGGCTTCTCTGGTTCCTCACTCCCTGTTAGATTGCAAAAACTGCTGTAAGACTGCATTAAGAAAGGTCAAACTGACACAGTTTAAGATTGCTCCATGCAAGGCAGAATACCAGACTCCACACCTGTTACTCCAACAAGCAAGCCTACATTCTCTTCTGTGCCCTAATACAGCTCAGTGTGTACTCTGAAATAATTTTGTGGACTGTGGCTCATTTTGTATACTCCTGACACATCACAAAGCAAAGGAATGGGTGTTCTTGCCAATTTATTACCAGCAACAAAAGTTCTAGTGTAAGTGAGCTAGGTTGCAAGACTTGGTGTCTGCAGCAGTTCAGTTACACAAAAAAAACCACAGTGAAAGACTCCCTCATGAACCTTAACACTGACATGCTCTGAGGGATGGTTAATCCTATTCAAGTCAGACAAGGTAGTTGCATGCCAAGCAGCAGTTCTCTTCCTTGCAATGAGTATCAAAGGTACACCCAAATACAATCACATACACTCACTTAACGCTTCTGAAGAACTGTATCTGACCCTCACTGAGCAAGAACTCCCACTCTGTCTCCTGCCCTTCACTGTAACACTTATCACAGTTGGTCTGCTTTTCCCTCATCACTTGAAAGGTAAAGCACAAAACACAGAAACTCCTAAATTTGCCCTGATAACAGCATCAGTGGAGGTCACAATATGCAACGGCAAATAATATTGTTAACTCTAGCTCTACCACTTGTCCCTGTAAAATTATCTCAGTTATGCCACAAGTTTTACCTCCCATTTTTCTATAGCAAGTTCCTAGCCTTATGTCCTGGTAACTTCCCATTTCTTTCCAAACTCTACAGTTTCTGCTCAAGTTGGGCAATCAGATTAATTAACAACTGGTTCTAGCAAAAGAGACAGGGATAAATTCTGGCTGTGCACACCTTGTTAATCTGCTCTGGAAGTGCTGACAGAAGAGCAGGCTATAGTACATATCCAAGGCAATGTTTGCAGCTTTTAACTGAATCTGGGCACTATCCTTGCAAGGCATGTTCCTAAAGTGTGCCCTCTTCACATTCAAGAAAGCTTATTTTATCCCCTATCTTAAAGATCCTAGTACTATCACTTATCCCCCAGCTGAACAACCATAAACGGGCAAGGCCAGCAAGAAGTACAGCTCCTGCTCTCTGCTGCCCAGCTATCTGTCCCATCCCATGATCAGGTGTTGAGTGACCCCTGCCAAGTCAACTTCTTTGTTAAGGTGACCTTCCTCATAGTAAACTGACCAAACAAGTCTGACTGGAAATAGTTTATCATCCAAGGTGATTAGCTCAACCCCTCTAAACGGTCACTGCCAATCTCCTTTAGTGTTTTTTTTCATCCCAGATATAGGTTAAAGGGCTGTGAGAAGGCAAGCATGTCCACAGAGTTACTGGCACTTGTGGGACAGAATCATCTCACACAGAACCCCAAAACCCCAGTCTCTGAACTGCTAAAGATGCCAAACTCCACTCAATTCAACTACTTCTATGCTTACAATTTAGGCAACTCCAGTCACACATTCCTCTAATTCAGGCGTCAAAAATACATAACCCCAAAATATCAGTAATATGTATATAAATGCTTCAATTTCTTCCTATTTACCTGCTTTTGAGCATTAAATACTTCCACTTTAGGACCACAGGCCTCAGTTCAAAAAGGCACTTACATACACAGAGGTAGACAATTCAAATTAAGTCCTATTTAGTTCAATGGCTGCATATATTAATCACAGTGCTCTTTGCAGTCAGGGTCTGGTGTCTTATCATTCCTTGGACTTTGAGGAAGAAATCCCCTACCTGTCCAAGAATTACTGTTTTCAGAAACATTCAGGGGCCCGAGGGTTGGGGGAAAAAGACGGAAGAGCTGTTGCACATCAAATCATTCACATTTTAAAATTTTTTATTAGTCTGGTTTCTGCTTTCCTGCCACAAAAAACCTGCCAGCCTGCTATCACATATGAAATAAGCAATCAGTTATTTGAATACATGGACCCCAAAAGAAAGAATAAAGCTGATGCCCAGTAATAGCATTATCTCTCTCTCTCCGCATCGCAGATATAGGCTTTTTGCCACCCAAATATCCACCCCATTAGGCAGAGGCTTTTCTTGTTATTAAACTATTCCAATGAGGTAAAAACAAAATATATATGCACGTGGTTATTGCTAGTAGGCAATACCTACAAATCCTTTTGCTTCTGCAAGTATGTTACACAGTGAATCAAATATAAATGTAGTCAAACTTCTTGTAAAACTTTTTGCTAGATTTCAAGTACGGAATAATAGCAACAATACTCCTAAAAGAGAGACAGGTCTAACTGCATCATTTCCTTCTGACATATATTGCAATGCACAATATCTCCCTGTTCATCTTAACCAGCAAGCGCAAGGAAAGCAAGAGATGCTACACTGAAATGTCAGCCATTCCCTCAACAGGCCGTCACAAAGAAAAACACAATTTGGCAGTTGCTGATATTTTTAACTATGCAAAACAGCACCAAAAGCCAATTGCATGGAGGCAGCAGGGGTTGAGCAACAAGTCCAAGACCACCTTGACAAAAGACTGGTAAGTTTTGTTTAATAAAATGCAGTACCTTGCCCTACACCAAAGTCCTCTGAGTTTAGATTTGATGTCTTAAAAAGCAATTTTATCAGAAATAACGTATGCTTAGCATTAGTAATTGAAGTGACAAACTGTGAAGATATATTTATATAACACATAGTAGTTACCTTACTGTAACTAGGGACTGGGGGTAAAAATAGTGATGAGGAATGGCAGAGAAATTGAAGAAGCGAGACAAAGTATTATTAACATACTACTACTCCTGGACAATGATTAGTAAATCTATTGCTTTCAGTGGACACAACAGTAAGTTTATTTAAGTCTAATTATAAACTAGTGATAGATGCAGCAATAAAACCTTGTCTCAAGCCTTCAGTGTGCCTCAGCAAAACCAATTTGAAAAAAGAAAAGGTATCACAAATGAAGAAGAGTTGCAAGACACTAGGTTAACTACATTGGAAAACAGATACATAGGAAACTCCGAACAACACTTTCGGAGAGAAGCAGACTTGTTACGGAAGCCCTACTGGTAGCACTTAGCTAGCAATGACCTGTTCTAAGAAAAATTTAAAAAATGTTCAGCATCTTTAATGTCTCCGTCACCTGACATCGGACAAACGACGTAACGAATACCAGGTTAAAAATATCTTAAAATAACTTCCTCAGAGAACAGCCGGATGCCTACAAGCACGCCAGAACAGGGTGCTCGATTCTGCCCCTTCTTCCTCCGTTTACTTCGGGGCAGTGCCGCCGCCTCCGAGGGAGACCGAGGGCTGGGGAAGCCCACCCCGACGGCGCAAGAACGCCCCAAAGCCCGCCACAGACCAAGCCCTGCCGGCAGCGGCCGGCGACACTGCGTTTCAACACCAGCACCGCGACCGTGGCCTCCGAGGCGCGGCTGCCCTCAGCGCCGCCACCCCTGAGGGGAGCGCGGCCACGGCGCCAAACCCTCCGGCT
>JAVJGI010000050.1:101311897-101335670 GCA_035590275.1 Ibycter americanus
CGGGCCGGGGGCACGACGGCGCCGCGCGGGCAAGAGACAGCAAGGCCCGGCCAGGCACCGCCTCAGGGAAGACCAAGCCGGGGCCGTCGCTGAGCTGTCAGACCCCTCAGGGGCTGCCGCCGCACTCACCAGTTCCCGGAGCCCACGATGCAGACCTTCAGGGGCGCCGCTGAGAGCGCCATGGCAGCGCCACCCGCGCCCCGCCAATGGCCGCAGCGATGGGCTCCTCACGCTCCCCCGCCTCCGCCGTCAGGGAATCGCTTTCGTCTCCCTCCGCCCCTGCGGCTTGCCGGGAAGTGTAGTTCCACCCTGCGCCGCTCACCGCTGCCCCTGTGCTGGCTCTGTGGAGGGGCCGAGGGCTCCCGCCACGGAGGACGTGGCTAACGGCAACAGCCCACCTGGGCCGTTGCCGTTAGCCTCGCCCTCCGTGGCGGGAGCCCTCGGCCAAACTGTCAGTCCCTCAGACACTGAGCCGTGTTGTTAGTCACCGTTTTCTACCCTAAGACCATCCATTTCAGTCATAGGTGGCACGTCAAAACTGTCCGGCTGTGTCCTAGTGCCGGAGGAGCACTGAAGAGCTTCCCAGTAAATCTGTGAAGTGCCCAGATGCGGAGGCACCGATGTATCAAGTAATAAAGCGGCTCAGGCCTCGGGGGGATCTTAATAAGAGAAATACGAGTGTTGTCAAATATCCTTTTCCCTCAGCCTTTAGCCAAAATCATGTTGTTCCCTCATCCCCCATGCTTCTCCAGAGGGGAAAAAAAAATGCAGGTGAGCTGTTGTTTTGGTGAGGTGGTTTTGAGTCATTTGTGATAAACTTTTTCGTCAAAAGTTATTTCTACTGACAACTTTAGCTGTATTTAAACAATACCCTGGAGGCACTCAAACACAACGCTCCTGTCTGTAAAACAGTGGTGCCCCCCCTCTATTAGAATAAGCCGTGTTATCAGGACAGTAACACGCTTTTGAGCTTTTCCTTTCAGGGAGCTGTGGCAGACCTTTTCCAAGTGGCTTGCTGGGGGCCTGGCTGTGTTAGCTGTTCCTGAAATGCTCCTTCAGTGAGAGGCTACATGACAGGAAAATTGGACCAGCGCGGTTGCCTTTTCAGTCATCGCCACCATAGCAGTGTGAAGGGCCACCTGATGTTCTCCTTTCTGTTTAAAAGTGGGGTTTTCATTTAGCACGCTGGCAGTGTGCTGTCAAATTGAACTAAACCAGAAGGGGGGAAAAAAAACCCAAAACACACCTAAATCCAATTTGCTTGCACTAATATCTCGATTTCCACTGGTAGCATTCCCTAATGTGGAGAAAACCCACATCTCATTATTGTTTGAGTCCTGTGAGGGAGTGTTTGACTTGCGCTTGCCTTAAGTATGTGGAGACTAGGGTTGATAATATCCAGCCTAGCTTTTGAAGGATTGGCGACAGGATAGTCCTACAAAATTGAATAACAAGCGAGTGGAGTCTAAATACTTAATGAAATAGAGTATTTAAATTGATGCAAAAAGTGCATCCTTAATGTAAGCACTTCAAGATAATTTTGATGATCTGGACAGAAAAGATAGAAGTCTTTATTAAGCTAAATGAGAAATACGAAAAATACAGACATATGATGATTTCTGTAGATTTTCTTATAATTCTGACAGTTCTTCAGCAGTCTAGAAGGCTATGGTCCATCAGTCTGCAGCATTTTATGAGGTTGTGTGTGTATTCCTGTGTTTTACACAGAATTACTATCTTACAGGCAGCCTGCAACCTGAACTTTAACATACGTCTTCACCACGAACTAAACTGCTGTCTAGTTAAACAGTTCAAGTTTATACAAACTCTGTTAACAGCCAAAATATAACGTAAGCACATATTCATCTTGAAGAATCCTCAGATACATTGCAGAAGTATGTTGCAGAGGCCTACCCATACCACTCCAGAGACTTCTACCTATTAGAACAGAACAGACAATTTCAGTTGGAAGGGGCCTACAATGATCATCTAGTTGAACTGCCTGACCAGTTCAGGGCTGACCAAGCTGAAGCATGTTGTTAAGAGCATTGTCCAAATGTCCCTTAAACACTGACAGGCTTGGGGCATTGACCACCTCTCTAGGAAGCCTGTTCCAGTGTTTGACCACCCTCTTGGTAAAGAAATGCTTCCTAATGTCCAGTCTAAACCTCCCTTGGCACAGTTTTGAGTCATTCCTACGTGTCCTATCACTGGATACGAGGGAGAAGAGATCAGCACCTCCCTTTTCACTTCTCCTCCTCACAAAGCTGAAAAGGGCAATGAGGTTGCCCCTCAGCCTCCTTTTCTCTAAATTAGACAAGCCCAAAGTCCTTAGCTGATCCTCATAGGACATTCCTTCCAGCCCTTTACACCAGCATTGTTGCCCTCCTCTAGATGCACTCAAGGATCTTCATATCCTTCTTAAACTGCAGGGCCCAGAACTGCACACAGTACTCCAGGTGAGGCCACACCAACACTGAATACAGTGGGATAATCACCTCTTTTGACCACCTGGTTATACTGTGTTTAATGCACCCCAGGATGCAGTTTGCCCTCTTGGCTGCCAGGGCAATTAGTAAGAGTATTGATTAGTTTAAGCTACATCTGATGTAAGAAGTGGCCAATCCTTTAAATAAAAACATTTCTGACAGTGGAGATGAAAGAGCAAGAAAGAATCTTTCTACTATTAAAATAAGTGCTACCAGATCATTACTATTAGCAAGAACACAACGATATTCCTCTGTGCCTCATCTGCAGACTCAGACAGATGTGTTCAGGCAATCTAGCTGTATTGATTGAAGATACTGTCCTCCCATCCTAGCAGACTATACCGACCTCAGCTGGAGATTTTAATCTTTTTCTCAAGGTTGGCAGAAGAAATTACTTTTCGCATCTTAGTGGCTTGAGTTCAGAGTCTGGCATCTTACCTTAAATTGTTAATAAGATGGGTTAGGAGCAAAGGCAATCTGAAAGGTAATCTCAGGGAAATCAGAATAGCCGCCTCTCAGAAACCAGCATATCCCCACTGTGTAGCCATGACAGTCCAGGTATAATCAATGAATTGAAGTCACAGATATGTGCATATTTCATTCTCCTGAACCTTATACTACAACCAGCCAAAGGGAAGTGACAGCTATGGGTTCTAATAGATCAAGCCAAACTGTTTGCCTGAATTATAGGTCTTAAGACCCTCAGATTCTGGACTTTGTATGGAAGCAACTGAGGCAGGAGCACGTTCCCTTATGCCAGCAGTATGAGCTCCTCTGACAGGTGAAGCAGGCATCTGGGTTTATTAAACCATCACTAAGACTTAACAGATTTGATCTGTGAACACCCCAAAAGACTAAGTCAATATCAAATTTATCTAGTGCATGTCAGAAAGCAGATAGTTTGGTACCTATAATTCCATTACAGGAAAAAGAAAAAAAAAAAAAAAGAAAAACAAAAAAAAAGAGGAATATCAATAAAATAAAAATACATTTTGGATGGGGGAAAAAGTAATATACAATGAGATCACTGCTCTTGTTTTCCAGTTTTCCTCTGTTTATAAGTGGTTTGTTGATCCAATGTCAATAGAGATAGATCCATTTTTTTCTTCAGTGCTTCATTTGACTTTACACATGCTGATGAAAAAGACAGTGTGGATTAAGCATCCATTAAGAAGAATAAAAACAACTCATATAAGGGCAGTATAAAGCCCTGAGATTCTCTAGTTACATGTTCTAGACTACTTCTATGCAGAGTCATTGCACTTACAGCTTAATCTATTGATCTATTTTAACTGTTCTGGATATTGCTAGGATGCCTGTTCCTCTTTTTCTAGGAAGTTCTGTATTTGTCTGACATCCAAGCATTTATCAAAACATGACAAGCTCCTTTCAAAACTCAGAACCCAGAGATAATAAGATATGTCAGTGCTAATCTACAACTGCAAAAAGTCCTGTACAAAGCAGAAACATCTGGCAACTAGAAAATACAGGAGAGCTACAATAGTATAAAATATTTAGCTTTAACTGCAAATTTCTGAAAACAATCCTGACTACCTAGTTAGAAAATTTCCACTTAATATGTTGATTTTCTTATTTGAATAGATTATTATAAAAAATAGGGTTTTTAGGATACATTTGAAAAGTATTAAATAGCAGTTTCATTTTATTCTTAGTGTTCTGTACAAAAGATAGGAATCTAATTTGTATATAATTAGGGAATTATTGCACTGGAACATATTAAGGTCTTGAAACACATCTTGAGTCATTCTAAATTGTGCTGATTTTGTAGGAATTTCTTGCTGGTGTGTGTGTGTGACTGGCAAAACTGTGTGACTTACTTTAGTAGTATAAACTCTTTAGCCTAACTATGGATATAGATTAGGTAGCACAGCTCAGCCTTTCTGAGTAGATGACCTCAAAGGAAGAAGACTAAGATATAATAATTAATATTTTCATAAGACAACTCAGTTTCTAAAGCATCTTAAAGACAGACACGAGGATGAAGTCCTGCCTAAATTAAACAAACACAGATATTACTGAATAACAGAATTAAGAAAGCGCTCTTCATGTCCCACAGTCTTTGACTTTTTTGAAGGTGTACAGAATGGGAAGGAGTTAGGTTTGGCTTTTAGTTTTGGGTTTTTATTCCCAGTGACTGCTGGGTAGCTTTAAAGTCCCCAAAAAAGAAACACACGTGAAGGTCAGGAAACACTTAGAGGCACAAACACTTTACCTTCTCTCCCACTCAGATTTCTTCCCCTTCAACACCACTCCCTATTCCTCCTCACTCTTTCTTCACATAACCTGTTTTCCCATCTCTTGTCTGTGCTTATTTTGTCAGCTCTCCACACTTTCATTCAAATGTTTCTCTTTTATGCCCATTCTCACCTCACACTTCCCAATCCTGCTCTACTTGGCTGACTATTCTGCATTTTTGAGGATAAGAAGTTAATGAGAAAAGGAAGGTATTTTGAGGGTTAAAAGCCATTTTACTCTTCCTTACATTGAGACTCACTTTATTTTTAGAGAACTACCCACCTCATGCAAGGTCAACAGGCACCTTCAAAATATGTCAGTCTTTCAAATACATCACCTCTCTGTTCTCAAAGAAAGAATGTTTGCAGCTTTGCTTGGAGATCATATTGCATTTTGGCAGGCCTTACAAGATAAATACAATTTTATTCTAACCAGGAACCTAGGTCAAGCACAAATTATAAAGCTCAATAGATAAGGAGAAGTCTGAGGAAAAAAAAGTCTCATTTTTCTTCATAAAGACTTGCTATCTGTATCTTACAGATTCTGTTGATACTGTTTTTTTCCTCTGCCTGCCCACCATGTTGTACTTCTTTCAGCTGTTACTGATGGTAATTTGTTACAAATTAATCCATTAAGCTTTTATGTTACATCATTATTACTTAGGGTCACAGCATGCCAAACCTTTTGGGTCAGTAAAAAGGTCATCCTCCCCTTTCTGCACTTTCTTCCTCCACCTTGTATTGACACACAAGTTGTTGTTTGTGCAGTCTATGCAGAAAATCAAATACATGAATCAGCTGTGCTTGTCTGCCTTTTGTAGCTTAAAGTGTTTGTTGAACAACTGTCTCAGCCCATAGCGTAAGAAGTCAAACGTCTGACTAAGCAGTTTACTACAATTAGATTTGTATTCTGGAATACAGAGTCTAAATATAAAACAGAGACAGAATTATGTGGTCTGAGGGCAATACACAAACCTGATTTTGGGAAATAGGTGTCTGTCAGGTAGGTGTTTCTTGCCTACAACCTTTAGGCAGTGGAGAACTATTTTTAGAAGATGTGCTTGTCATTGCTGTCTCCTATATAAAAATAGTATTAAAAGATGTTCCCTACAAAAGAAAAATAAAAGCAAGCTTTGCTCTACATATGTGGAATCTTTTTGCTTTATTTGAAGTGCATGTGGCTTCAAATAATTCTTTTCTATCTTCCATTCTTCTTGAAACTGAACTCATCTTCAGTTCACCTTACCGAACCATTCAGATGGCATGCGGGGAATGCTTGCTTTCTAACCTTTCCTCTGCAAATCAAACAGTAACAAAGACCTTTGTCTTGGGAAGCTAGGAGAATGGTGGTGGTATAAGAATGTAGGCCTAGTTCCCTGCTGTTTAACCGTCAGCTTTGATAAAGCATTCATTTTATAAAGCATAGGTCAGTATCTCTGATGTGACCCTTACAGCTGCAGAAGACTAAACAGTGCCTCTATTCTGGTGCTCATTGCAGCTATGTCCGCTCTGGTCGCTGAGACTCGCATAGTTGCTCTGTCTTCCAGACAGTGCAGTGACTGGATCTCTTACAAAACTCTAAAATGAGCCTCCCACTACTGTACAGCCCTAATCCACGAAACTGTCTTCCTATAGCTTACGTGGGGCTACTACCAAGCACATATAGAGTATAACTGAGGTTTAGGAGGAGGGAATTGAAATTATTTACTCTTTATCTCTGTTTCAATAGAATTTTACACAAAATTTTGGCAAAAATACCCACCTTTTTTTTTTGGCAAAAAACCTTTTTCCGGCAGTCTATTGACTGCAAGGGTATTACTTGGGGGGGGGGGGAAGCGCAATGAAATGAAAATCTGGATCTTTATATAAACTGCACTGGCTAGTGTCCATCCGACATAGCTGTTCTCAGCTAGGAACAAAAAGAATACCAGGTCTCTCCCTGCATGTACCATTACCCCAGGGAATGCTGTGAGTAGGAAAACTCTGCTTTAACTGGAGTGGAAAGGTTTGTGCCTCTTTGTCTATAACTGTGATGCCACAGATGACTGCTGCACATTCATTGGTATCATTGCCTCTACATATTAATGTCAGTGAGTTTTGAGTGGGCTTGCAAGCTCTTAACAAGCAATAGTCAGGATTTTCTTAGCATTGCTCTTTACTACTACTGGTTTCTGGTATTATTAGTGTCGTGTATTAGCATCATGTTGACGCTGGGCAACTCTGGATGGACACTTGGCATCAATACATTGTTGCAGTGAAGGATCTGATAGTGAAGAAGTGTCTGGACTTAGTACTATTTCTGGCTGGTCAAGATGTGAAATGACTATCTGGTCAGCTGAATTATGGAATCAGAAATTCATGGATGTAACCGACATTCACATGATGGGAAGCACAGCTAAGCGACTGCACAGTTTTCTCATCCATAATGGAGTCTGATGCACTGTCCAATGATGTGGAATCAGGATAGATCACTTACAGACTCTCTCTACTGTGCCCCAGTGACTTTTACTACATCTAGAATGAATTTTACCCAGCACACAGCTACACATCCAGATTGAAAGTTTCTGGAAAGACAGTCCCAGTGCTTTCACCGTGAGTTTTCAGTAACACAAGTTGTGAAGTTTGGGATTTCCAAAATAAGATTGAGACAGTGAAGGCAGTTGTATTTATATAGTGAATGTTGACCAAGATACGTATGCCTTCATTTCTCTCTGTATATCAGATGTTCAGTCTTATGCAACCTGAAGAAAACATTCAGATAAAATTATTGTAGAAACATGTATTGACTGATTTTTAGAAATAATTGTGCCAGCAATTCCTGCTAGATTGATGATATGTTTAGCTCATGCTCTCAATAGTTGTGTCTGAAAGTCAGTTTGTTACTGTTTGATAGCTTTTATTGACACAGACTATGTGAAATTGTATGCAGCTTCGTAATTGATTTCTTTTTTTGTGGCATTCAAATGTCATTGTCATTTTTTGGAACAAATTAGTGAACTGCCTTGTCTATCAAGAGAAACAGAAATGAGAACCATGGAACATGTTTTTTACAATGTAAATGTTGAGAAACAATAAACAATATAAATTCACTGCGAAACAGTCAACGTAAAGTACTAAAATTGGAAAGTAACTATTGGTTAATTTTAAGCAAAATGAGAACCTCGGTGTGCATGGGCTCATGAACATTTGATGTAGCAAGGAGAGTAAGAAATATGAGAAGGGTACTCCATTTTTAAATGGAAATGAATAGCGGAAAAGTTTTTACAAAACATTTTAACTAAGCTACTGTCAGGGCCCTCAGTGAGCCCACAGGCTCTAGTTGCCTTGACCATCTTTTTCTGTAAGCCCCCTCTGGAACCATTTCCCATCTCCCAGGCTTTGGCTGCCTCTGTTCACAGGCAGCTATGGTGTGGCACAACTGTGTAATATCGGATCAGACTGCTCTGTGAAGAGCTAGGTCATGAGAAAGAGCTGTGAGAAACCTCAGATGGGACCAGGACGCGCATTTCCATCCACGCACTCTCCACCCATTGCCTCATGAGCTGCATTTCAGCTCAGACCTTGCTGTCAGTTCCTGCCTGAACTATGTTCCATGTATGCGATGCCTGGCCTTGTACCTTGCCACCTCTGATCTTGCCTTCTTGACTTGTCTCCTGAGTTGACCGTAGACCTGCTAGGTGTCTGCAGAGTTGTCTGGCCATCAGTGGACTTTTGACTGAACCTGGTTACTGTCACCAGACCTGCTTTGCTCTTCTTGCTCAGGTAGTGTGGGTCTACACCCTTGTTAGAAAGGGCATTGCTCCCATCTGCTTGTCGTCCTGGCCCGTCCTCTTGACTCACCTTCCTTTGCAAAGCAGCTCATTCTTGCTGTTTCCTGACAGCTTAAACCTAGAAATATTTTTCTACATTCACTTTCAAAGCTATAACGACACAGGCTTATATAAGATTCACTTTTAGCACAGCAAATGCATAACTGTTTTCTTAATTATGTGGATGTACCTGTGCTGATCCTGCATTGCTGACAGTAGCAATAAGACAACAGGACAAAGATCAGCTGCACCGAAAGGCAATTTACTTGTGTTCCTCTCTGACTTCACTCATTTGGGCAGCTGCAGAACCAGTTTATTTGAGTGAAGTTACGCAGAATTAAGGACTAGGGCCATAAGAGGTAACAAGTAACACATGACTCAGTCATACAAGGAAGGTATAAAGGGCAAATTATTCTAGATTACAAAACTATTTAAGACTGGAAGTGAAAACATCTTATTCCCTTGTTTTAGATTTGGAGCAAATCACTCTATTATTGTGTGACACACATAAAAACAAATAAATCATGTAGGATAAACAAAATCTATGTCTATAACATGTTATATCTTAAAAATACACTCTACACACCAAGCAAAACTAATACCTAATACGGTATTTAGTAAAAAGTAGTTTAGTAACTCCTCATGCAAAATATGAAAACTTCAGCAACTATGCCAGCCAACTTTTCATTAATACATAATAGATGCAGAAACGCTGTCTTAAGAGATTCTTGGCAGGCTTAAGTGAATTACATTATCCCATGGCTCTGCCTGGGGACTCAGGCTGGTTACTCAGTTACATTTCAGCTGACATTCTGGTGATGGGTGGTTCTTCATAGCAGGAAGGAAGTTTGGGAGACTTTGAGCTGAGTACTAAGCGAAGCTGATTGTTGATGAAGACAAGGTGGCATGGCATCAGCCGTGTAAAGCCATGCAATCTGCAGGAGTTCTATGTGGGACTCACAGGGTGCCAGTGATCCCAGGAAAAAAAAGTACAGCCTACAGGAGCAAGAAAGCCAAGTTGTACTTGGTAGTTGCACTGGGATAGACATGTCTTTCCTTAGCCTACCCCTTCTATCTGTGCTGCAGAGACCCTAATTCTCTGTGTGCTGACTTTGTGCTATTTAGCTTGTGCACTGTACAGAACTCTGCCACATTGCAACATACAGAGACATACCTTGCTGCTGTGGATCTGCACAGGGCGTGTATATTGCCCTGTGCTTGTCTGCTTTGTAAGTGGCCACCACATACACTGCAGGAGGGGTAGATTGTACCTCGGCTTCTGACCTTAAGGCAGCAGAGCAGCTGGTTGTTTCCTGTATTCATTCTTTTTCTAGATAGTAGGTCATAATAAGTGATCCTATAAAGGTTTTTAAAAGCACATTTTTGGACATCAGATCATTGTCTAAGTTTTAGAGCATTGTAACAGGAGTTGCTAGTGAGATCTTCTCTGTAAACCCCATTTCCTATTCTTTTCCACCCCTGCTGCTTAGTGTACGTTCAGGATGGAGGGCGGGTGTAGCACTGCAGGCTAGTCACCTCACTTTGATGGACAGCTTCCCTGCTGCCTCTGGTTGCCTTTAATGAGATGCAATATTATTCCTCACCAGCAGTGGGCTGGTTTTTTGCCTTTATCACATTCGTGCTGTTCCACTGCTGTGCATCAGAAAACAATGCAAGCTGTGCAACCCCCATGTGTGCAATACCTCTCTGCATCAAGTGTGACAATCTGAGTGATGTTTGTGTACAGTATGTACAGTCCAATAGTACCAGCAGCATCCAAACCGTGTTAGCAGCGCACCAAGCCAGCATGGAATGTCCTCTATGGAACTGCTGCAGCTAGTTTGTAACTCAAGGGCGCAGGGCCTGCTTTATCTTACTGGCAGAGGATAAAAACTCCCACGAGGATGTTCCAACTTTCTGTTTTGTTATTCTGTGGTAGCATCTATGCGTATTAACCTCCCAAGTATCCACACCTGGAAAAATTTAGCATCCAGAGTAATTGTGACTGACTTCAATGTGTTTGTTTAGTCGGAAATCACACACTTGCCATAAATTGTGAAAGGCCAGGGGGTTCTGAAACAGCTTTCAAAGATGGCGTCTAGCCAGGTTTAGCATCAGTCCGATAGGGTCTGAGTGTGTAAACCAAAGCTTTTCAGTGTGCTTAACATCATTTGTTTCAAAGAAAAAATCATCAATGCCCAACAGTGTCCTAATTTGCAAGCACAGAAATTCTATTAAATTTTAGTACCTGTTAACAATTGCATTAGCAGATACAACAAAGACCAGTAACAAAAGACTTCCAAGTGTAACTTTATAACAAGAACACGATACTGATCAGCAAAGAATGACTTTCACTGGAGAAAAATTTCACTGTACTGTGAAGGAGGATGCTCCTTTGGCACTAGAGGGAGTTGCTGTTTCCCGACAATAAATCCTGTTCCATGCAGTTAAAGTTCAAACATATGGGGACTTTTTTGGTTTGCAGAGTTTGTATGCAAACTGACTGAAAAAAGGACCAAGATGGGAGACAAAGAAGGCATTAGACTGAATGTTTCTGAACAAGATGTGGCACAAAACCAAGTTTATAGCCAGTTAACATCAATTTTTATAGCAATTCTTAAACATATAGTAAATTATTTGAATGAATCTCCCCCTTTGGAACTCATTTGCTCCTCTACCCTTTAGGTTTAAGAAAGACTGGGATCTTCTTCATAGCAAAACTAAAAATCTGTAGTTTATGGATAGCTCCATGGATTTTAGCAGCTAGCTTATGTCCCTGCTCAACAGAGGCGTTTCCAAAAGAGCTCTGAGTTCCAAATTCCTGAGTGATGCCTCAGTTGGTTACTTGGGTGTGGGAGGCAAGAAGAAAAAAAAAATCCCTGCAAGTTTTCACAAAAATAATGACGAACTATGGGGATGCTAAAAATTTCATCACTAGTTTTGATTTTCTTTAATTTTGGATAGAAAAACTTCATTGTTCATAAGCTTCATTGCAGTGCTTATGTGTATTAATGTGGTATTCAGACCTAAAATAATGTTCTAGAGCCTGAAGTATTCATCCCCGAAGTCATGTAACTTGGTTGCCGTGGATAGGGTTGTGCAGGCATAAATGATGGGAGTATAAGATGCAATCATGTTGATTAAGAAATAGGGTGAAGAAGAGTTGAGTTTTGGTCACTACTAACAGGAATTAAACCCAGTAAATATCAGTAGATCTCAATGGATGTCACCAGCTATCAGTAAATATCAACAGATACCTCTCAGTAGAAGAGTTTTAATTTTGAATATGCACTAGGGATAAATCCACTTTTATTTACATAAATCCACTCTGAGAGTCAACAGCATGCTGCAAACTACTGTCTCGAAAAAAACAGCTCTCTTTTTATGTAGAGAGGCTCTAGAATGTTTAATAGTGTAATTTGTATGCATTTGGTTAAAGAGGAAAATTCTTTACAATTATTAGCATGAGGAGAGTATGCTCCCTAGAGTTACTCCCATCTCTGCAAACTTGTCTCCTCTGCTCTGATGCACTAGTTTATACATAATATGTAAGAATGGATACCAGGATGGTGTAAAAACCATTTGGATTGAAGAATAAATTAACACAGTAGATAATGAAGCCTCTTCTCATTCATATTTGTTTTCTCAATTGCTATAAAACTTGCTGCATCTTTTAGAAGAAATATTATCAGTTGTCTTGGAGATTCAGATCTCCATATTTGCTGCTAGTAGAGATGATGCATTGTCTGTCTGTGCACCCATAAACTCCATTGCATGGCTAATTAATCTGCTGTAATAACAGTGCACTTAGTAATGTAGTTTATGGCTTAGCTTTCAAGTTTGCAAGGGTATTTATCTGAAAGTTTTTAATTGTTCAGTGTGTTGGCCTTGAAGGCACTGAAATTTGCACAACACATGCATGCTTTGACCATTCAAAATTAATCATAGTAATGCAATTAGAAGTCTTCTGAAGTGTGTGAGCTGTCCAAATTATAATGAAATGGAAATTTGACTTTGTAGTCAATTACCACATTAACTGAGCACTTTCTTGCACCTTTAAACCTTGGAGATTTTATTAGAATATTGGATTAAATAAAAATATTATTTAGTCTTTTCTCAAAGGGAAAAGTGAAATGCATAAACTTTTCAGGATAGGCTGTTGCAGATGTATTTGAAAGATTTTGAGAATGCATTCAGTGAAAGAAAAATCCTTGGCATCAGCCATGTTCCCTGAGTATTCCTTCCCTTTGAGGAAATGGAACACGTTCCCTTTTTAAGTATTTGCTGACTTCTTTGGAATCCATGCCTAAGTGGAATATTTTTTCCATGATGTTTCAATGCGTTTCCTTTTTTGGTTCTTCTGTTTGCCCTGTGACTCCCAAAATAATGCATTCAGGGGTGTGTTAGGCCAAGGGGAACTTTCCTGGAGGCATGAAATGTGAAGTGCTTGAACTACTCCAGCTCATTGTTATACTCCGTGAGAACTTCTATATTCTCTAGGAAGATGTCTTCATAACAACCTGAATTATTTTGTTTTCCCTTTGCCTCTGAGTATGACCTCCTTAGTAAGATCAAGGATGTTAGTTACTTGTAATTAAAAAGTTGGGGCTTTTTTTCCTTTGACACTGTTATAATTTATAGAAATATAGCCTAATTAATGTATTATGTCTGTGGGAAAAGCTAACCACTGTGACATCTAGGTCCTATTGCTTATCTTCTATTATTAGTGGCATTTTATCAGAAAGTGCAGTTCTGGCAATGTGTTAGTTTTAAGCTGGACACTGATGCACAAAGCAATAAATTTCCCATTTGCTTTCTAGCTGACAGTCCATTCATCTCCTGGTACAACTCCTGCGAGAAATTAATCAGACTTAATGATGCCCTCATGATGTCCTTTTTGATGTTGTGCACTCTACTAGTGTGCCCTTGAAAAATGATGTAATAGATTTTCTACTTCTCTTTCCTACGTATGCTTTGTGACATGTTTTCCTAGATTGTGTTGGCTGTCATAGGCTTCTTTTGTTATTTGCTTGACTTTGATTTTGAGCATTGTAAGTGTAATCGTTATTACCCTGCGGATGTGAGCTTCATACCCGAGTCTTCCTTTTTACTGGCATTTTCAATTTTCAGTCATGTCTGATGAATTAGACTGCCATCCATCTGCTAGAAGCCTTGTTTTGGACTGAATAGATCTTGAGCTAACTCTAAATAATTTGCCTAGATTTAATTCTAAATCTGCCAGTGTTTTCAGTGCTTTCTGAAGCTTTTTAGTTGTCTCCTAGGTTTCAATATTCTTTTCCTTCATGAGAAAACAAATTTGATTCTTCAGTTTTTATTCAGCCTCAGATACTTCTGTCATCTTGTACCCTAGATAAAACCACATTTTTGTGTTTCATTTTATGGCACAGCTATTGTACTTCTTACATTACTATGCTGCAGTTTCACTGCCTCCTTTGACCTATATTAACAGGAGATGCCTCAACTTGCCATGTATTTCAGCACCAGCCACCACAAAAAGGCGACCTTCTCAACATCATTTTTTCTTTTAATGATACCTATTGCTTTTGTATACACAGTATAAGTGTTTGAACTTCCTTCCATTGTCTGCTATATTTCTAGAGAGTTAGAGCTGTGTTTGAGCCTTTAGGATACATATTTTAATTTTATTTCTGATGTTATGCGACATTAAGTAGACTCTGGGATGCAGGATGCATAGCAGAGATCAACTATATTAAGTGCTTTGATTCCTGTTGGGCTTGAATTTCTTGATCTTCTCTATTATGCAGCACAAATTTCTCAGAGGTGCAGCTCTTCATAAAGGGTGCCACTAACAGTACAGATGATGTAGGGGAAGTTCAGAAGCCAGTGAGACAGGAAGGTACGTGCTTCCTGGTCAGTCCTTCCATGTGTGCATTCCTGGGTAGCTAAAAGCAGCATTAGTGAGAAGAAAATAACTATTCTCCAAGGAAGAAACATCAATTGCGTTGTGCTACAGATTGCAAATGAAAAATGTACTGCCTTTGTTCTGTGTTACAAATGGATATTCATTCCTTTTTTGTAAACTGATACTGTATATTGCTTGCTGTTTATTTCTACCTCCCCAGCCCAGGTTGAAGCAAACTGCTCTTGGCCAAAGAAAAAGAAGTTGGTGACATTAGCTCTCTTGACTTGAATTAAAGTGGAGAATTTTCCTGAGAAAGAGGCTGATGCAAGAGCATTTTTCTACCTTTCCCTCACTTTTATTTTTTCCTTTTAGCGAGACTTAAGCCTGAGGACCTGTACTGCATTTAAACAACTTCATAGAATTAGCATTTTTGAGAACTGTGCTAATTTTACACTAGGGAAATGTTAGGGGGAAAAAAAGTGGAAAGAAATTGCTTTGTGTATCTCTTCCCATATTTATTACTTAATAAGGTCATTAGTACCTCTGAATACATAAACACAGTTCCTATCCTCTGTGAAGAAAATTACTTGAGTGCAAGGAATGTGTCAGAAGTGTTACACAGAAAATTTGTGTAGATAGGAGTGTTATTTTCCCTCAGAACTACTAAACTAAAGAAAAATAATCTTAAAACCTATGGCATCAGGGCATCACTTTACTTTCATGCTGAGAAAGCTTTTTTGTTTTCCCTGATATCCTTCTCTTTTCTTGTGCCATGGCTTGGGTTGGCTGGCTTAGATCTATTTCCCTTTGTAATATTTTCCTAAGATTCAAATTACCCTGAAACGTTTTGTTATCTCTGCCTGTGGTTGATGACCTCTGACTTATTTCTGGTGCACTGCATCATCAAACAACATCAGTTTTCCTTCTGAAGCTCCATGAAAGTAAGAAAATCCTGTGGTTATGTTAGGAGACTTGTCTTCTATCTCTCCCTGAGTTATAAACTTCCTGGCAGTTAACTGCCAGGATTTTGACATGGGGTTTATGTGCAGCCTCTGAAGACTGCATCTAACCTAGCCTTCTTTGGCAAACTCCCCATTACACTCTTAGGCTGACACTGGAGCGGCTCCACCTCCACTCCACTGGGAATTCTAAAGTAGACCAGCCGCCTGTGTTGCTATCAAAGTGTTGTCTAAACTTGGTTAGAACAGATCTTGCTGGCAAAATAAGGCGATAGCAACTGCCAAAGACCATGCTGGTGCTCTGAATGTGGTGTGACAGTCCTCGTTGTTAGCAAAGAAAAAACCTAAAACTCTCTCAAACTGAGGGATGCTTGTCTTTGTTTCTGCCTATAAGTGCCATTTCCCCCCATTAGCAATAGAATTCTATGCCCTTCTCTACTAAAAGCGATACAAATTTGATTTCTGACATGAAAGAATCTGGGATCAGATTAAATTACTGTATGGGCTGTGTTTTCCCTGAATAAGACTCTATTCCAGTTTATGAAACACATGCTGTATATGAGTTTATTTATAGCTTTTAGATGATGATTTTGTTCAAGCACTCTTCTAAACAAAAAAAAAAGGAGGTGCACAATCTTTTGAAGACCTTTCCTGTTCCATTTGATATTTATACCTCAGATCCTTTCTATTTGTTTTTCATGAAGTGTTTTGAAAATCACGTGGAGGACCTATAGAATTTTTAAATCTGACATCAGATTAAGTGAAGTCTAATTTGGATGGGGAAAGTTCTTATTGACACCCTTCAAAGATTGGTTATATTGTTTGTTTAAATTTTTATTTCTGATGACAGTTTCAAATATTTATGAGAGGATGTTTTTTAGAGATCCAATGCACGTCTTGTCAGTTAGGGGTTGACCTCTCCTGATCAGGATTTCAAGGTCCCCTGAAACTGGTCCCTATTTTCCCCCAATAGGATGGTAAGATTAGACATTCCTTCTTCATTTCACACAAACAGGATGTCAGAATAATTAGAACAAATTTCTCCATTGTCCTGTGTATCTTATAAAGAAGAAAGAAAATCGCCTGCAAACCCATGGATTCTTCCTCTTACTGTCATTTCAGGTTGTTAGTGTCTACAATCTGTTTTAACAACTTTTGTAACTGTAATGCTACCTCATTTTCTGAAAGCATAGCCCTATTTTTAGGCTGTAACACAGTATGAGCATAGTAAGGGGAAGTTTATGATTGACTGAAGCTGGCAGAGCTCAGAGTTTAGAATGTCTGAATTTGTGAAACTGCAGCTAAGCAGTGCCTCTGTGGAAAAGACCAAGGTCAGGAAAAGTTAAACTGAAAAATGACAGCTTCCTGAACTTGTGGTTTGACTATTCTAAAAAATTAGCACTTGCTTCTACCTTTGAAATCACATCAAATACCCTCATATCAAGCCATGTATGAATGCACATTCAGTTTTGCAGAACAGGCTCTCAAAAGTCAAAGATCAAAGCTGACAGCTGAGTTTTAGGAACCAGAGAGATGGAATCAAAATTCAGCTCTATGCATATTTGAGGTTATCTCCACTGGATACTCCTGTCAAGGCGGAGTGTGATATGAGAGAGCAAGCATTACAAGCAAATTCACTGGAGAACAGGGAGAAAAAAATACGGCTGTCTTTTTCTGTCCAGCAACCAGAAGAGGATTAGATAAATGACCTTGTCAGGCTCTTATAAACCTCAGTTTCTGCTGGTTCTTCAGAATCAGTGAAGATAACAGTCAATTCTGTGCTGTGAGGTCCTGCTGAATATAATGTTGCTTATCTGTTACATCAGCATTAAACCTGCAGACCACAAAAGAATTAGCGCAGAATTTGCATGAGTTAGGCAATATGCAGCATATTCCTTTAATTTTTTTTTTTGTTTAACTAGTCTTATTTATTGTAATATGTAAGAAATTTTTGGTTCATGTGTTTTTCACAAGCTATTATAAATTGTCTGTTATCAGCCAAATTAAAATCACTCAGTGGTGAACCCTAGCAAACAAAATGTCATCCCTAGCTTGGGAAAGTTGCACACATCACACATTCTAGAGTTAATCAAAGTATAACCCCCAAGCCTATAAACCCCCAAAGTGTAAAAAACCCCAAAGTTTTACTGCCCTTTACTGCTTTTTACACACTCATTGACTAGTTTTATTGGTGAGGGCTAAAATTTAGAACTGAATGGCAAAATATATTTCAGTAGTTTATTGAATTTACAAGAGATTTATTTTCATAGTAAAAAGCTGTTAGAATATAGGTATCATGATTTGCTGTAAGGTTCTTGCATTTTGTGTTAACATTACTCATAGGAAGGCAGGAAGTCTCTATAATCTGCCCAGCTTCTGAAACATTGTCATGAAAAAGGGAGCGAATATTATGCTTGTTTTAGTACAATGTTCCGCAGTTTCAGAAAGTGTTTCAAACATACTGTCTTTTGTCATGTCTAAAGATTTCAGTCACACATATTGAAATATCTATCAGTATTTTTAATGCAGATTTGTAGGTAAAAAAGAAGTCAATCATGTTGCATTAGAAAGTTCTATTTGTTTAAAGTATGTTTCTGTAGATGAAACTGCTTGCAGAATGGAGTCTGAAATTAGTAATCTGAAGTACTTTCTGCATAAGTAGTTGTTAGAAAGTTTTAACTGAGTTTTTCTCCCTTTCTCAGTGCCAAAAAATTTTAAATGTTTGTGTTTTGTTTTTATTTCTAGTGCACAGTCCTTTCCTTTTTTTTAAAAACTGTTATCCCATTGTGTGGTGGATTCTAATGCTACCTAAACAGTATTTTTAAAGATGATGTGAGTAAGATACAGCTCTGCTGTGGGTGAATAAGGGGATTAGAGATGGGTCCAATTTGAATGAGAGTGGTTCTTAAGCTGTAAGATACTGCAAGCTATTACCAAACAACTACACAAATTGCTGTCGCTGGCATATGAGATCAGAGCCCAAGTGGCACCAGCTAGCATTATATTATCAATAAATATACACTCTGCAGTTATAAGTGCTCTATAGCAATACTTTTAGGATATGAAAATGCTTTTTCAAATTAGGCATAAGATTCCAGGTGTACAGATATTTCATTTAGAAAGTGGATGGACACTAAGCTGGGTGGTTTAACAGTGACATACAGCCTCATGCCTTATGAATAATAAATGTTGAAATCTGAGATTCCATTGGAACCACTCAGGTCTCCAAAAAGGGGGAATAAAAGAGAGCTTGAGCACTGGTTTGAGATATGATATAAGACAGTGGCACTGAATAAACTCGGCCTGATCTTGAATCTGAATTTGACCCTTAGTGGGCTAGTGTACTTTTCAAATTTTGAAATGTTTAACTATAGAGCTAGAAAAACAGTGGGTAAAAATGCCTGCATGCCATTAAGATTTGGTATATCGACATTTATCTGAAATTCCACATCAAACCAAAGGGGTTTCTCTTATCCAGCAGGTTATGCTAGATAATCTCAGTGTTTTCTTCTGGCCTCAGTGTTTGAATGAATCTATTTTAAAGAACTGTATTTGCGACTACCTATAACAACTGTTCAAACATTAGCTGGCACAGAATAAGGCTGTTCCCACTATCTAAAATACACAATATATTATATCAGTGCTATTTATGCTCACTTAGTTTCTTCATGCACTGGCTTCCTATTTGTCTCCAGCTGCAGTTCAAAGGGTTGATTCTAGCTATGCAGAAAATACCTTTCATCACAGTCATTGTACACATCACTTCCTCATGCACATTTAATGAAATCTAATGCAAATATATATAACATGCATAATATAAACCAGTATTCTCTCCTGCTAACCATCCCAAAGTTTGTATTCCAGAGGCTCAGACATTTTGATCAAGTTTTGTTTCAACTGGTCTAACCTGCAAATTACAGAGCACTGCAGCGTAGCTGAGTAAACAAGCTATGAGAGTCTAGTTGTGCCAGCACAAACCTCAGTCCAAATGAATTTGCAACGCCTTGTGGTAGAGAGTAAGTTACCCTGCATGCAAGGCTCTGTTTCCTGGGCTCGATTGTTTCTGGCAGCAAAGGTGGTTTGGGTACTTTTGCTGCGTGCCATGCCTCTCTTTGACTGTTTCCCTGCCACCAGCTTTAAGTTAAGAGAGGTTTGGGAGGATGGTTACGCTGGTGGATGGGTAATCTGGATAAGAAGCTGCTGACAACAGGATGAAGTGTGGCAAAGAAGCATGTTTAGCATATGTTGCAGGCTTACAGGCACCAGGGAGAGAGGATAAGATGCATACTGATTCAGCAAAGCTAACGCTAAAGCTGGCAGACTGCAAAGTTAATGGCAGCTTCTCTATGTTCTCGAAATCCTCAGGTCAGAAGTGTTTTACTCATGAACGACATGCTGGTTAAATCTAAGTGAAACCATTATATAAGATAGAACATGGTATTACAGTTCATTGCAATACTATGTTATGAAAAAGGCCAGATTAGAGGGGTCACTGCTTCTTCTAGACCTTGAAGTCCAGGAATCTATGGAACTGCATCTCAGGGAGGACTGGAGGACATACTGCTGCTGTTCCCTGTTCCACCTCTGCCCCACTCACTCTCTGGCAGTTGCTGTAGGCAATTGGGGAAGCATTAGTGAGAGCAGGCTTGGTGCAGGTGTGACCGTGGCATGAACTGAACTTCAGGGTTTGTGTCTGAGTCATTCCAGTGCTGACATCTATAGACAGTGGTGACAGAGGTGCACAGTGGTATGTTTCTGCCCTAAGTATTGCCTGCAGTTTAGTGACAGATGGCTTTAGTCTTCGAAGCTCATGTGAAATGAAGCAGTGTCTCAGGAGGACTCTGTAGGGCAAGAAGGAAGAGACGGTAAAACTGTGCAAGCCTTGGGGCATTTCCATGGAACAGGTTCAATGCTTGAATGTAGACTGAGTGGGAGTAATTTCTGTAGGCCATATAGTTAAGTTCTTCCATATGACTATGATGGTAACAGGTTGTATGGAAATCTGGTGGCGGAAGGAGGTGGAAAAAGAAATTGGAAAGTAATTCAAGAAAACAGTTTGCTAAGGGATTGTTAAAAAGGTATAGAAACCCAAACCAAGATGACCAGGAAACAGAAATTGGCAAATGGAATATGAGCTGACCTTGTTCTAGAAGCTAAAACTGGGTAGATTAGCAGAAAATGGAGAAACGTCTCTGTTCCTGATAAGGGCAAACAGTACTGAATTTGTTGTCTTGTTGATGTTTTGCTTTCTAAAAGGTGGGATAAATAATGAGTTATTTTGATACTTTTGGGCACTTAATGAAAGAGGCAAAATTTTCGTTTGGTCAGAGAGTGAAAGTAACATTCTAGAGGAGGACTGTAACACAGCAGCTGTGTTACCTTGGAAACAGGGAGAACCTTCATTAGCCAGGTTGCTGTTAATAATAATTAATAGCTAATTAAGAATACTTGTAACAAAGCATACACCATGCAGTATTGCATCAGACTAAGTCAGTGTGTATTGCCCTGAAGTCTAGCTCTACTGGGACAGACCATTAGCTAGTAAAAAAAATAAATAGAAGCTCAATCATTTTGAAGAATGTGAATAACTTAATTGACGATAGGGGCTCACTGATATCAAGATTGCTATGAAAGGTTGTCCAGCTCTGTTAGATTGCAACAGTATGTACACACTGGGAAGGGAAAAGGGATGAGAAGAATTACATATTCTTTTGCTTAAATACAATCGAAAAGCTGCATAGAGTGCCAGTGTTTGACTCAAAAGGACCTTTGGTTAACCAAGAGGAAAGAATCCTTAGCACATGATAAGCTGCACTATAGGTTAAACCAAAGGTCTGTCTAGTCCAGTACTTTATTCCTTCCACTAATAGGTGCTTAGAGAAAGGCTCAAGAACAGGGCAGGGATTATTTCATCAATAAACAGTCTTCAAGGAGTCGGAAGTTTAGGGCCTTTCTGAACTTTGAATACAACCAAAACACTTTGGTGAACCTTGTTTAAAGGTTCTTAAAAAACAATTGCTTTTTAAAACTTTCTAGATATTTGGCATCCCAAACCATCTTGTAACAATGAGTTTTACAAGTACACATCACGTGAAAAAGTATTTTCTTGTGCTTGTTTTAAACCACCTGCCCCATAGCCCTTGTTTCATGAGAAACAGTGAAGAATCATTCCTATTAACCTGAATATCATTTCGTACACTGGTTGTGTTTTTTCCAGCTGAAACCCCTGTTCAGTTAGCTCTGTTCTCATAAAAAAGCTGGGGTTTATACCTTTTCTCTTTTGACTCTGTCCTTTTTGAAGGAGTATTATAAATGCAGAGTATACAGACACTGGCCGTACTATAGATTTATATACAGCATGCTGTTATTTCTGTTTTCCTAATGGGCTCATCATAGCTGTTTGCTTAATTACCCTTGAACACTGAGATGGGGTTTTCAGATGACTATTTAAAATTACTCCAAGATCTCTTTCCTGTAAGGCTGTAGCTAAGTTATAGATCATCATTATGCACGCACAGAAAAAGCTATTTTCTCCCCACGTGCTTTACTTTGTTTTTTAGCAACATTACATTTCAGTCACCATTTTATCAGTGATTTAGTCACTACTGTGAGATCCTCCTGCTATTTTTTGCACTTGATTCTAGTTTTAACTATGAGTGAATGAAGGGATTCTGATTTAAGAAGACACTGAGTAACATAGATCGCAACTCAGAGTAGTGGTTTCCCTCTATTTGAATAGTGGCGAAATGTGTTTTTCCTGTGTTTTGTTTACCCTCTATTAACTAGTTTATAACCTGTAGGAGGACTTCCTATTGTATCACATCACAGTAATCCTCCTAGCAGCAGTGAATAATGTTTTGGGCTTTTGTGAAATTCTCCTGGGGATGTAACATACTTGCAGCCTGTTATCCCTTTCATTTCAGAAACTCCCTGATGAGCGCACCATTGTTACTTGAGTTTTACTGTATAGAAAGGTATGGAGAGGCTTCTCTATACCTGGGTAAGGCAGCTGCTTTTCCTGGCATAATTATCTTCCAGTAAATTCTATGGAAGGCAGAAAAAATTGCATTCATTACCTATAATGCAGAACATACATGGTAATGTGTTGCAGTGGCTGACATGATGATACTGTTATTTCACGAAAGCATTTTGTTCCACTGGTCTGGGCTGTCATTGTAACCGATTATGAGGAGAAATGAAGGAGTCTCACCCTTATCTCCAGCAAGCAGGGCCTGAGCTTCCTGAAGGAGCATGCCTTGTTCATTCCGATGTCTTCTGAAAACTGTGGTCATCGGAGGGTAGTTGAGCCTAAGAATGAGGATTTTCTGATTGTGCTCATGGAGTTTCTTTCCATAGTAAACAATGATTGGGGAGTTTTACATGAGCGTCTTAAGTAATAGCTCTGTCTTGGTAAACTAGCTACTCTAAAATATTTCATTTTAATAACTGAGTTCATCATCTTTGTCTGTACCGCAAGAGAAGTGCATTAAATGTTCCACCAATGAAATACCACATTAAAATTCAAGTTTCCAGACTGCAGTGCCTCAGTGTTTAGCTACAACATGAGAAGTTTAACCACCCAAAATTCAGGATCAGGTTGCCCAACATTTCAGCTACCCAACCACAACACATATGGGAGGATTTTCCAGAGGGAAAACTGGGAGAATCTAAGTTAGCAGCCCTCCCCTCTGTGCTGATTTATACGGGCACTGTAAACCTCTAGCTGTGCGTGGATCCAGATGGTTTCAGTATCTTCTGAGGTGCAGAACACAGGGGCCACATGATATTCTGTGCACTCAAAAAGTCTCTAGTACACAGGACCATAGAACTTCCCAGTGGGTTGAAGCACTGGAGCTAAGCTCGGTTCATGTTTTGTCGTAGACTCTCTGCACTCCTGTATGATTCAGGTCTCCAGTCGTAAAATGACAAGAATAACAACCACATCTCTGGTATACTGTGAAGATACGTATTGCAACCAAACCGGGGCACTTGGCTAATGGAGCGAGGATGGCCGCAGAAGTGATCTGAGGGTGTGTAACCACACAGCTTTGGACCCAGCTGACGGCACAAGGACCTGCTTAGCTTTTTACAGTGATCTTGAGGTGACATCCTCTGTTTTCAAGAGACGTGACTCAACCCACAGTATTATTTTTCACAAAGCCTGGATGAACGACATGACTGTTAGGGCGCGTTGACACACATTATACGCAGCAGCATACGCTGCATGTTGGGCAAGGCGGCTGTGTCCCGGACTGCTGGGCACACCACCTGCTTCTTGGTTTCTCGTTAAGCGCTGGTGCTGCGGGCGGGCTACCACGGACGGCGGGCGCCTCGGCCTGTACCACGAAACCCTCCCTCCGGCGCCGCGCCGGTGCTC